>CM074740.1:80399647-80927147 GCA_037367245.1 Phrynocephalus guinanensis | reverse complement strand
CTCACGACCTGAGTTTGATCTCAATGGTTGCTGGTAGCAGGCTCAAGGTTGATTCAGCGCGACATCTTTCCAGGGTTTGTAAAATGAGTACTACTCAGCTTGTGGGGGGGAGGGGCAAAGTTTTCCTTTCTTAATCAAGCAAACCACCCAGAGAGTGCTCTAAGCACTATAACACCATGTATACAGTAAGTTAAAGCAACAAAAATAGAGAAAGCAATATCAAAAATGCAGATTAATGGCCTCCTTTCTTTTATAGTTGAAGGGCCCCTGAATCTCACCTGTTTTGGGTAAACTGTTCTAGAAACCCTGTCAAAGTTCCACCCCAACTGCTGCTGAGGGCAGATGCAGATTTTTCAAAATCAACATGTTTGGTTGGTTGAGGGCTTGTCTGCTCTCACAAATTTATTTATTTAATTTATTTATTTATTTACAAGATTTTTTAGCCGCCCCACTACCAAGAGGTCTCTGGGCGGCATACAAGTATTAAAAACTATAAAACAATAAAATTATTAAAACTATAAAATACAATACAGTTAAAACAACATACAGTACAAATTACAAATTATAAAACCTGCTGCTCATGTGTCCAATCAAATAATCTAATTAAAATGCTGGCCAAACAGGAAAGTCTTTGTCTGGCACCGAAAAGCCAAAAGTATTGGTGCTAGGTGGATCTCCGTAGAGAGTGCATTCCAGAGTTGGGGGGCAACCGCCGAGAAGGCCCTGCTTCGACATGCACCCCCCCTTATCTCTTTGAGGGATGGCACCTTCAGCAGGGCCTCCTGGCCTGATCTTAGAGTACGGGCAGGCTCATATGGAAGAAGGCGGACCTTTAGGTAGCCAGGTCTTAAGTCTTTTAGGGCTTTATATATAAGCATTAGCACTTTGAATTGGGCCCAGTCAGCAACTGGTAGCCAGTGTAAATTTTTTAAAACTGGCGTAATAGGAGTTCACGCGGCAGCACGAACTGGAGATATGGGGAAATCGAATGGAATTGCCTATGGGGCAAATCCGTACAACAGAAAAATGGTCGCAATTAGGGATTAATTGGTTGCATCAATAGAAGCATAGCACCTAGATCAAGGGAAGTGATGGTACCACTCTATTCTGCTCTGGTCAGACCCCACCTGGAGTACTGTGTCCAGTTCTGTACAACTTAATTTAAAAAGGATGTTGAAAATCATGTGCGGGTCCAGAGGACGGTTACCAGAATGGTTAAAGGTCTGGAAGAAATGTCTTATGAGGAATGTCATAAGGAGCTGGGATTGTTTAGCCTTTTAAAAAGAAGGCTGAGAGGGGATATGATAGCTATGTTTAAATATTTCAAAGGATGTCCAATTGAAGAAGGAACTGGTTTGTTTTCCATGGCTTCAGAGACTAGGACGCTGGACAATGGTCTCAAACTACAGGAAAAGAGATTCCATTAAAACATTAGGAAGAACTTCACGACAGTCAGAGCTGTTCAGCAGTGGAATATGCTGCCATGGAGGGTGGTGGAGTCTCCTTCTTGGGAGGTTTTTAAGCAGGGGCTGGATGGCCATCTGCCAGGAGCACTGTGATGGAGGTTCCTGCATGACAGGCAGTTGGACTTGATGGCCCTTGAGGACTCTTCCAACTTTATGATTCTATGATTCTATAATCAGTTTTCAGTGTATCCCTGTGGGAATTTTGTACAAATGAAAATTTGCTTAACAGGATTTCATTTGGAACGAATTAATTCATTTCTACAAGGTACCACTGTACACTAACCCAACCCTCCCCCTCATCACTTTGGTCGCATGAAACACAGAGACCTTCTACACCTACAAGAACCTCTTTGGTCTAGGACTCAGGAGGCCTGGGTTAAATCCCTGCTCTGCCATGGAAGCTCATTGGGGGTGTAAGCCACTCCTTACATATCTCACTTACATTGAAAGCACTGTTAGGGTCACTACTATGGCAGTTACTTCACGTCCCATTCATCCCTCCTTGCTGTCCCGCTTGGGACCGGTACCAAAAAACCCTCACTTCACGTCCATAGCATGACAGCAAAAAGTTGTATTGATCACCCCCCCCCCCCAGAACAGGGAACAGAGCGTGACAAGCCGTACCTGCCCCTGGGCTGGGGAAATTCTTTTGTCACCGTTGGCTCCTGGTTCCTGTTCCGAGACAAGGGACCATGTGGTAACAACTGTCATGCAACGACCAGTGTCCACCTAGTGGTCAGTGGCTGAAGTGGCATTCAACATTAGTTTCCTTATGGGAAACACCATGCAGTGCAAATGTTTATTAAAGAAAGTACTGAAAATTCTGTAGCATTGCCATGTAAATCCCAGAAGACCAGTAAATCAAAATATTGAAAAAGTTTTATTTACGACATTTTAAAAAAGGGTTAAGAAAGCAAGACAAATTCAGAACAAAACTGTGAAGTAACTGTTGTCACGAGACAAGTTATCACGAGCGTGAGAAAACAGAAACAGGGACTGAACAGGGACAAAACCATGTGACTGCGAACAACGCTGTCACGGTACAAACGTAATCGTGGAACAAGGTAGGATGTGAAGTAACCGCCTATGTCAGTTCCAACTGGGTGACAGAGAAAAAACATATCAAACTTTATTTCACTTCAGACAAAAACACCTGAATGCTCTTCTACAACCCTTTTCTCTGCCAGCCTGTTTTCCTGTAAAACATTTATCTGAGTCTCTCCTTTCCCCTTTGCTTTCCATCCCAGTATATTTTGATAAATATACTGTACCACGTATAGCTAGGGTTGCCTCGCTCTGAAAGGTAACTCTGCTGTGAGCCGTCATGCATTTTTTGTCCAGCTTTCCCCACTTGGTAGGCTGAACTCACAGGAGGGCTGCTGGAGACTCTAAATAGGGCCTTGGATTATAATATGAAAGGATGCTTCCCTGGTGCTCATTAGAAAACAGAGCTAATTCATGAGGAAGAATTTCAGAGCTGGCTGTTATAGTGTATCCTGCCTGCCTAGGTACTCAAAGAGCCCCCTCGCCCAGAGAGGAGAGCCTGGAGAAGGAGGTCAACAAAATTCTCTTTTTAATGGAGGTAGAGGAGGAAAATGGAGCTACGGTCTAGCATGGGACACTGGCTTGAGAAATGCAGCCAAGAAGCCGCCATCATACAGGCATGTCAAAATTTTGACCCTCCTGATGTTTTGGACCACAACCCCCAGAATTCCAAGCCTGCATTTCTAATGGCACAGGACTGTGGGAGTTATGGTCCAAAACATCTGGAGGGCCAAAGTTTGGACATCCCTGAAGGCTTCATTCTGTCTCATGGTATTGGCAACCCTTTCAGGCTCCCATTCTTCAGCCGGAGATGCCTGGGACCTTGTCTTGTGCCAGTGAGTACAGAATATAAAAGCTGCTCATAGAGTCTGGCCAGGGAAATATATGAAAGCAACAACCTTCTTCCAGGGTTTACAGTCCATATTAGAGATGGGCACGACTCAAAAAAATGGTGTTTCGTTTGTCGTTTGTCATTTAGGGGGTCCGTTTTGGTTCGTTTTCGTTTTTCGTGAATTTTTTGCAAAAAAAAATCATTTTTGTTTTGTTACGTAACGAAACGAGAAAATGAAAACGAAAAATTGCTGTTTCGTTAGCATTCATTACAGTTCAATGTATTTGCCGCAATGAAAACGAAATGCACGACAAAATTTCTGTTCAGTTCGTTTCATTTCATTTTGGAGACAAAATTCATTTTTTGTTTCGTTACATAGCGAAACAAAAAAACGAAAACAAAAAGGAAAAATTGCTTGTTTTCGTGCCCATCTGTAGTCCATATGTTACTCTTGAGCACGGCAATTCTCTCTAGATCACATGAACCTGCTACTTGGACAGTCCTCCTCCCCATACACTTGTCTAACCCCCTTTAAAATAGCTGAAACCATCTATCGTTGCCACATCTGGAGTTGATGAGTTCCATAAGGTACTTGGAAGGCCATTTCCCCCCACCTATTCCTGAAGGAAGGCAGCAGCAGGTGCAATATTTGGTGGGTCATTTGGAGCAACAGGATCCTCTAGCTCAGTGGTGGTGAACCTTTGGCACTCCAGATGTTTTGGACCAAGACTCCCATAATTCCAAGCCTGTATTGCCAATGGCAAAGGACTGTGGAAGCTGTGGTCCAAAACATCTGGAGTGTCAAAGGTTCACCATTACTTCTCTAGCTCATAGTAACCTGCATGTAGTCAGATGAGTAATATACTGATCACTGTGCATAAAATTAATAAAAAGAGCAGGTGCATACAGTTTTATTGTTGCCTTTCAAAATGGATTTGGATTGTAGTTATGAATGTGTCTGAATTTGCACTCAAGTCAGATAACCACTCTTTGCCTTTAAGCTATAAAAAGTGAGGTCAAAAGGCATTTACCACGTTGCTTTCCATCTACCGCTTTTATTCTGTGGCTTTGTTGTTGTGGTGGTGGTGGTGGTGAGGCTGCTTGTTAACAGACAACTCTCTTTGCAACGATAGAATTTCATTTTAGCCTTCATGGAGGATCTTAAGATGACCTTCTGTTTATATTTGCTCTATTTAAAGATCTTTTCTTTCCCACTTTCTTTTCTCTATAATATTTTTTATAAATTTGACAATAAAGCAATTCTGATTTTTGCATGCTTACTATTATACATGTACCCGTTTGTTTCCATCTTTTATCACCCCCCCCCCCCCCCCCCGCCCCCAGGATCACAATAACATGGAAATTCAGGATGAAGACAAACTTCTAGAACAATTAGTAATCACATGAGAATGCTACATGCCTCCCCTTATTTTAAAAAAATCAGTATTGCAATATTAAGCTTCCACTTAAGAGTAAGAATGCAAGAATCCTTGGCTGAAACAAGAATCCAAAGCCACAGCATTTCTGCAGTGTCAGTGAAACCGGCATACATTCAGATGCATAAAAAATTCAGATGTTTGCAGTCTCTTTGAGAGTCCTCGAACATATGGCCAGGAAGAAGCAGATGGACTAGGTCACAACAGTGGGAAGCCAAAAAGAGCGTCCCCATTGTTTGCCTGACCCAGTGGGCCAACACTAAGAGATTCTCCCCCTCCACCTCATCACCAGGCTATTATTATCCCAGCAGAATCTGATATATCTGCATTTATTTGGCCCGAGGTACTTCTTGCATGTGATGCTTGATTAAAATGACCTCCCCCCCTTCCTCCAGCATTGTTTACCCTCAAGCAGGGACATATGAATCATTACAGGGCAGCCAGAGAACAACCTTTGTTTGCTTCGACTGCTTTTTCAAAAGCCTCACCGTGACTTCTTTCTTGGCTGATGTTGAATTTAAAGCAAATATCCTACAGGAGCAGTTCAGATGTGTCCAGTTCTGTGCGCCTCAATTTAAAAAGGATGTTGACAACCTCGAGCGGGTGCAGAGGAGGGCAACCAGGATGGTTGAGGGTCTGGAGGAAATGTCTTATGAGGAACGGCTTAGGGAACTGGGAATGTTTAGCCTTTCAAAAAGAAGGCTGAGAGGGGATATGATAGCTGTGTTGAAGAAGGGATTGGTTTGTTTTCCATGGCTTCAGAGAATAGGACTCGGGGCAATGGTTTCAAACTACAGTGGACCCTTGTATAACAAACAGCTTGTATAACATAAAATTTGTACAACATAAAAAATTCCAGAGATAGGGGAAATTTGCTTAACATAATTTCATTTGGAACGAATTAGTTCCTTTATACAAGGTACCATTGTACAGGAAAAGAGATTCCATTTGAACATTAGGAAGAACTTCATGACAGTTTGAGCTGTCCAGCAGTGGAATATGCTGCCACAAAGGGTGGTGGAGTCTCCTTCTTGGGAGGTTTTTAAGCAGGGGCTGGATGGCCATCTGCCAGGAGCACTGTGATGGAGGTTCCTGCATGGCAGGGGGTTGGACTAGATGGCCCTTGAGGTCTCTTCCAACTCTATGATTCTATGATTCTAGATCATTGCAGAACTTGGTCTATCCCGAGACATTTTGTCGGCCAAGGCCAAGGATAAGCTGGTCTGCTTTTCTTGTTCCTTCTATACAAGGTGAACAGACATGCTGGCCTGCTGAATTACAGTGGTACCCTGACTCAAGAGCAGCTCGACTTAAGAGCAATTTGACTTAAGAGTGGGAAACTGTTGGCATTTTAACTGCCTCCTTCCAAATTTTAGATATGGTCTGCTCGACTTACTTTTTTCCCCCCAATTTTTTTGATTTTTTTTAACATTATTTTTTCAATTTTTTAGATAGGTACCCTGATTTAAGAGTAGTTCGGCTTAAGAGCATGCCTTCAGAATGGATTAAATCCATAAATCGAGGTGTCACTGGTATATTTCAAAACAAGGATATGGAGCAGTGCAAACATGGGAAAAATACTCACTAAGTCCATACTGTCAACTCTTCCGATTTGGCCGGGGAAACTCCATATTTCATTCCCTTTCACATTTTCCCCTGGGTCCTTGAAATTAATGGAAATATCCCAAATTCCCCCCACCCCTCTGCTCTGTGAGCAAGTGAGCGGCATGTCGGCTGCAGACTGCTTCCCCTTCACCCAAGCAGGGTGCTGGCCTTCCCCTTCTTCCACCCCAGGCCCAGCGGAGCTGCCCTCCCTCGCCCCTCCCCTCCTAGGTGAGGCAGCGAAGGATTAAACAGGCCATTCTCCTGCTTGCCAGGGAGGCGGAGGCCAGCCTTGGTGGGGGCGGTACACAGAGGAGATGCAACATGCAGGGGGTGGAGTGGAAAGGGGCCAAGTCCCGACGCTGAGATGCTGCCTTGCCTGCATGGTTCTCCCATGGCTCCTCCACAGCCAGGAAGAAGGCACGCCCACCTGACAATGCTCCCCGGTTCAGGCAGCTTTGGCGAGGAGGGGGAGCTAGGTGGTGTGGCTGTGGCTCAGCAGGGTGGGAGGGCCAAAGAAAGCTGTGTGTGTGCGCGCACGCATGTGCATGTGTTTGTGTTTGCATGTGCGCAAACTAGAGCACTGCTCCCCTCTCCTCCCATCCCAGCTGGCAGCAGAAAAAAGTTGACAGGTATGACTAAGTCCCTAGTTCTCTTTCTTTCATGATGTCTTGACTTGATGAGACATCTTGCAAGGCACTCTAAAGACCTCTGAGACCGCCTGTTCTCTAGTTACTCTTTCCCACTTAGGGTATGTGTAATGAGCACAAAATGTGTCTAATGTCAGCTCTCGCTGAAAAGCAAAATACAGAGATGCACATCAAGCACAAAAGGACCGGCTGGTTGTTAAGAAAGAGACAAGCAACCCATCCAATGCTTCACATTTCCAAACAAATAAAAGGTGACTTAGTAGTTTTAAATTTGTGGAACTCGTGCAACTGCAAACATTTAAGATTTTGTGTAGCTATGGAGGATTTTGTCCATAGTACTATTCTTCCCAGAACGTTCTGTAACATCCACTCTAATGAGAAGAGTGCAGCTAGTTCTCATTCTCAATACCAAGAATAAAAGTGAGAATTTTCATCACTATAGCATCTGTCCTTCATATCTGAGGCCCACAGGCTTGCTTTGAGGACACAGGGTATATGCTCGGCACTTATAACTACGGTATCTAACATTAATAACTGCCTGATGGCTGTGTAGACGCAGTGACTGCAAGAATGATCTATTCCTTTAATGACTATCAATGGCCAATATGTACTAGTTTTTTCCATAATTTCAGGGAGGTAAGTACTGTATAAACTGGAATATAAGTCTAGTTTTTCAGTCCTAATTTTGGGCTGAAAAAGGGGGCCCTCGACTTATATTCAGATCAATACTTTTAGCCACTGAGGCAAGTGCTTGGGTTGCTGGCTAAAAGTCATTTTAAACATTGCATGCCACTTCTCCTGACCCCCCCCCGCATCATGGGGGAGCGGTGTGCAGTGTTTAAAAAGACTTTTAGCCACTGACCCAAGCACTTGCCTCAGTAGCTAAAAGTCATTTAAAACATCACACACCGCTCCCCCAGCTCACAAAGGAAGAGCTGCCAGGCCCTGCTGAATTTCCCACCCTAGATTTATACTTGAGTCAATAAGTTTCCCCAGGTTTGGGGGGTTAAATTAGTGGCCTCGACTTATACTCGGGTCAACTTATACTCGAGTATATACGGTATATGATATTTGTTTTCTGTGGCATCCAGGCATGCTATTCTGTTAACCTTTGCTACATTTGGGAGCACAAATTCTGTGATCTTTATTATTTAAGATGATTTGGATGAACTGCACTTCTATCCTATCAAAATACAGTACTTGAAGCTTTTTGTGCAGTTTAGAAAATACAGCTAAAACTCTGGCCAAAATTCTATGGACAATTTTCATCTGTATACGCAAAATCATATAAGCAAATATTGGCAGCTAATTCCTGCTCATTAATGAGGTGCTGTAGGTGTTCTTGAATGTGCACCTGATCGTACCATCAGGCACGCACCTAGGAACACAGCCAGCCCCTCATTATTGCGTACCAATGTGCAGCAAGACTGAGGCACTTCACAAATAGGATTCTGGCCATTGAATCAAAATCGCAATGCTGCATAAAATATGCAGCGCTAAGCTCTAACAGAGGGAGGCTCTAAACATAGCATGCTACAAAATGGCTGAAATCCTGTTTCTTTGTTACACATAGAGAAGGAAAATGCCATAACATTCAGTCATTTGTAGCTGGTAGTTAACCAGCAGGGATTCCCTGAAGTCGTTGGGGGGACTTGCCTCCGTGTTCATTGAAGAATTCCAGCATGGTAAGCATGGAGAGTTGTACCATTTGCCTCCCTATATAGATAAAAAGCAACAAGATTTCAGCCCACCTAGAGCCTTTAAAAACTAAAGAGGAAAATAGGCTGCATAACCCCCAGCAGCACTGAGATCTGGAAAGCAAACATTTATTTTGCAAAAAAGGACTAAACCCCAAGGCAAAGATGAAAGCCTTCATGTGGTTACACAATGGTAATGCTTGCACTAGCCTAGTGCAAGAGGAGCCTGTTTAGAACTGACATGTCCCCACTCGAAAAAACTCCTCCTCACAACAAATTGTGCTGACTCGTTTGTCATGAAGATGGGCAAAACAACCTGTGAAATGATTTGCATTTATTTATTTATTTATTTGCACAATTTTAAAGCCACCCCATTAGCAGCGGTCTCTGGGCGGCATACAACAATATATTAAAAAAGTAGAACAACATGTTAAAAAACATCACAATAACAAACAGTTAAAACAATCAATCAATCAATAGTAAAATCCTGTTATCCATGTGTCCAGCTAAAAGAATATTTAACTAATTAAAATATTGGCTACACAGGAAGGTCTTCACCTGGCACCAGAAGGCCAGAAGCATTGATGCCAGGTGGATCTCTGTTGGGAGGCCATTCCAAGGTTGGGGAGCAATAGCCGAGAAGGCCCTGCTTCAACATGCCACCCCCTCACCTCTTTAAGGGATGGCACCTTCAGCAGGGCCTCCTGGCCTGATCTTAGAGTATGGGCAGGCTCATATGGAAGAAAGAGGTCCTTTAGATAACCAGGCCCAAAGCCATATAGGGCTTTACAGTGATACCTAATATAAAGGAATTAATTTACTCCAAATGAAATTATGGCCCCAGTCCCACATCCCTTTCAAAGCAGTTTAAATTACCATATAAACTGTGTCTAAAAATGCGGTCTCCACGGCCACTGGGCTTTTTGAAGAAAAAAAAGAAAACTCGGTAATGCTCCCTTAAGCGAGGTTTCTATGACTTACCCAGGAGGTAGGGAATTTTTTGCCTCGCTTTGAAAATCCACCTTTTAAGGAGGCAGATGCCATGGCACCACACAGATGATCCAGGTTTCTTTTTCTTTCTTTTTTCATAGCACCGACCGGCTATTCCTGGGGCCGATCGGCACTGTTTTTTTTTTTAAATTTCCCTGCACATGGAGTAACAGGAAGTTCAATCAGGTCCTCTAAGCATTAATTTCCCCCAGCCAAGTGGTCTATTTTTTCAAATGCTAGCACCACCTGCTGCCCAAGGGGGCTGAATTGCACTTTAAAATTAAAAAAACAGCTTTGGACGTGGGAACACTTGTCCCACATATTAAATCACGTGATGGGACGAAGAGGAAAAGCCGGACCTTCAGAAGATCAGGATCAAAACCCAGGTGTGACCACGGCTTATGTTAAGCAAATTTTCCTTTATACAAATTTTCCATAGGAATGCATTGAAAACAGAGTAATCCCTAATCATGACCATTTTTATGTTGTACAGATTCATCCCATAGGTGATTATATTAAGCAAATTTCCCCTATCTCTGGAAATATTTATGTTGTACAGACTTTATGTTATACAAATCATTTGTTATACGAGGGTCCACTGTATATGTAATCATAAGCACTTTGAATTGGGCCTGGACAGCAACTGGCAACCAATGTAAGTTCGTTTTAGTGCTGGGGCAGACTTGTTAACTATTTTTCTGACATATTTCACAACTACAGTTTGTGTAGCTGTGCTACTCACAGTAACACACAAGAGTGGGGACTCTTTGCCTCCCCCCCCCCGATGTCTTGAGCTCCAAGGCTTGTCATCCCTTACTATTGGCCATGTAGGGTGTAGAACAGTGGTTCTCAACCTATAGGTCCCCAGATGTTCCTAGACTGCAACTCCCATAAATGCCTTCCAGCACAGCGAGTGCTGGAGGCTTCTGGGAGCTGCAGTCCAGGAACATCTGGGGACCCACAGGTTGAGAACCACTGGTGTAGAGGATGGGGGCTGAAGGCCAAGATACACTAGGAGGGCCAATGTTATGCCACTCTCATTTAGCCATCTTTCTTTCAGATAAATGACAGAGTTACTTAAGAGTCTTTCCTTTCTTTAGCCAGGACAAAAGCAAAGGCAGATGTGCCAATAAACAAGGATCATACTTTAGAGAAAGAAATGTGGCCATTAACATTCACATTCAGGGGAGGTAAAAACTGTGAATACTTAAGATTTCTCTGATCAGATGTTCAGGTAGATATTTCTGCTACTCAGTTACAGAAGTACTGTATTATTAACTGGACATGAAAGGGAGGGAAAGTATCCTTCTTACCCACAGTCTAGATTTTCCAAAATAGAAATATAAAGGGTGAATATTTCATAAGAACCTCTGATAAGGAATAATTTACCCAGTGAAAATATGTCAATACAATGAACTCCCCATGTAGCTAACAAAACGGATGAACAGAATACCACAAAGTACAGTGTGTCCTTTTAATGGACATAACCCTCTATGTTTTATCTTTGTCAGCAAAGGTCAGGGGACCTCTAGGAACCTTGACAGCAGAATAGTTCTGTGCAAATTATGTTTTTTAGGCACATAGCGTTCAGATGTGCCCAGGTGGGCACAGGGTTTGGAAGACAGTGTCCAGAACAAGAAAACTATGGCAAAGCCAAAGTAAGACTTTCCAACATCTGGCTTTGACATGGCACTGACACTGCTCCAGGAAGATCAACTTAACCTTCATATCCTGATTGAATCCTCATGATGCCCATTGCTCCTTTCTAGGCATCATGTCTGAGGCCCCAATAGATATCGTTTAGCAAAGAACCTAGAGCAGTTGACGTTTCAATTCAAAAAGGAGCTGCATTTAAACCATGTTGATGAATTCACTTAGTGGCTTGTTTAGCTCACTACTATCTATCTGTTCTGACTGTCATTAGTCCAGTTAGAATATGCAGATCAATAGTGTCCTAGTACGCAGTGGGAGTTTTCTGTCAATCACCATTCTGGCTTGCTATTGGTCTTTCTGTACTTTGCTCTTTTCTGCCCCTTGTCTTTAGCTAGTGAGTTGGATTTCCAGTTAAGAGGTACTATATATACTTGAGTATAGTCAACCCGAGTATAAGCCGGGGCCCCTAATTTAAACCCAAAACACTGGGAAAATTTATTGACTCAAGTATAAGCCTAGGGTGGGAAATGCAGCAGGGCCTGGTAACTCCTCCTTTGTGAGCTGGGTGTGTGTGTGATGTTTAAAATGACTTTTAGCCACCGAGGCAAGTGCTTGAGTTGGTGGCTAAAGGTCATTTTAAACATTGTTTTAAAATGATCTTTTAAAAAGTCATTTTAAACATGGGGGGGGTCAGGATAAGTGGCGCACAATGTTTAAAATGACTTTTAGCCACTGACCCAAACTTGCCTCAGTGGCTAAAAGTATTGACCTGAATATAAGCCGAGGACCCCTTTTTTCAGCCCAAAATTAGGGCTGAAAAACTAGGCTTATACTCAAGTATATACAGTAACTGTTTTTTCCCCTTCTTCTTCTGATATCTTCTTAGATAGAGATTCACACTTACATTAATGCCCGTGAAGCCCGTCATAGGCCCCGGAAGTGGTTTCCAGTGATGTGGAAGTCACTTCTGGTTTTTCAGAAGTGACTTCCGGTTTGCCAGGAAACCACTTTGGGGCCTCCAACAGGCCCAGGAAGCCTGTTGGAGGCCCGTTCGGGGCAGCACCAGGCCTGAGGTACATGCAGAAGGCCACAAACAGGCCGAAGCAACTTACTTCAGGAGGCCTTGCCTTTCATGTACTGCAGTCCTGCAATATACTGCGAATGAACCTTTTCTCAATTCCAGGCAAAAATCAAAACAAAACAAAATAAAAGATAAAAACATGTGGCACCTTTAAGACTAACTATTATATTTTAATGTAAGCTTTCGTAGACACATCCACTTCTTCAGACGTATAGTAGAAGTGTCCATGAAAGCTATTGTTTTGCTAATGATACTATGTTTTGTTATATTGGGTAGTTTATTTATTGTATGGTTTATTACTTATGGCTTATATTTTGATATTTGTTTACTTCTGTAAACCACCAAGAGTAGCTGGGTAGCTAGATGGAGTGGTAAATAAATAAATAAATAAATAAATAAATAAATAAATAAATAAATAGGACCCCACTTGTGATGGGGATCTCAAATGGTTCACTACACATGACCCAAAAGATAAAAATATTACTCAGGTGAGATGAGTAACCCAGTGTAGCTCGGAAACTGGCATGCACTGCATTTTCAGCACTCAAAACAGTACTGACTTTTGTAGATGTTGTTTACTTTATTTGCTGTGACTGGTAAGGCAATTCCACTATCCCCATTAATTTAAATTCTAATGTTTGGAATAAACTCTGGTATTTTACCATTGGGACAAGCAAATTCAAACAATAATAAAATTAAATGTAAAAATGGCCACTCGTCCTGTGGTATGTTCTACTTTGATATCAGGCTGTAAAAGCTAAAAGAACATCTCTCACTGATGCTTACTAGAATGTATCAAACTCTGGATTAAGATTTACACATTGCCTTGTTCTACAGTGAGTCATATAAACATGAATAAGACACGGACAAAGCTAATCCAATATAAACAGCCTGTAACTGTTGAAGGGATGCTATGTACTAGAGAGGCATCTAAGTCTTGTAATTACATTGCAACCGATAGATCAGTCCTTCCCCCCCTTGAATTTCTTTGTCAATAGAGAGTTAAAATTCATGAGCGTCTATGTTTCTGAATACCTCCACCACTGCTGCTATTTTCAGCGCCAAGCTAGCCATCACAGCAAGAGAGTCGGTGGTCTGTCAGACCATCTGTTACATAATAGTCCGCAATCTCTAAAATCTGGGAATTGAGGGAGTAAAAATAATGAAAGGTTTTGTTTTGTTCTTTTCTTCCAAAAAAGAAAAAGAAAAGAAAAGAAAAGAAAGAACAGATTGGCATATTGCTTGCAAAGGGGGAAAGGGGGTAAGAGTGTAAAGTGTAAATTTAAAAAAAATCTCTAGCCAAAGTGGAAGCTGGCTTTTATAAGTAAGGGCAGAAAAATAAAACTTTTTAAAACAGCAACCACAAAGCAGACGACAAAGCAGAACTGACAGCAATCAAAATCTCAGCACATGACACGACTTTGCAATCAAAGCCTCAGCAAAACCTCAGCCTGATGCACAATAAAGAGGACCTTACAGGCACACAAATATTGCTGAGAATTTTGGAAAATTAACTCATAGAATTCTTGGACCTGCTGTATTGTTCCATTCTGACAACATGGCATTGGGGATTGTGGCGTCCTGACTGATGGGATTGTCACCCAGTTTCCTCTTTTCAGTGCCAGATTCTCCGATTGCTTCTGAAACTTCAGATTGCACACCTAACTGTGCCCACCTGTCCTTCATCTGCTTGCCAATCCACCTGCAGGTCCTTGCCAGCCTGGGGTCCTCCCAGCCTGACACCAGCCATTACATTGGAACCTGATATAATCTGATGGATGAAAAAGGCAGGAAGATTAATGACTAGCCTCAAGGCCGGACTATTTATATATGCTCTCTTTCATGGGCTCATCCTCAACTGTCATTGCCGATTGCCTCCGGATGTGAAAGGTACCTTGACAACGTAGTGCCAAGGATCCCCAGGATGTGCATTGGTTTTATTAACATTTTCTTTTGTTTTTTTCGCTAGTGCCATCACAAAGTAATCAAGTTTTGCAGATGCATGCTATTTCTCATGGGCTTTCTTATCCATGCACAGTAATCAGGAATACCACAGCATCCTTGGTGACCTTGGTTCTCAGCCACATTTCCTTACAACCAAGGATTCCTTCTAGCCCTTTCATTTGCTAAATACTGCCAGTTCTGAAACAATAAAGAATCCATGCAGAAACTGATGCTATGTGTGCATTTCACACACAGAGAGAAAAGTCTAGTCTAGGAACTGAAGCTGTGCGTGAGAATCCTCAACCAGAGTCTTTGCAGTACCAGTTGATCAATTTTCTTTTAACTATCCCATAGAACAAATTTGGTGCCACTGCAGAAACTCTGACCATAACTTTGCCGATAGACCCAGATCCTGGTTCCTAGTGAATGAAAACCTTCCTTTTATAAAGATGCCCAAGCATTGAGATCCACTGGAAGGCCTTCCTCTATGAGTCACTGGTGGGAGCAATGCACTGTGGGGCTTGGCTTCTTGGAATTCCCTTGGAACTCCAACTGGCACCAAACTGACCTCACTTGAGTGGTAAGAAAAAATGTGCCTCTTCACCAGATCTTTTTGGGCTGCAAGAATGATATCTATATATGAAGCACTTCTGCCAGGTTTGCAACTGGAACCACATAACTGATTGCACAGTCAAATGGCATTGCTTGGATGTGATGCAGGGCAAAGCTGTGACTACATAAAGTCATGTTAGGCAGTGACAAACTGGATTCCAGGCCATAATGATAAAGCAAATAATTAAGGATTACAATGTCTTTCGTGACAACCAAAATTTACCGCCTGATGGTAGGGCCAGATTGGAGAAGAAGATCCAAATTAAAACGATACACACTAATAGAGATGGGCACGACCAGGAAAAATTACGTTTCGAGTTGTCGTGTGTCGGAGCCAGCCCGTTTCGGCTCATTTCCATTTTTCACGAAATTTTTCAAAAATTTGTCATTTCGTTTGTCATTTTTTCATCTGTCGTTAGTATTGGTTTTGGGGGGGCTCCTGGAGGCACCTCTCTGGGGTGGGTGCCTCCTCTGGCCCGCCATGAAGGGAAAGCGGGCTCCTGGAGGCACCTCTCTGGGGTGGGTGCCTCCTCTGGCCCGCCATGAAGGGAAAGCGGGCTCCTGGAGGCACCTCTCTGGGGTGGGTGCCTCCTCTGGCCCGCTACAAAATGGCATGCATAGCCAATTCGATATGCATACCATTAAGTTGCAGTTGCAGTAGCAGGCAGAGGCACCTCTCTTTCGGGTGCCTCTGTGACTCACTGCCTGCGGTGCACTTGGGCTGGCGAACGAAGTGAGAGAGGACCCCTACGGGCGCCCTGTGACTCACTAGGAAGGGAAGTGTACTTGCTGTAGTGCAATGCGAGTACACATCTGGCTTACTGGTTAGGGGTTAGCGCAAGGGCTAGGCTTAGGGTTACGGGTAAGGTTAGGGTGAGTTACTGGGGTGCACCTCTGGGTGCCTCTCTGACACACTTAGAAGGACAGTGTACTGGCGTATGGGTTAGGGTTAGGGTTAGGGTTTGGGTTCGGGCTAGGGTTAGTGGCTTTTTATGCCTAACTGGCACATCCCAGAAGTCTCGGTCAAAACCTGGCCAAGTGGCCATGCAATTGGTGGAATGGCTCCAAAAATTTGCATGGTCCACTCCCATGGCCAGCCCATCATTGCGCAGGTGTAAAAAAATAAAAATAAAAATAAAATAAAATAAAATCAATGGAGACTTTTGTTGCAAGAAAAACCCACTGCTGCTACTGAAAAAATTCAGGCAGTTTTAAAATAGCTATTTTCACATATTTCTGTGGTGCTTTGGTGTGTTTTTGGACCACGTGATTTCAAAATAAATATTGCGGTCGCCCCACTTTGGATCCCCCGCCCGCACCGCATGGCATGGCGAGTTGGCGATGGTGAGACGACGAGGATGCGCAGCCCAGGAGAGGAGAGGGGGGGGAGGCCGGGGACCCCCCTCCCCAGAAACCACCCTTCTGGTAGGTGCCCTCACTCAGGCAGGCATATTTTCGCCCGCTTTTTTGGCTGGGAATCGGGTTTTTTTTAAATTTTTAAAACTTTTTTTTCTGTGCCGCGCCACTTGGCGAGTTGGCGACTCGACGAGGATGCACACTTTGCGCAGCCCAGGAGAGGAGGGGGGGAGGCCGGGGACCCCCCCCGAAACCACCCCTCTGGTAGGTGCCCTCACTCAGGCAGGCATATTTTCACCTGCTTTTTGGCCGGGAATCGGTTTTTTTTTATTTTTAAAACTTTTTTTCTGTGCCGCGCCGCTTTGCGAGTTGCCGTGGCGACTCGATGAGGATGCGCACTTTGTGCAGCCCAGGAGAGGGGGGGAGGCTGGGGACCCCCCCCCGAAACCACCCCTCTGGTAGGTGCCCTCAGGCAGGCATATTTTTGCCTGCTTTTTTGGCTGGGAATCGTTTTTTTAAAAAAAAAAAAACTTTTGTCCTGTGCCGCCTGGCATCGCGCGATCGCTGCGATGCCAGGAACGACCACGACAAATCAGACCCAATTTTTCTTTAGTCGGTTCGAGTTCGAGTTCTGGCAGAGTAATAGTCGTTCTTCGTTCCATTACATAACGGAAACGAGAAATGGAAACGGAAACAAGAATTTTGCCAAGTCGTGCCCATGTCTACACACTAATCTGCTTCTGCTTATATGCCACCCCATTCCACTTCACGTAGTTTCTGGGATGTTTACAGTTTTTAATTACAGTATGCAGGCTACACATTGCCCCCCCCCCCCAAGCAAGCTGGGTATTCATTTTACCAACCTCGGAAGGTTGGAAGGCTGAGTCAACCATGAGCCTGCTACCTGGGATTGAACCCCAGGTCGTGAGCACAGTTTTACCTGCAGTACAGGCATTTAACCACTGTGCCACAAGGCTCAGTGGTTTAATATGCATTTAATATAAATGCATACATGGCCATACATACATGACCATGACTGTGCATTTGGAAAGATTCATTATTAAAATGGGGGATCTGTAGCTCTCCAAATATTAATTGCCTGATTCCTATGAGCACCCAAAGAGCTTGGCTAATGTGAAGATGAGTTAGGATGGCCATTTTATTTCAACAGTGTCAAGAGACCAACAGACTCCCCCTCCCTGATCTAATTAGAAATGCAGTACATCACACAATATTAGGACATATAATGGCCACAGAAAGGTGGCCTCACCCAGAATACTGAGTCCAGTTCTGGACAATGCACTTTAAGAAGGATGCCAACAACAAGGATGATCAGGGGACTGGAAAACAAACCCTGTAGGGGAAAACTGAAAGAATGGGGCATGTTTAGCCTTGCAAAAAGATGACTGAGGAGAGATGTGATAGCAATTTTCAAATGCTTGAAAGAGAGTCACACAGAAGAGGGGTAGAATCCATTCTCAATAGAGATGGGCAAGAAACGAATTTTTTTTCCATTTCGTTATTCATTTCATTACGTAACAAAGCAAATAATGAACCTAGGGGCAAATTTAACACGAAACGAACCAAACAGAGAAAAATTGGTTCGGTTAGGTTTGTTTCGTTAATGGGGGGGGTGGAGATGTCTCCTACCTGGGGCTGGTCCAGAGGTCCTTTTGCGTTGAGCTGCACAGAGGGAGCATGCACCTTGGTACCATCGAGGGACACGGCGGGCTTGAGCCTCAGCCCATCCCCGGGAGCAGAGGTAAAAAGCAGGTCGCATTTAGGCGGCCAGAGCAGTGTGGCTTCGAAGCTGCCCCCCTTGCGCCTCCCTCCCGCAGCCCGTTATTGCGGGGCTGATCGGGAGGGGAGGCCGCACTTAGGCAAGCAGAGCTGCGCGGCTTCAAAGCCGCCCCCTAGAGCCTCCCTCCTGTGGCCCATTATCACGGGGCTGATCAGGAGGGGAGATAAGGAGGCCACGCTTAAGCGGCCAGAGCAGCATGGCTTCAAAGCCGCCGCCCTTTGCGCCTCCCTCCTGCGGCCCATTATCACGGGGCTGATCGGGAGAGGAGATAAGGAGGCCACGCTTAGGCGGCCCCCCAGGGGCTGTGCAGTGGGTGCTGGGGAAAAAACGTGTAAAAATGAATAATGAATTAACAAAACAATGAAATGATTTTCGCAAAAATTCACGGAAAATGAAACAAACGAACCAAACTCCTTAACAAAATGAAACGAAGCACCATTTTTTCAATTTGTGTCCATCTCTAATTCTCAGTCAACATAGAGTGCAGGACATGCAACATTGGGCTCAAGTTACTGGGAGACAGGTTTCAGTTGAATATCAAGAATGGGAATAGAATTAATTACCATGGGATGTGGTAAGCAGGTAAAGGTAAAGGTTCCCCACACACATTTGTACTAGTCATGTCCGACTCGAGGGGCAGTGCTCATCTCCATATTCAAGCCAAAGAGCCAGTGTTCTGCAAGTCCATGGCCATGTGGCCGGTGTGGCTGCACGGAAAAACTGTTTTTATCTTCCCGCTTTTTATTTATTACCTATTTATCTACTTGCATGCTTTCAAACTTCTAGGTTGACAGGAGCTGGGGTTTATGAGCGGGAGCTCACTCCACTGTGTGGCACCCGGGATTCAAACTGCTGAGCTGCCAACTTTGCAGCTGACAGTTTTCGGAGCCTTAGTCCGCTGAGCCACCCTGCCCCTTATGTGATAACCAGGGGTGTTGGCAAATCTTTGGGTCTTCGTCCAAACTCCAAAATCAAGTCTTTGGTACCAAGTCCCAAGCCGGAGTCCCTATTTTTAAAAAGTTATTTTCTCGAGGAAAAAATGGAAGAATTAGTGGCTTCCAAGTCATGAATCAAGTCTGGGCCATTGAAAATAGGAACCTGAATCAAATCAGAGTTGAGCCACAAGTGAGACTTAAGTCAGACTTGACAGCAAGCCCCATGACTGTAGTCCCTGGTGATACATGCTCCAATGCTGAATATATTCAAGAGAAAAGTATTTGATAGACAACCATCTGTCAGATATACATTGATTTGGATTCCTGCTGCACTGAACAGGAGGTTGGACTCTATGGCCTTATAGAAACGGAGCCGGATTAAGACCCTTAGAAGCCTTAAGCCCATAAAAGTTTTGGGTGCCCCCCCCCCATATACGGTATATGTAATTCAAAATATAAACAATAATAAACATTAATACAATTTAACACTTTTTATTAATAATAAACATTAATAAATATTAAACAAAACAGTAAGATGGAAAATAATGTTTATTTTTGTATACTTCCACTTTTGTTATATTTGGAAAGTTTCCTTGTTTGTTTCTAATAAAATATTGGTGCATCCCCTTATAACACGCAGACATGTTAGCAGCGTTGTCATAAAACTGACTCCTACATTTTGAGAAGTTTAGCCTACAAACTTCATGTAAGTACTGCAACACCTGATTTGCCATTTCCTTACCTGTATGGCCTTTCATTTCCAGAAAAATTAAAAAGTGTTCAATAGACTGTCCATCTTTTAAGTACCTAAGTACAACACTTAACTGAGCAATATGTGATAGGTCTGGCGCTGACTCAACTGACAAGCTAAAATAACAAGTAGATTTTACTTTGTCAACAATGAGCACATGAACCTTTTGTGCCATTAGTTGAATGAGTTCCTCACAGGTGGTTTTGAACAGGTAAGAAGGATTTCCTTTGTCAGAATTTCCCTATTTTGAAATGTGGCCTGCTAATAATGGATCAAACTGGCAACCCTCAAAAATTCCCATTTTGCAATGATCCAAATCTTTGTTCTGTTCCTCAAAAAGGCAAGCTAATGCACAAATAATAGCTATGACATACCTCAAGACATTCCCAGTAATCACACTCTTCCTGAATTTGTTTCTCCAACTGTTGCCCCAAACCCATACCTTGTCCGCAAGTTAAGTATGTTAGCAGAGACTCCTGGTGAGTAGTGCGTTTTTCATGATTACGAATTATAATGGTATTTCACCGGTCCCTGAACTCTTCTCTTACAAGAAAATTCAATAATTTTTAGCAGGAAACAGTTTGCAAACAAAATAATAAAGTGATCCTGTTGATGGCGAATACAGTAACCACTCTCTTTTGTATTTCTCACCATTGGGTTTTGTCCCAACAAAAAGTTTCTGCAAACAATACCTTACTGGCTTGCCACTACTGAAATGTCAGTAAGACTTGTCAAATGACACATTGTAGTGTTCACAGTAACTGGGCCCACAAGCAATCCAATAAGCCACATCATCAGCAGAGAAATCAAGCCACAACCCAGGATCCTTTGCTACACTGTGATTTACTTCATCTTTTGCAGACAGAGTAAGAATATAAGAACATGATCCAGCCATGCTGGATCAGGCCAAAGGCCCATCTAGTCTAGCTTCCTGTATCTCACAGTGGCCCCACAAATGTGTCTGGGAGGAAACAAGACTAGATATCTGTCTCCTGATACCACTCCCCTGCATCTGGTCCTTGAAGTACCCTGGTTTTAAACCTGGAAATTATCTCCATCATGGTCTGTAACCTCCAGGAATTGTCCAATCCCCTTTTGATGGCATCCAGGCCAGATGCCATTACCACATGCTGGTAATTTCATCACCATCACCATGATCCACTAAACTTTCTTTTTCAGCAATTATTTCAGCCCCAGAATGTATTATAAAGTAACTTGAATCAACATTTGCAGCAGAGGTATCAAGAGAATTGACAGGCAAAGTGAGATCAGCAATGAGACATGGGCTAGGTGAACCTGCTTGTGACACCTCAATGATTCTGACAACATCATATTTTGATTCTGAAGTGGAGATTGGTTTTGACCTAGAATAGGTATATCATGTTGTGGAACTTGTGTGAAGAAATCAGACAGTTTTGCAGTCTTGGAACAATAAGGCAGGCAGGGCAGAACACACAGACCAAAGCAAAAGACTCTTGTATTGCTGAGGGAGGAGAACCACTCATTAAATAGGTCTTTTCCCCAGGCTTCCAGGTGGGCCTCATGAGTGGCCTAGTAGCTGCTGCTCAGGCCATGGCCTGATCCTGCAAACACCAGGCAATTCCTGGATCAGGCTCAGGCTGGCCCTGATCCTGCATTTATTAGGGCCATGTACTCCAGATCTTGACATAAAGTTACAATGTTAGCACCTGCGTTATTGCCTGTTGGCATGCTGGACACTGAATGAGCTACTAGCTCACTTACACAGTCTCATTCCCAGTGGACAGCTGACTGCATACAACGTTTCCCGTGCTTTCCTTTTTGTGAGAGGGGATTTTTTTCCCTTTGACTTCATAACCCTTGTAGGAGATCTGCACTCGCTGAGTGCTCTTGTTATTGTTGTATACATCTGTATGTAATGTTTTCATTTAATGTGGGCCCTCTTTTTGTGGATCCTGGTTCACCTGGACCATTTGCAGTGCAGTGGTCCCCCGCCATTTCGCAGTTCATATACTGCGGTCCCGCTATATCACGGGACCACAGGATATGAAAAAAAGGCCCCCTAGGGTAAGGGGGAAAAGTCCTGTTTCAAGCCTCCCATACTTATGCCAGGACTGGAGCTGTCCCAAACAGGCCTGTGGGGGCCTTCCTGGGCCTTCTGGGCCCCCCTGTGAACCGGAAGTGACATCCGGATCACTGAAAATCATTTCTGAGGCCTCTGAGAGCCTTTCTAGGCCTGTTGGAGGCCTCAGAAATTATTTCCGGTTTACTGGAAGTCACCTCTGGTTCGCAGGGATGCCCTTTTGGGGCCTCCAGAAGGCCCGGGAAGGCTCTCACAGGCCTGTTCAGGGTAGGGCCAGGCTGGGGGTAAGTACAAGAGCCCCCAGCTAGCCCCCCCCAAGCCTGACTCGACCTGCATCCGTATATCATGGATTTTCAATTATCGCGGGTCAGGTCAGGTCGCTAACCCCTGCGATAGGCGGGGGATCACTGTATTGTACCATATGGCCCATGGACCATGGTAAATTAAGCTAAGGGAGATTTCTGAGGTGCCCCCTCTTCCCTTGATGCCCCTAAACACGTGCTTATTTGGCTTAATGGTTAATCCATCCTGTAGAGGCCCCTTCCAATTCTATGATTCTCTGAGTGCAGATTGCAAGAATTAAACAAACAGTTGTTATATAGTCATACTACACCGAACATACCAATCTCATCTGATTTCAAAAAACAAGCAAGTTTAAGCCTGGTTAGTATTTTAGGTAACACCAAGAATCTCCTTGAAGCTGTGGAGTTCTGCAGCCACTCCAAGCTGATGACTGCAGGGTGAGATGGATAAAGGATTTACTTGATACACCAGCCAGACGCTTCCAAGGTTTGTAGATAACTTACTGTACATGCAGTGTAGCAGAGATGAAGGTGAAATAAAACTTGATTTTGAAATTGGTTTCTTCCAATCTGTTTGTGTGTTCCAGACAAACAAAACCAACTACGACAGAAACAGATCTTTTTGGCAGTTGGTTCATTAATTTTTTTTCAGGCCAAAGGAAAAACCAACTTCACTGATGATTTTTTTTTTAAAAAAAAAATAAGTACTGTATTGTGTAAACTTTTTCACAACGAGTTTTGTATTGGGTTTCTTATTTTATTTAATCTCCATTAGCTATTTTTTCTCTCTCTCAGACACCTTACACTTTTTTGAGGACCTAGCCATCTTTACTTGTTTTTTTATATTGGGAGCTGTGTAACAAGTAAATTTCCCCAGATGTGGGATCAATAAAAATTTATCTTATCTCTTATCTTATCTTAGTTTTTTTAAAGTGGCACAATAATTTCCATTTTCTCTCTTTCTTTTCTTTTTCCTCATTTAATTCTGCTAACATGTTCAGACAGACTCATATGGTTACTATTTAGGAAATTAGATAGGGCATGTTTTCAAGGTACGTACACACACACACACACACACACACACACACACACACACACACACACACACACACACACACACACACACACACACACACACACACAACTTTCCTCTCTTGTCTTTTCAAGCCCTGTTTAATTGTATCAAAGAGCAAACACAGAGAGAGACTGGGAGCAGAGGATGTTTACTGAAGGCATATGCACAGTCAACACAAACTGCTTGGATCGCTTTTGCCGTTTAAGGTGGTTTTGTTCTGTTTTTCTTTTCCTTTCATAGATCAGTAAGCATCAGAGGGAGTGAGAAACAACAAATAAGGTATTACAGAAATTACAAAAGGCATCCTTCTTCCTTCTCATTATGTATCCTGTGAAAGCAGAACATTCATTAAAGAAGGCCTAAACACAGAACATCATGCAGTCCTTTTAGATTCATTAATTGATTGCGCACAATCCCACTGACAGATGGGGAAAGATGAACTTTATGGTCTGAATAAGAGCGAGCAAACAATGTACACACTGGCACCACTGAAGTGAATTGTCATCATGGAATATGAGCTGGCCTGATGAGGTTTGTCAGGGGACAGTTACACTGGAACACTGAAAGGAGCTATCAGAGGGAAGTTAAACAATCCTGGTTTGCGGTCTCTGACAGAATTTAAATATTATGGAAACTACTCTGTGTGGATCCTGTCATAAACAGAAACACTTCCTCTATTTCCTCTGCCTCTTTGCCATATTACAAAAGGCACATGTGGCATCGCTATACGGTTTCACTGCCCTAGATATGTCAATGAAGTGAGGCCAGGGACCTCAAGATATCAAGAGCATGTAAAATTGTTTTGCACTACCAGTCTCAGAATGTGTCATTTATTTATTTATTTATTTATTTATTTATTTATTTATTTATTTACCTCTCAACTTTCTGAAGGAACTCTGGGTGGTTCACAGCAAGAAAATCCATAAAATTCAGTTATAAAAACAAAATAAAACAAACCCAATCGATCAAGACATTAAAATCAATCCCCTGCCATGCTATCTGAAGGTTCTTGGAACTCTATTTCCAAAAAGTAACTTTACTACGCTCTGGTCCCATACCTTTTATACCGCTGCAGGAAATGGAGTGAGGAAAAAATGGTACCATGTGTTGCTAAGAAAAGATCCTACAATGAAATTCAATGAAATACAGTATAATAATGAACTGTGATTGACTTCCTCCAGTAAGTTCAAAGCCCTCCTCTTTTCTTCATGTGGCTCTTTAAGTGGGACTCTAGCAGGACAGACCTCTAAATAGAGGAGACCTATCTCAGTATGCCACTCAATATCATTTGCTGGGGGACATGAGCAGGAAGATGGTATTGACTTCACCTAGGAGCCCTGTGGTACAGTGGTTAAAGCTTCTGCTCACAACTTGAGTTTGATCCTGATGGGTTCAGGTAGTGGACTCAGCCTTCAATCTTTCCAAGGTCAGTAAAATGAGTCAAATAAGTACCCAGTTCACAGGTGGGGGGGGGAGGTGTGGTTTGCATAATGACATTGTAAACCACCTGGAGAACATTCTAGCACTGTGGAGCAGCACATATCAAAATCCACCATTACTACCACCACCTCTTGTTCTGGGCTTCCTATAAACCATTGTGTTTGCCCACTGCTGGAACACTGGACTAGCTTGCCTTTCGTCTGGCAGCTGGCACAGCTCCCCTTCTGTTTTATTCTTATCTTACCTCAAATTAACACTGAAGAAAGAGGTGTGAGCTCAGTTTTCTGGTGTGGTTTCTCAACAAGTTATGCCACATTAAATGGCAGTAAGGATCATTATATTATACCTATACCAGATGGCATCCACCCAAGGGTTATTAGGGAACTGAATAATGAAATTGCAGATCTCTTAACGGTTATATGCAACTTGTCGCTTAAAACGCCCACAGTGCCGGAGGACTGGAGGATAGCAGATGTCACACCAATTTTAAAAAAAGGAAGGAGGGGGGACCCAGGAAACTACAGGCCAGTTAGCCTTACACCTGTCCCAGGGAAGATGACGGAAAGCCTCATCCAAGAGAAAATCTTAAAACACATAGAAGAACAAACCTTGCTGAGAGAAAATCAGCACGGCTTCTGTAAGGGTAAGTCTTGTCTGACAAATCTTTTAGAATTTTTTGAAAAGGTCAACAGGCATGTGGATTTGGGTGAACTGGTGGATATAGTTTATCTGGGTTTTCAAAAGGCTTTTGACACAGTCCCTCACCAAAGCTGCTGAGAAAATTGCACAGTCAGGGGATAAGAGGGCAGGTCCTCTTATGGATTGAGAACTGGTTGAGATCCAGGAAACAAAGAGTAGGTATCAATGGGAAATTTTCACAATGGAGAGAAGTGAAAAGCAGTGTGCCCCAGGGATCTGTCCTGGGACCGGTGCTTTTCAATCTGTTCATAAATGACCTGGAGACAGGGATAAACAGTGAGGTGGCGAAGTTTGCAGATGACACAAAACTTCCGTGTCGTAAAAACCACAGATTGTGAAGAACTCCAGAAGGATCTCTCCAAACTGGTGGAATGGGCTTCAAAATGGCAAATGCGATTTAATGTAGCCAAATGTAAAGTAATGCATATTGGGGCAAAAAACTCAAAACTTTATCTATCAACTCATGGGCTCTGAGTTATCCGTGACGGATCAGGAAAGAGATCTTGGTGTGTTGGTGGACAGCTCCATGAAGGTGTCTACCCAATGTATGGCAGCGGTGAAGAAGGCCAATTCCATGCTAGGGATTATCAAAACGGGGATTGAAAATAAAACAGCCAACATTATAATGCCATTACACAAAACAATAGTAAGGCCGCACCTGGAGTATTGTGTACAATTCTGGTCACCGCATCTCAAGAAAGACATAGTGGAACTGGAAAAGGTGCAGAAGAGAGCAACTAAAATGATTACTGAGCTGGGGCACCTCCCTTATGAGGAAAGGCTAAAACATTTGGGCCTCTTTAGTATGGAAAAAAAGGCGCCTGAGGGGGGATATGATTGAGACGTACAAAATTATGCAGGGCATGAGTAAAGTGGATAGAGGGAAGCTCTTCTCCCTCTCACAAAATACCAGAACTAGGGGACATCCACTCAAATTGAGGGCTGGGAGAGTAAGAACAGACAAAAGAAAATATTTTTTCACCCAGCGCATTGTTAGTCTGTGGAACTCCCTTCCACAGGATGTGGGGATGGGATCTGGCCTGGATGCCTTCAAAAGGGGATTGGACAGATTCCTAGAGGAAAAGTCCATCACAGGTTACAAACCATGATGGAGATGTGTAACCTCCATGCCTAAAACCAGGGTACTTCAAGGTCCAGATGCAGGGGAGTGGTATCAGGAGACAGATATCTAGTCTCGTGCGCTCCCAGGCATCTGGTGGGGCCACTGTGAGATACAGGAAGCTGGACTAGATGGGCCATTGGCCTGATCCAGCATGGCTCTTCTTATGTTCTTAAAGTGACTATTCTTCAAACATTTATGTGCAGCTTTGTGTGAGTTAGTGAGGCTGCAATACATAAACCAGTCCTTTGTAAGACAAACTACTAAAATAAAGAATGGTAACATAATATTCTCTAAATCTATGGGCTACATTTTAAAAATGTGAATTTAAGTAATATAAGAAGACTATCATGTGCAAGGCAAAAAATGGCAGAAACTAGTAATATGTAATAAGATGACTAAGGGGAAATGGAGAAAGAAATTGAAATCCTAACAAAGGAAGAATTGACGGGGAAAATAATGAATACAGCAGAAATAGATAAACTCTCAGAGGCATTAGAACAAAACACAAAATGATTGCAAAATGTGAAACTGTTTTATGTATCGCTCCAAATGAACACTTTAAATTTAGAATACACAAAATGTTCTGCAAAAGTGATAAAGAAATTCAATATATATGCATATTGATGCATGATCTGATAAAACGGAGTTGAATGTAATAGCAGCAAATCTAGTATCTGGTTAACTCTGTACCTTTAATTTTTGTCTGTTTTAATTTTCCCCTTCCCTTACTATTCTTTCTTTGTGTAATGTTTTCTGTTTATTGTTTTTGTCAATGAAACTAAATAAAATTATTTCTTTTAAAAAATAAAGACTATTGTGTGGATATAAGACATCTGCATAGGTTTTCTCCTTTTGCTGTTATATTTGAATGATTTGATTCATTTAATTGTTTTATTGTATATTACAATGCACATCTGGTGAAAAAAAAACAGTTAAGGCATATAGAATACAAGAGTGAACAAGTAAGTTCATCATGTAGTAAAGATTTTACATTTTTCACATCAACACATATTTTCCAGGGATGAATCCAGTGTCATCCACCTGCTATATGAAATTCCTGCCTAACACTCAGTACAACCTTGTCTTCCACTGTAATGTCAAAGTCTTGCCTAATATTCCGTGCTGAGAATGCAAAGCAGGGAATCAAATACAGTAACACAAATAACATTTTCTCCTTTACATTTGCAGCCCATTCAGATCTCCTCTCTCTCCAGTCACTTCCTGTTAATTTCCCTTTGAAATGTTAGACTTCTTAAAGCAGGGGAAGGGATTAAACATTGGTTAGGATTAGATCCAATGTATGTGTGAAGGGGGTCTTTTAAAAATGTTTGCATCATTCCTTGTTTCCTGTAGGAGGTCTCCCAGACAAACAGGAGTAAATATTTCATACATTATAGGACTCCAGACCAAAGTTGGGGGAAATGGACCATATTCTCAATTAGTTATTTCCTGTTGAACAAGGGGAAAAACTGAGTTCATTATTCAATACTGTATATTGTTTATCACAGATGAGAGAACACAAGATAATTTTTAGTACAATGGTACCTTGGTTTAAGACTGCCTCAGTTAAAGAAAAACTCGGCTTAAGATAAGAAATTATTGGAAATGGGGATGCCTTGGTTTAAGGAAATGTAAAATGGAAAGCCTGATTCGCCTTTTTTTTCTGACCTCCAGAATGGATTAATTGGTTTCCAATGCATTCCTTAGGGAAACGGTGTTTCAGTCTAAGAATTTTTTGCAATACAAAATGGCCCGGAGAACGAATTAATTACTTAAACTGAGGTACTACTGTATATTAGTTTTAGCATGTTTTGTGACATGAATCTATTTTCAGTGGTTTTTTTAAAACTCAGAATAGCCTTGTATTATAGGACCAGAACTTTACCTGTTCTGGCTATCTCAATCAAGCAATGTTTTGCTACCTCTCAGGATTCATTACCAGAATCAATGGAGCCTACCTGATGAATTTGCATATTTGCGGGCATGCTGGAGAAACAAAAAAAAATCACTGAGACATTCAAGAAAGATTCATTGGTGCAGGAGTGCAAACAAAGAGAGGCTTCTTGTCTTGAAACTCTGTTGCAGAGTTTTTGAATTTCTGCTTGAAATACCCTTTTTGCTGCACAGCAGTAGTACAGAGATACACAGAGGAGAATAGCTACAAGTTCCCCAGAGAGTCCATCCCTCTCTCATTAACTGGCACTTAAAGTCTCAACATCTTGCTCTGAGACATTGGTTGGAGAAAAAATTAAAATGTTTCATTACTTACAATTGTAAACAGACCGATAGCAAGCACTGGCTTCAGACTACAGAGAGAGGAAGGAAAGGTGAGATTCTCTTTTAATTCAGAAGCAGAAAGAAATGATTGGTTAGAGACTGTCATCCCAGCTCAGAAAGGTACCTCCTGGCCATGCATATGAGTATGTAAAAACTCCAGCAGAAACAAGAACGTGAAGAATAATGCAGAGCTACAATAGTAGAGAAAGAGAGATTCCCATGTCCATAAGTACAGACAGCTAGAGAAAAACCTGGTTTGGTTTATAATTAAAATATCACCTGTTCCAACAGGCAATTTTGAATGAGCTGGAATTCTAGAATGCTTACATTCTTTGGGTTTCGATGGAGACTGGAACTCTTAGGAGGTTTATCGTATTAGGAGCCCTGTAGTGCAGTGGTTAAGGTAAAGGTAAAGGTTCCCCCCCCAAAACATGCGTGCTAGTCATGTCCAACTCTAGGAGTGGTGCTCATCTCCATATTCAAGCCAAAGAGCCAGTGTTGTGCAAGTCCGCGGCCATGTGGCTGGCATGGCTGCAAGGAAACATTGTTTTACCTTCCTGCTTTTTATGGCGGTACCTATTATCTACTTGCATTTACATGCTTTCAAACTGCTGGCTTGGCAGAAGCTGAAGTTATCAGCGGGAGCTCGCTCCGCTGCGTGGCACCCAGGATTCGAACCGCCGAGCTGCCAACTTTGCAGCCAACAGTTTTTAGAGCCTTAGTCCACTGAGTCACCACATGCTGTTGATGCAGTGGTTAAATGCCTGTAATGCAGGTAAAACTGTGTTCATGACCTGGGGTTCAATCCCAGGTAGCAGGCTCATGGTTGACTCATCCTTCCATCCTTCCAAGAGTATCCATATTGCTGGGGGCGGGGGGCAAAGTGTAGCCTGCATACTGTAATTAAACTGTAAACCGCCCAGAGACTACTTAAAGTGGTATGTATGGGGTGGTATATAAGCAGAACACTTTGCTTTGCTTTATTGATGATTGGCAAGTATGTATACCATAGAGATGGGCGCGAAATGGAAAAAATTTTGTTTCAAAGGGGGTGCCCCTGGGGGGAAAAATCTTTCTCATTGAGTCGGAAGCCGATCGGGCGAACAATAGCACCGCCACTGCTTGACTTTCGATTCCAATTAGAAAGCTTTTTCCTATGGGCAACCCCTTTGGAGCTTATTAACTCATCTCCCTGACCCCGAAACCTTTCCAAATTTGTGGGGCTTTCAGGGAAGAGCTTGAGCTCCCCTGCCATTGATGACAAAATGAAACAAAATGTATCCTACCATTCTAGTTTTTTTGTTTTGTTTTGTTTCATGCCCATTTCTAACCATGACCCAATTTAGAAAAAGAAACATACTCTCACAGACCAGTTTGCCCTTGATGGTTGCCGTGGGTGGGCTGGCCCTCCCTTCCATGTCAAAGGCCCTCCAACTGTAGCCTCCCTATACTGAACCCAAAATTTTGGACTCAGTGCACGGAGGGGGGGGGCACCGATAACACCTGACAGAGGCCTAAGTGAGAAAGAAATGTAAGGAAGAAATCAGAGAACCTCAATAAGCTCAAAGTTTACGAGGTCACTCTTAATTATAATATACTTTTTTTAAAAAAAAGATTGATTTTCTAACAGAGATCATTCGCCAGTAGCAAGCGCACACCCCTTGTCAAACTGAAGTGATACTGCCCAGTTTACTATCTTGTTCATCCCTATGTCAGAATCTGGTAACTGCAGTCCATAAAAGTTACTCTTTCCATTCTTTGTGTAGACCACAAATTTTAGAGTAAAAAACCTTTCAGGCAAACAACATCAGACTTGTTTTTAAAAAATACTGACATCTGGCATGTGTCAACCCACACTGTGAGGCTAGAAATTTTTTAGAAACCGGGCATGCCCTGTTGGATGTGCCCTCCAGCAACGAGGAAGAAGAAAGAAACCGCCTTGCATGCCACCCTCGCCCCCAAATGAGCCATCACTGTTTCTACAGAATGCAAACTGTTCAGCCAAAACCACTTTGTGACCTGACACAAATGGAACTGTCTTGAACAGCAAAATCTGCTTTTGTGTCTGGCTTCCAAGAAGAGAGAAGGAAGGTCAGGAGGAAAGGGCCATGCGGGAGGGAGATGACCACCCTTCAGCACGAACAGTCACATTCTCTCCTGTCTGCTGTAGAGACCAGTGCTGGCAACTGGCCCCTGGAAGCAGCAGACGGCTGGCCTTTCTAGCAATACTGTACGATGTGGCATTTACAGGAGGAGAGGGGGAAATAAATAATTTGGAAGCAGGGATCCCCAAGGAAAACTGTTTTACAAAGCTGCAAAGGCCATATCAGATGTTCTACTCATGGACTGTCTACCTGACATCATCCATCTGTACAGCAAAATATGCTAAGCAAAAACTCTGCAATAATATTGTCTTTACCGCTATGTGTGCCCAATCAAATATGCCTATATGATATGTATATCACCCCCAGCTATACGAACATCTTTTACATCTCTTGTGATTTGTCATCCAAGTCTTCTTGGAAATACAAGGTCTGTATTATCAAAGTCTTCCAAGTCTTCTTGGAAATGCAAGCTCTGTGTTTCCTAATTTGTGCTAAGGACATCCAATTTTGAGTGACTCTGAAATCCTTGAGAAAGAATGTGAATTTAAACTTTTAATGACATAGGATATATTGCACCCTCATTATATTACACCCTCATATGATGCCTTCTGGAAGTTTTGGCTGGGAGGGAACTGCAGTGAATGTCAAATGAGTATCAGCAAATTGTTCTTCCTCTTCTTCAGATTACTTTTCCCGCCTTTTTCCCTGTCAGAGTTCAGTTAGTGTTCCATCACTGTGCTAGAGCTATGGAGTCAGAAGCGAACAATTAATGTAAAGTGTTCTGTCAGCAACAGAACCAGTCGGTTGGTAAATAATAAAGTAAATTAAACAGTTAAACTCAGTGATGTAATACATTATCATTTCCACAAAATATACTGTTTGTTTTTGTGTAAGAACTGTACGTAAATGGAAACATGCTGTTCTTTCTAATTTATTGGAGTCTCTGAATGAATTATTGAAACAAGCGACAGTTGAGGTAAACTAATAAATAAGGGATGGTCTACTAAGGGAGCTTATAGCTCAATTTACTCTGTAGGTTCTTGACGGAAAAATTTCAATCCCCTGCATAATAAGAGGAAATTTATTGTTATTTTTAATTAAGGCCACATGTAATTTTCCTCACAAGAAACTATACCAAACCAAACCCAACAAATTGTACTAATCATCTATGGAACTAACCTAACAGTGCATTTAAGTCAGTCAATGCAATCATGTACGATAGACCATCTAAAAATTATGAGGGATGGAAACTAACATGGGAAACTAGTGTCAATGCAATCACACAGAGAGATATATAAACACAAAATTATAAGTGGTTATAAACACAAAGTCTATGTCACCATGTATAGTAGTTCATAGAAAGACACACTAGGTAGTCCATCATTCAGGGTAAGCTTGCTTGAAGAGAAAGGTCTTTGCCTGCTTCCGGAAAGATAGCAGAGACGGGGCAGTCCTGGCCTCCAGTGGGAGGGAGTTCCAGGGTTTGGGAGCAGCAGCCGAGAAGGCCCTTTCATGTGTTCCCACAAGATGTACCTGTGAGGGTGGTGGAATAGATAGAAAGGCTGCTCCTGATTCCTTAGCACTTGCCAGTTCGTACTGTGAAATTTGCTTTTTCAGGAAGAAAGACCTAGGTCGTATAGTGCTTTGTAGGTTAAGATCAGCACTTTGAATTGTGCTCGATTGCTAGTGGGGGGGGTTGTTTTGTTTTGGTTTTGTTGAAAGGAATGGATACGAATATTCCTCTGGAAAGCACACCACTGATTACGGTGTTATACAATGCTGTACATTTCTTGTTTTGCTGGGAAGTTGAACTAAATGCCCCCTTTCAACTCTATGGTTCTGTCATTCTGTGATTCCCACCAAGGCCAGATCCATATAGGAGAAGTACTCTGGCATAGCGCTTAGCAGTGTAATGTCCTGGACTGATAAATTTGGAGGCAATAGAGCTGCTGTGCTTTGGGTGAAAAAGTTACCCATCTAGTGGAAGTGCTGAGCTGCTGTTTCTCCACATTTCCCACAAAGCCCATAGCCCCACTTAGTCTAGGCAAACATGTCGGGTGCCATAGGGGCCTTTGAAGGTATTTCTGCAATAGACTGGCATGGTTACTCTTGTGGCAACTTAAAGTGGTGGTAACCACTGCCTGAATTTGGTCTGTACCTATAAGACTGAGGAGAAGGAAGGAAGGAAGGAAGGAAGGAAGGAAGGAAGGAAGGAAGGAAGGAAGAAAGAAAGAAAAAGAAAGAAAGAAAGAAAGAAAAGAGGGAGGGAGGGAGGGAGGGAGGGAGGGAAAAGTTTATTTTCAGCACCTATAGGGGAGTTTTGGATATGAGGGTCTTAATGTATATGAGAATTTTAAAATGGCAGCCCATAATACTCCAAGGCAGAAATGAATGCATGTGGGCTAAACAGGACTTATTGGGTCCCACCGTCAGCATGTTTAAACATTTGCCATCTCTGGTGTCAGCTGTCCAAGGATGGTGGCAACTAAGCCCCCATCACCTTGATGCTTACCCCTCAATGCAGGTATACACATATCTGGAAGCACTGGTGGGGGAAGCATAGCACCTTTCTTCTCATCTTTAGATGAGTGACAAAAGCCACTTGCTCTTTCTTTCAAATGGAATGGAAAGAAAAACACGATCGATCAGGAAGACCACACAAACAAACATATCCTACACAGAGCATCAAACTTTTAACCTTGTGCAAACAGCCCTGATGCAGCAGCTTGACACGGGTCTCTCTGACATTGGCAGCATGCTGGAGGCCACATTCTGACAAAGATCAGCTATCACTGAATCCACCTGAAAGAGCATAAAAAAGAAAGGATGTCTGTCAATGACTGCCAGAGTCTGGCCTGTTTTGGTCACACCAAAGGGATGGAAAGGCTGAGAATTCAAAAGAGAAGACTTCCTCACTCCCATCTCCCACATAAATGCAACACCTCTGCTTTCCTGTGTAAGCCAGTGGGAAAACAGCTTATCCTGGAGATGATGAGAAGGATGTTTTACTGTGATATCAGGGCATGATTCAAACATCAGACCCTACTTTTCTAATCTCGTAGAGGCTTCAAGTAATTACTGGAGTGTATCACACTCTTGGTTAGTATCCAAATGTGGTATTCTGCCTGCTCTTTCCAGATCTATCTGGCTATCTAGCTACCCACCTACCAATCCAAAGCAAAGATGGGAACCATTGGTTGTTTGGGGGGAATCCCCAAAGCCCCTCCCCATTCTGGGATTTGCTGTCCTGGAAAAGCCATTTTCCAAACCTCTGGATGGAATGACACTGCATTTATTGGATTTCAACGGCAACAGCAGAGACACTCACAGTATGCGAGATGTTGCAGGTCCATTTTATATCAATCAAAACTTTATTACAGTCAATGACCAGCAACAGGATACGGTATAATAAATAGTAATAAAAATAAATAAAATATAGAATAGAGAATATAAAATATATTATATATAAAATATATAATATAAAAACTGCCCACAAATCCATTCTGACCATCACGAAGCTCTACCTTATTAATATCTGAGGCATTAGTGATGCCAATGAGCCAGAGAGGAAGATCAAAATAGATATATACAAAAGACATTTTATAGAAGCAGTATGTGTCACCTGGATACCTTCAAAAGGGGATTGCACAGATTCCTGGAGGAAAAGTCCATCACAGGTTACAAACCATGATGGAGATGTGTAATCTCCACCAGGCTTAAAACTGGGGTACTTCAAGGACCAGATGCAGGGGAGTGGTATCAGGACATAGATATCTAGTCTTGTGCGCTCCCATACGCATTTGGTGGGGCCACTGTGAGATACAGGAAGCAGGACTAGATGGGCCTTTGGCCTGATGCAACATGTCTCTTCTTATGTTCTTATGTCATGCTGGCTGTGGGATTCTGAGAGCTATGTGATCCATAAAACCAACATTCTCCATCTTTGACAATGAAACAGAGAGAAAATAATCTGAATTGGGCTGTTTGTGTATATTACATAGCAGAAGAGGGGGTTATTTCCAGGTGTGATCTATCAGGTGAGCATATTCTGCTCTAGAGCTAGGTATATTGATAACCCACTTACAATTAAGACAGAGGGCAAGCTTTTTTGGAAACCCATAATTTATTAAAGATGCAGGCCTCTGATCAAACTCGCAGTTATTTAGAAGTACTCATACACACCAACTACCCCACATGGCAGGTTAAAAAACCAATAAGGATATGCATGGCAAAATTTTTTAACTACTTGATTCATTTTGAATTCTTTCTGGAAATTATTCTTTTGTTTTTGTGTTTTTCTTACATGAAAGAAAAAGCCTCTTTCAGGTATTTTTAATTTCAGGTTTCGTTTCGGAATTTCCTGGCATGCTTAAAACCTTAAAACTGCTCTCAAAAGGAGAGACAAAGCAATAGAGAAACAATCTTCTCCAAAGACAGGCAACAGTATGTGAGAAAGAAAAATTATTTTAAAACCACCAAAAGATACACCTTCAGTGGAATAAATGAAATCTATCCAAGAGTAATTTTGTACAATTTCTACATGGGGCTCCTCAAAGCCAAGCTATTGCTTAAACAGACATTGGTTTTAATCAAAATGTGTTGTGTGGTCAAATACATGTTATGAGTTTCTCCATTTCCCTCCTTTATCCACCTGTTGGATAGGGGAATATTCAACATTTCAGCATCTTGGCAAATATCTTGATATTATTAGATGCTAGTAGATACTGTGGAACAGAACTGATAATTTATATGATCACTTCATCCCCCTGCTAAGAAACTTTTACTATAAAATGAAAGAGGAAAGACTATACCTAACTGTGCAAACTGTAACATACACATTTAATATAACAAGCAGGTTTGTCATTGATACAAGTTGTTACCGTATAAATGGATCTCATTGACATGTAAGGAGTGGACAAATTGGCAAAGTGATGTGACTCTTGAAGGATGCATTGTTGTCCCTTATTTTGTGTGTCACCACTTTGTTACAATCAAGAGAAGAACACAGAACGGGGATAAGAAAGAAAGAAAGAAAGAAAGAAAGAAAGAAAGAAAGAAAAAGAAAGAAAGAAAGAAAGAAAGAAAGAAAGAAAGAAAGAAAGAAAGAAAAAGGAGGGCAACTATTTATTCTGCTTAGTTGCTTCGCTCATTCTCTCTCCCCCCCCCCCATCTCTCTCCTGCTCTGCCTGTTCTCCGCATCTGAACAAATTAATTTGGGAGCAGAGCTTGAGCAAAGGCTTACTTAAGATTCCTCAAGTTTCAGGCATCAAGGGGCCATTGCCACAACAACCATGTGCTTAAAATGGCTTTGGGCTTGCATTTTAAAATTCTACTTTTCTGAATATCCCATCCATCTTGAGAAGTCAGATGTGAATGTGCACTCTGATTTCACATTGGATAAGAAATTCTTCCCCTGAATCTAACACCTCCCCTCTTTCCTTGAATCGTGAGGTTTCCTTCCAAACTTCTCCACATAAAAAGGTAAAGGTAAATGTTCCCCCCCCATACCTGCATGCTAGTCGTATCCAACTCTAGGGGTGGTGTTCATCTCCATATTCAACCTGAAGAGCCAGTGTTGTGCAAGTCCGTGGCCACGTGGCCGGCATGGCTGCAAGGAAACACTGTTTTACCTTCCTGCTTTTTATGGTGGTACCTATTTATCTACTGGCATTTACATGCTTTTGAACTGCTAGGTTGGCAGGAGCTGGGGTTATCAGCGGGAGCTTGCTCCACTGCGTGGCACCTGGGATTCGAACTGCCGAGCTGTTTTCGGAAGCCTTACTCCACTGAGCCACCATGCCCTCAATGTAAATTCCTCCACAAAACCCCTGCCTAAAGCATTATGGTTTCATCTTCCATAAATCTTCTCCCAGGCAATCCTGTCAGTTGAATGCAAAAGAACGTCATCTGGTTCCTATTTCAATAAGAGCTTGCCAAAGTTGGTAAATATGGAGAAGAACTAGAGATGGGCACGACTCAGTGAAATTTTCGTTTGCGTTTTTGTTTTTTCATTTCGTTTTGCAAAAACCAAAACGGAAATGGAAACGAAACGACCAATTTTGCCGTGTTTTTCGTTTTTGTTGCGGCAAATCCATTGAACTGAAAAGAATGCTAACGAAACCACAATTTTTCATTTTCGTTTTCGTTTTTTCATTTCGTTACGAACCAAAAATGAAACAAAAAAATTTTCAAAGACAAAACGAAAAACAAAAACGAACCGAAACGGATCCCCAAACGACCAAATGAAAAACGAAACACAATTTTTTTGAGTCGTGCCCATCTCTAAGAAGAACTTGAGATGTAGATAAAATATAGGTACTAGAGATGGGCACGACTTGAAAAAAAAAATTTCGAGTTGTCGTTAGTCGGGCCGGTTCCGTTTCGGCTCGTTTCCGTTTTTCGCGAAAATTTGCAAAAATTAATTGGTTTCGTTTTTTCGTTTTTTCGTTGTCGTTAGTACTGGTTTGGGGAGGGGGTAGCGGGCTCCTGGAGGGAGCTGCAGGAGTCAGCCAGAGCCACAAGTGACGGACTGGCAGACTCTTTGCACCCGCTGTGTCTCACGTACTTGCATGTAGTGCAATGCAAGTAGATCTGGCTTAGGGTTAAGACGGCTTAGCGCAACGGCTAGGGTTAGGCTAGTTACGGGTGAGGTTACGGTGAGTATTGGGGTGCATCTGGGTGCCTCTCTGACCCACTTAGAAGGACAGTGTACTGGCGTATGGGTTAGGCTTAGGGTTCGGGTTTGGGCTACGATTAGTGCGCTGTTTATGCCCGATTGGCACATCCCAGAAGTCTCTGTGGTCAACCTGGCCAAGTGGCCATGCGATTGGTGGAAAATTTGCATGGTCTACTCCCATGGGAGAGCCCATCATTGCAAATGTGCAGGTGTAAAAAAATAAAATAAAATAAAATAAAATAAAATAAAATCAACGGAGACTTTTTTTTGCAAGAAAAACCCACTGCTGCTACTGTAAAAATTCAAGCATTTAAAATAGCTAATTTTCGCATGTTTCTGTGGTGCTTTGGTGGGGTTTTGGGCAACAATTTCAAAAAAAATATTGCGGTCGCCATTTTGGATCCCCCCCCCACCGCATGGCAAATGGATGCGCCCTCCCAGCCTGGTACAGTCAGCAAAACCTGGCCATGCGATTGGTGGAATGGCTCCAAAACTTTGTATGGTCCACTCCCATGGGCGAATGTGCAGGTGTAAAAAAATAAAATAAAATAAAATAAAATCAACGGAGACTTTTTTTGCAAGAAAAACCCACTGCTGCTACTGTAAAAATTCAAGCATTTAAAATAGCTAATTTTCGCATGTTTGTGTGGTGCTTTGGTGGGGTTTTGGGCAACGATTTCAAAAAAAATATTGCGGTCGCCATTTTGGATCCCCCGCACTGCATGGCAAATGGATGCGCCCTCCCAGCCTGGTACCAGCAGCGCAGCAGTAGCAATAGCCAAGGAGAGGGGGGCGGGGAACCCCCCCCCCAAATAAAACACCCTTCTGGCCTGGTAGGTGCCCTCAGACAGTTTTCACCTACTTTTAGGGCCGGGAATCATTTTTTTTTTTAACTTTTAAAAACTTTTTTTCTGTGCCGCTTGGCATTGCGCGATGCAAGTAACGAGCACGACAAATCAGACCAAATTGTTCGTTCGTTGGTTCGAGCTCGAAGTCTGGGGCAGTGATTCCCGTTACCGTTTCCGTAGAGTAACGGAAACGAGTAACGGAAACGGAAACGGGAATACCGCTAAGTCGTGCCCATCTCTAATAGGTACAGTGGATGAAATTCTTTCTCCTAATATTAATTTTTATTTTGAATATTTTACCTCACCTTTCTCCTTGGAAAAGGACCCAAGCTGGCTTACAATAATCAGGGACAATATACATATTGTCTCTGGGTGCATTAATGAGACTTTGAATGCCGCTTAACAAAAAAAGGGGTGGACTAATCTGGGAACTTGAAGCTATTCAACTCTATAAATCCTTGTAATTCTGCTGTGCAGCAAGAGGAACTTAGCTAGAAATTCAGATGTCTGCAATACGTCCTGCACAAGGTTTGGGGAATTCTCTCTCTCTCTCTCTCTCTCTCTCTCATTCACTTAGTTCCCTACTTCTTTTTTAAAAACATGGGTGGAGACGAAAGTAACGGAAAGTGACTTGATGGCTTTGCTGCTGAGGCTGAGGTGGGAGTGAGCCATTAGCTTGGCAGTGGGTGCCTCTTCTACCCAAGCAGTAGCACTGCTTCTCTTCCCAGTGGTCTGTGTGGATGCCACCACAGCTAGGCACGTAAACAGCCTCTTTGGGAAGTTTACTGAAACTTAAGGCAGTTTCATACAGGTGTAGATGATCTTTAAGTAACACAGTGCCAAGCCACTGAGAAAATCCATTGCCTCCAAGAATATGTTCAAAGGGCTTTAGGCAACTAATGTTAAAAAGCGGAGCAGCAGCAGCTTAAGCTAATTGATCTCGCCTCCGCAGAGGCATCAAGTTTCTCTTCTCAACAAAAGGGGTGGGGGGCTTAAAATCATTACATAATGAGTCCAAGCTTTCCTTCAGATATCATAAAATTAATTTAAATGGAGGGAGATTATTTGGAGGCAGGAGGCAGAGAATAAAAGAATTAGAGGGAGTGGTCAGTTTGGCGAAAACCAGACAGCTCCTGGGCTGCGACTGTGTTCAAAGGGTTGGTTTAAATGCTGGTTTTCTTTCATACTCCATCAGATAACAAGAAGACCTCTTTTGCTCTGTCAGAATAGTGAAATTCATCACCATAATTTAATTTTAGAAGGTTATTAAAGAGCACCTCGATTCCTCTCCTGTTTTGGCATTGCTTTTGTATATTAAGCCCAGACTAATCACATTGCAGATTCCAAGAGTACAGTATTAGTAATTCACATCCTTTTAATTTGTTTAATGGGCTCCTTCTCTCTCTCCCTCTTTCATTCTCCCTGTGTGTGTGTGTGTGTGTGTGTGTGTGTGTGTGTGTAACTGCCACGTCGGCTCATGACATGAAAATAAAGAATGGGCGAGGGAGCCAGTTTGCCTAAAAGAATAAAGTGTGCCTCCTTTCTAAGGTTACATTTGATGTCGGGGTAATTCATGGGATGTGTACTGCAGCCAATGGCTTATTTTCTGTTCAATAGTTTGCAGACGCCCGGAGGAGTGGAGGGAGGAGGTGGGGATAAAGAAAAGGAACAGAAAGTCTGAATTTAGACTTTTTGCTTCAAAACCCCTTTTGTGTTTTGCCAGCTTCTCCTGGCTGAAGATGCAGTATTTTGCCAAAGGTCAACTAGAAGAGGGAACAAAAATGAAATGAAATGAAATAAAAACCAGATAAACTTGCTTATAAAAGGTGTCCTTTTCTCTCTATTTTTACCCACCATTTCTGTTGCACGTTTACATTAAAAAGTGACTAAAAACACAATCATTTCAAAAACAGCACCACAGAGAAGTCGGTATTAGAATATTTAAGCTTCCCAACATATTCTGCCATTGACCTCAAAGTGACTGTTCTGTGTGGTGGTGGGTTTGTTATAAAGGGAAATTTGAGAGGACGACAGCTGAAGAAGGATATCTTCATAAATTCCAGGATGCATCTCTACGATTAAACAAATATTGGCACTTTTAAGCTCACTTTTTATAACAATAAACTGCTTGTCTTGACAGTGGATGATCACACTGTAGTTTTGGATAAAATCCTCACCACAGCTTACTAAAGCGTGTTGCTTATATACCATGCCATAGCACTTAAAATACTCTTTGGGCAGTTTGCAATTTAATTATGCAAGCCACACACTGTACCCCACACCCAACAAGCTGGGTATTCCTCCTACCAACCTCAGAAGGATAGAAGGGTGAGCCAACCTTGAGGTGGTTGTCTGAGCTCATCAGGATTGAACTCAGGTCATGAGCAGAGTTAATTGCAGTAAGGGCTTATGTGGTTAACAGAAAACAGGGCTGCACTACTGACTCCACATCTAACATTATATTCCCTACTCATGCTCATGGCAGGGATGTTTGTAGCCCATATGTACTGGACACGAGTGCCTGCAATGCGAAAGTGTGTGCACCTAGACCCCTTACAAATGTAGTTGTGTCTCTGACGATGTGAACTGCCAACCCAAAATCTCACATAGAAAGAAAGGTGTCATTCTCCAAAGTGCCGCAACTGTTTTGTTCTTGTTTTGTTTATGCTCATGTTTTGCCATTATCACAGCATACTGTTGCTGGTCTGGGGATTTGGATTACATTTCTCTAGCTACACAGCAGAAGTGCAGGGGTTCACAGTGCAGAATTGTTTCACATTTTCCAGATTTGGTTATTTTTCTTGGCACTTACAATTACTACAACTCACTCTGAGACATTACTAGGAGAAAGAATTAAAAAAGGTTCCGTTACCAGGGCCGGTGCTAGGTTTTTTTGCACCCTAGGTGAGGGCCGGGCGGTGGGGGGGGCAGGGTGGGGCAGGGCGGCAGGGGATGGCAACGGGCACAGGGGGGTGGCGATGGGCACGGCGGGCGGCGGGCCGGTAGCGGCAGGCAGCGATGGGCGGACGGCGACAGGCGGCTGGCGGGCGGTGGGGGGACGGATGGTGGTGGCCAGCAGCAGGGGGGGCAGCGGGGGGGCAGCAGGCTGTCCAGTGCCCTCTCTCCATTTTGGCGCCCTATGCAACTGCCTAGTTTGCCTTAATGGAAGCGCCAGCCCTGTTCATTACTTATAATTGAACAAGTCAAACAGCAGGCTGACAGACATGGCTGCTTTCAATGAACAGACTTCAACAGACAGACTGAGAGGGGGAAAGGAGACACTTAGCAGGGAGGAGTGCTCTCTTTGACTTCAGAGGCAGGAGGGAACTATTGATTAGCGCAGGATAGATTGACAATCACTCCAACCCAGAAAAGCGCCTCCCAACCATACCTTCTAGAGGCAGCATGCAAAGTTATGAAAACTCCAGCAGATTAACGTCAACAGAAACCTACAGGTGCATTCTTTCCATCCATGTTGTCCTGGCTGCACGGTCCACCTCCCTTTAATCATGAGAACCACCTTCAGTGTGATTATTTTTGGCTTGGTGTAGGCATAGCTCCGAATATACATGGCAGTAGACCTAGGAGATTATTGTATTTACCAAATTGCTCGCTCATTGTTCAGCAACTGCTTCAGTATCACGGCTTCATCAGGCCTGCCAGCTGAATTTAGTCCCCAATATTGACTCATCCATTGTTTTCCTGAATACAAAAAAAAAGTTATCTTGGGTCGTACCATAGCATATCTCCACCACATATTATGCAGCTGCCAACACTTTCCAATACTATATTGAATATTTTTTTGTATTGAATGATCTGCCCAATATAACACATTGAACATAACTGACATCCTTCTTTTCTGGCTGTCCCTCACATGCCCTCATGCATGAGAGAGAGGGGGGAATAGAGAAGCAAAGCCCTCATGCTGGCCAAGCATGACTAAAAACAATGGCGGCAGCAGAGCTCCCATCTTCCTCACTAGGCCACCATTTGCACCAGCAGGCTACAGTTACCTTACATGTGAATCAAAAGGCCCTTTCCAGTGAGGGAGGCCAGGCCATTGCCTTGAGACATCAAGAGAGATGGCCATGAGACTAGTGACAGAATAAACTGGGAGGAACAGAGCTAGACTCTAAGCAAGTCAACACCTTCACTAAGGGTAACTCTTTCCTCTTGGAAACTCAGCAATACATTGACTGAGCCTTCTTCCACAGATAATCAAATGGGAAAGATCTGAGGGTAGGACCTTCAATAGCACTTAGGAACCCTCAATTAAGGGAAGATTTTAAAAAAATCACCCTGTAACTGGTCAAAAGGACTTTCATAACGTGAACTCTCTGGCATTGATGACATATCTCATAGAGAGCCCTGAAACAAATTACACCCCTGTCTTTACTTCAGAACTTCATTTTATGCAACCGAACTTATCTGAGATATATATATTTATCCTCCTGATGCAGAATTTTGGAGAGGACAAAGACAGTGTGTCTTATGAGTCCCCCCTGCCCCACCTCCCCGGCTCAGTCTTTTCTGGCCGTCTTGAGCTACCCTAGACAGCTGGCCCAAACTTCATCAAATGAAATTAATGCAAAAGGTCCTGACAGTCTCCTTGGAAGAGAAATAGAAGGCTTTTGTCTCTGTGGAGACCAAGCCTTATCAGCCCGTTCTGTCACTCATCCTTCCTCAGTTCACTTTTGAAGCCGGCTGGATTTATTGCAGATGTATCAAGCATCCTGGAAAATAATGGTACAAGCAAAGAGGTTAGTCAGCTATTGACACCAAGCCCTGGACTATGCCAATGGGAAATTGTTCAGACAAAAGGTGCGGTGGGGTGACTAATGAAGAGAAGGGTTTAGCCCCATGGAAGGAGCAAAAGCTTGGACAAAGCTGACACACTAATGCCAAACAGACAGCTAGCTTTATCTGATTATATTTTATTGCTCAATGTGTGTCTGTTTGTCTGTCTGTCTGTCTGTCTGTCTCTGTCTCTGTCTCTGTCTCTGTCCCTGTCCCTGTCCCTGTCCCTGTCCCTGTCCCTGTCTGTCTGTCTGTCTGTCTGTCTGTCTGTCTGTCTCTCTCTCTCTCTCTCTCTCTCTCTCTCTCTCTCTCTCTCTCTGTCTGTGTGTGTGTGTGTGTGTGTGTGTGTGTGTGTGTGTGTGTGTGTGCAGGCATGTGTACATAGTTGAAGTTTTCTATACAGTTCACACACTTTGGGGTGTCTTGTAACTTTACAAAAATAAAGTAGAAATTACCAGATCTGACAAAGACATCTGCAAACGTACACTAAAATTTCCTAAATACCCATACTTTCACTACTACTTGGAAAACATAAAGAAGTATCCTACTGGCAGGGCAGGTGCTAGGTTTTTTGTGCCCTAGGCGAGGGGCGGGGGTGGGAGGGGCAGGGGGCGGCGGGGTGGGGCGGGGTAGGGGTAGGGCAGCGCATGGCGGGGGACGGCGACGGGCTCGGTGGGAGGTGGTCGGCGATGGGTATGGGGGTGGGGCGGCAACGGGGGCGGGGGCGGATGGCGATGGGGGTGGGGGGCGGACGACGAAGGGCACGGGGCGGCGGATGGTGGGGGATGGTGACGGGCATGGGGGGCTGGGCGGCGATGGGCACAGGGGGCGGCAGGCAGATGGCGATGGGCAGCTGGCGGGCGGTGGGGGACCGACGGCGGTGGCCAGCGGCGGGGGGGCAGCGGAGGGCGGCAGGCTGGATAGTGCCCTCTCTCCATTTTGGCGCCCTAGGCAACTGCCTAGTTCGCCCTAATGGACGCGCCGTCCCTGCCTGCTGGATCAGTCCAAAGCCTATCTGGGTCAAAATTCTCTTTACACAGTGGCCAACCAGTTGCCTGTGGGGAGCCTGCCTCTAAGACATGCCCATAACTATAATGTCCCTCTTGCTTTCTTTGGCAACTGTTTAGCGATAAGAAGCTTGAGATGCCCTACTATAAATTTAGTCCCTGTATAGTAAAAAAAAACTTCAGAATAAATTTATAAATTTAATAAATAATTTTACATTAATAAATAAATTCAGAAATTTATGCAATCTCTTTTTAAAGTCATCCACGTTGGTGCCTTCATTACATCTTGTGTCAGTGAGTTACACTGTGTAGTGTGCAAAAAAAAAAGTTGTTATGTCTTCTGGTGATCCAGATTTTCAAGGTATATGAGATGGTTTATTACTGCCCTTAGAGGTATAACATTCAGAGTTTTTGAGTTTTGGCTCCCAGGATCCTCCAATAATTCCCCAGGCAAAATTCAGGGGAATTCTAGTCTACAGACCCACATCTACACACACCTAAAGGCATTTTGCTTTTCACTCACCTGTGGTTGGTCTAGGTCAGAGGATCCATGTGATGTGACCCACGTACTTTCTGTACAGAACAGGAAGCTGTCATTGTACTTTCTGGGAATTGTAGTATCTCTGCCCTTTAGAGTGTCCCCCGAAGAACTATGATTCCCAAGAAGCACAGTGGCAGCTAATTGCCACCCTTCAGAACATTTTGCACATTTTGCACTGTTTATGGGTCACAAAGATCAGCTGTTGCTTTAAATCTGGGTTTCAGCCATTACTCTCCAACATGCACATTTGTATTTTCTTGCAGACTGTTTGTTCATCCCCACCCTCATTAATGTTACTAAAGTTGGGTGGCCACCTCTTCTTAGTCACCGATGCTCACCCTGCCTTAAGCAGATGGTGTATTCTGAATTTATTTCTTTCAAAAATAGAATGCATCCAACTGTCACAATTCTGTTGGGAGGGGAGGTGTGAAAAACAAAAGGCCAAAATCATGAGCATTCTTTTTTTTTCCTGGTTACTAGTTCCCACTCAGCCTTAAGAGCAACAAAACCAGGAAGTTTCTGGCATGTAGTGAATGAGGTATATTGCATTGAGGCATTTAGCACAAGCTATTTAAAAAAAAACACCCTGGAAATGGCTGCGATATGTCAGACCTGACTTAACAGCATGCAGTGATTATTATATTAACTTTGTTATGGTGCAAATCTCCAAGAAACTATATCTATTCTGGGAGTGCTGAGAATTTTCTTCTTCCAGACAACTATATCCATCTTGAGTTATTTGTCAAGGAAATAAGGTGCCCCTCTGGGCCAGTAAATTCCAGCACCTTCTTGAGGTATATTATTATTTTCTAACCTAGGGAGGGAGCTGTCCAGCAATGTCAATCATAAGAGAGCCTAGGAGGCCTACTACAGAGCAAGAAAGGAGCTGTCCATAGGATGACTAGACAAGGCACAGGTTTCTAGTGACCAAAGATTCACCTCAGGAGAGGACAAATGGCATCGTGCCCCATATGGTTGGACTGCAGTTCCCAGCATGCATAGCTGCCGACTATACTGGCTAGGGGCTGCCCCAAATTGCAGTCCAACAACACTCAAAGTGCTACACTTCGCCCAATACTCTTTCAATGATTCCACTAAGCTACTCTACCAATAGAGCCTTGGCCCTGCACATGCCTAACAGCCATGGCTCTTCTTCCTAAGCAACATTCTGACCTGAGCTGGTATGTGTTCCCATGGAAGTATGATTCCTCCCCAGAGCAAACACCAAGACTACAAGGCTCATTGCTTTCACCTTTCTTGAGGGCCTGACACTGGCTGTGGGACGCCCAGATGTGGTGGTACCCAGTTACAATTCTTCAGATCCCTTAGTTATGCTAGAAGAGGGGTAGGGAACCTCTGGCTCGCCAGATGCTTTGGACCACAATTCCCACAGTCCTTGATCATTGGCATAGGCTCAGAATTCTGGGAGTTGCAGTCCAAAACATCTGGAGGGGTGAAGGTTCCTCACTCCTGTGCTAGAGTGATATAGTCTCAAGGTTTCCCTTTAGGACCCCTTGTTCCTAGCTCATGCTGGAACCCAATGGTTGGATTCTGTCTGAAAGAGAAGACCTTCCCCACATACAGCTCCAGGAACTAGCCAGAACTGATTCACAACTGAACAAAGAGTGTAACATAGAATGCATCCAGGATCCTGTCTACACAAAGGGGAAAGATATTAGATTGTCTTTCATCACAACAAGCCCACCCTTATTTAGTTTCATAGTGACAACACACTTTCCTGAGGACCTCCAGGGTTTGTGGATTTAAAAGGCACCAATCTAAGCGGTGGCCAGACATAATTCTCTGGAAGAACAACTTCACTAGACTACTTCTGATGTGTAATATCAAGGGGAAAGGCACTGGGGAAGAGATGGCACAAACCTAAAGCAAACTGATCATTTACCATGAAAAAGCCCTACAGAAGGAAGGGGAAACAAATCCTAAAGTAGGGATGGAGAACCCAGGTATTTTGGGCTCACATTCTTATAAGTAGCAGTCAAGAGTGATGGGGTTGTAGTTCAGGAGTATTTAGATGGTTATGGAGCCCTCAACCATGTATAAAGGTCTGCAGTCAGTTCTCATTTTATATTTTTAAACTTAATTGCATGATTCTGCAACTCAGAAGTAGTAAATTTCCAAAGGACTATAAAAATGGTTTTAAATGTTTCTTCCTCTATTTGCATAGCCTGCACTAAACTTAGAGGCTCAATGCAAATTAATGATTGCTTTTCTCCTTCTTCTTATTCATCCACCTCTCCAAAGATACGTACACAATCATTAACCAAACCAGAATTGGTCTCGGTTCATTTGGAAGACTTTCTTAGAATCCAGGCTTATCCAGTGAGTCCGAATGGTGGAAGATTCAAAGCAGATCAGATAAAGGACTTGTTCACATAGACAATCATCAGCTGGGTGATTTTACAAGATTTTAGGCCAACACAAGGAAGACTAAGCTATCAGTACATACTTTGATGGTTGTATGCTGCCTCCAGCCTCAGACGTAGCATGGTACAAGCTTATTGTGGGTGGGTGGGGGGGAGCTATTTCCTTCAGGTCTTGCTTGTAGGCTCTCCATAAGCCTTTGGTTGCTGCTATGGAAAACAAGATACAATGAGTGACATGGTCTTTTCTCTGATCCAGCAGGAGTCTTTTTAGACTCTTGTTTCATCTTTTTCTCAGGTCTGCCTGAACTTCTTAGCTCTGCCCAGGTTACTCACCACCTAAATGGCTCCCCAACATGCTTCAGATGGCTCCCCAATCCTGGTCAGCTGGGGCCTCCTCCTAGTGAGTTCACTAGTGTATTTTTGCGGTGACCATAAGACTGTGGCCTCCAGTCCTTTTCATGGCAATGAAAAAGGACTGGAGGCTTCAGGCAATGTGGAGAAGCAGCACGGGCAGTGCCATAGAGCAAACTGGTTCTTCTGTGATGTTATCCACGAGTGGCAGCCATCCAGGAAACATGTAGGAACAAGCGTGACAAAGGCACCACAAAGTAGCCATATTGTAAGAACTGATACTGGGTGAGATGAGGCTAGTTGAATTCATATTCCCAAGGGGATATGCCAAGTTCCTGTGGTCTACTCTAATGCTGTCAATACACAAAAAGCTTTCTAAACCGGCTTTATGACAGACAGATGCAAAAAGGAGAAAAAAGATAATAGTGCAACAATGAGATGGATAGAAATAGTTACCCTAAATATTTGAAGACCCCACCGTCAAGCTGCCTTGTGCTTGTATATGTATCAGATTACAGGCGATCACTCTCTTTATACTTTTCTAAAAAGGATGGCAGCTTCTATTCAGGAGCATTTAGAGAGACAATCTTTTAAGCTGTGTCAAAATGCCAGTTATCCTTAGATGCCACCCAGATTTGAATAATTTAGAGAGACAAATAAAAGGGGTCCACTGAAAACAGGAGGCATCCTTTGACTAGCTCTGCTTTGGAGGTGACAGGAGTACCCCCCACCCCCCACCACCCAAAAAAACTTTAACAGAAGCAGCTTCATCTCTCTATCAGCTGTGACAAGTGCCAATCAAACCTGCTGTTCCTAAGCATTCTCTCTCTTTTATTTCTCTCTGTGTGTGGGGGGGAATTAAAGAAACATGAAACATTTTCTAACAAATGTTGAAGGAAGATCTGCTATCAGTGTGTGGTCTAAGATAGGAGGCAGATGAAAAGGAGGGGCATGGGGGAGCAGGGAGGAGGAGAAGGAACACATGCATTTCTCTCTTCTTATTATTTTAACTTCTAATCTCTGACCACCAGCAGCCCCCATTTCCCTCTTTATACATTTTAATCTCCCAGTTGCTCCAAATGATCCTAAACAAATTGTAGGTCAGCCAGGATTAGTTTTTTTATGGCCCACGATTAGGACAATTATTCATACTTTTAACATCTTCAGCAACAGCAGCTGCATGTCAGGGAGGAGCCGGGAAATGCCCGTTGTGTTTTTGGGTGAAATTTGCAGCCACCTCGCACAGCAGCACGGCGGTTGGAGTGGGGGGAGAGGAGGACCAAAGACGGAAAGGCAGTGATAGAAATTCTCAGAGCTTCTGCTAACACAACCCTTCACGTCAACTCTGACCTTTAGACAAATCTGTTGCCAAGAGGATGTTCAATGTTGGTCTTACGTAATGAAACAAGTTTAGGATTTCAGGGCTAAACACGAGGCCCATTTGGTCTTTTCTTAAAATTAAAAAAAATGATAGGAAACTCTTCCATTTGCATTCATGTGATTGCACAGAAAAGATCAGGAGAACTTTTAGCGGAAAGCTGTGGGGTTTGCTGAGGGGTTTTTCTAAAGACGCCTGACCCTGCCTGAATGATTTTTTTTCTTTAAGAACGTAAGAAGAACCATGCTGGATAGAGATGTGCACGAAATGGAATAATGATGTTTCATTTCCGTTCCGTTTTGTGGCCCATCTCCCTTCATTATCATTTTTCAAAAATGATTTTTTTAAAAAAAATTGTTCCGTTTTTTGTTGTTTCGGGAATGGGGTTCTTCTTCCCCGCAGTGGATGAGAGCACCGAGCGCGCTGTCCTCTCCCGCGGGGAAGATCCCTTGAAAGAGACCCTGTTCTGCCTCGGCATGCGGAGGCAGGAACGGGGGTCTCTTCTTCCCTGCGGTGGATGACAGCACCGGGCGCGCTGTCATCCAGCGCGGGGAAGATCACTTTAAAGAGAGCCCCAGTTCCACCTCCGCATGCGGAGACAGGAATGGGGCCTTCTCTCGACCGTCCTCCTCCGGGGGCGAAAGACAGCCAGGCCAGCTGTCATGCACCGGCAGCGGAGATTGTTGGACAGGGGGCTGTGATCCCACTTCCGCTTGTGGAGTCTGGAACACAGCCCTCTCCCGACCACTCTCCGCCTCAAGTGCATGACAGCTGTGCAGATGTCATGCACCTGCAGTGGAGATCACTGGACGGGGGGGGGGGGGGGAGTTGATCCCGCACGGGGAAGATGAGACCCCCGTTCACCCCTCTGCATGCAGAGGGGTGAACAGGGGTCTTGCCTTCCCTGCACCAGATGACAGCACCGGGCACACTGTCATGACCAGCAGGGGGGGGGAGATCCCTGGATCTTAAAGGGATCTTTCCCACGCCGGATGACAGCGCGCCCAGTGCTGTCATCCGGCGCAGGGAAGATGAGACCCCATTCGCCCCTCTGCATGCAGAGGTGCAAACGGCGGTCTCTTCTCTTTCTCCCTTGGGAGAAAGCCGCAGCCTCGGCTCCACTTGTGGAGACGAAACCACGGCCCTCTGCCAACCACCCTCTGCTGCGGGGGATGACAGCCGAGCCAGCTGTCATCCCCTCGCTGCAGAGATCAGATATTGAGATAGCCGCGGCCTCACCTCTGCTTGTGGTGGCGAGACCGCAGCCCTCAGTCTGGACCGATCTACGCAGCGGGAGGTGACAGCCGAACTGGCTGTCACCTCCCCATGGCAGAAATCCATTTAGAAAGAGCTCCAGTCCTGCCTCCGCGTGTGGAGGTGAGAACGGGGTGTCATTGCCAGCGGAGAAGAATGAACCTAACCTAACCGAACTAATTTGTTCCGGTTCTGTTCTGTTCATTCCTAAATTACTCTGGGCTTTGTTATTCGTTCAGTTACGGAACGGAACGAATAACAAATAACGGAATGATTTTTTTTTCATTTCGTGCCCATCTCTAATGCTGGATCAGGCCAAAGGCCCATCTAGTCCAGCTTCCTGTATCTCACAATGGCCCCACCAGATGCATCTGGGAGCGCACGAGACTAGATATCTGTCTTCTGATACCACTTCCCTGCATCTGTCCCTTGAAGTACCCTGGTTTTAAGCCTGGAGATTACACATCTCCATCATGGTTTGTAACCTGTGATGGACGTCTCCTCCAGGAATCTGTCCAATCCCCTTTTGAAGGCATCCAGGCTAAATGCCATCACCACATCTTGTGGCAGGGAGTTCCACAGACTAACAACATGATGGGTTAAAAAAATATTTTCTTTTGCCAGTTCTCACTCTTCCAACCCACACTTCTGTCTTCTGTCTATACTGTATATAGTTTTAGGTAACGGCAATATTGACTCTGCCACTGATTGAGGCCCCGTGTGATTCAGGCAGTGAGGTGTTAATTCTCTCTTTTTTATATTTCCTAGGCAGAGTTGTAACCACCTGGATAGCTCAATGCACTAAATACCACACCTGGCTGCTGAGCTAGGGGTAAGTAGCTTGGTTCTCTCTCAGCACCCTAGACAGTCCCAGAGCACGTCGGGATAATAATAATAATTGGATATAGTCATGTCAATTTCAGCCCCTTCCATTGTAGAGAATACTCAGAAGTGGTTTAATCTTCTGCTCTTCTGTGCGTATCTCGAGGCTGTGCAGTTTGCCCAAGGCAACACAGGCTGACTCTACTCACAGGAGGCACAGTGTGGAATTAAGCCCGTAACCTCTGGCTCTGTAGCCAGACACCCAATGCACTCAGTTATCGACCCAGTAATTGCCTCCAGAGGTGAATGGCAAACCACGTCTGAGTACAGTACATCATTCCTGATAAACTCTGGAACAGGTTGCCATCACCCAACATCAACTCGATGGCATGCAATTATTAATACTTATGCAGGATACTCAGGTTCTAGGTTGCTGGCTGAAGTTGCAAGGAAATGCTGTGTTTTCCCAGGTCTCTAGGCAATAAGGCAAAATTTGGGACAAGTAGTAGAGGAAGCAGAAATAGATTTTTCTGTATAAGATAGTATTAAATTCTGGGTGCCATTCATTAATACTCAGTACCAGGGCTCAAAGGCTCAACACTAAGCTAAATATAAATATCAACACTAAGCTAAATATCCAGGAGAGAGAAGAGAGTCAACAGACTCATATTGTGAGCTTTGCCTGTTTCCACAAGGACAACAGAGATGAGGCAGTCCTGGCCTCTAGTGCAGCGTTTTTCAACCACTGTTCCGCGGCACACTAGTGTGCCGCGAGATGTTGCCTGGTGTGCCGTGGGAAAAATTGAAAAATTCTAAAGAAATTCAACCCAGGGCCGGCGGGTGGCCCACAGCTGGTTGGAGCTATAAATAGCGTCCAAGGGCCAGCTTGGCTCCTCCCCCCCCGAGGCCCGCGGCGCTGGCATCACTTCCTCCCCGGCCGGACCTGGCCCCGCTCATTCTCTTAGTGTTTGCCCTGTGCCTGCCGCCGCCGCCGCGACTCGCTCGCTTCCCTCTCCCCCCCTCCTTTTTTTACCCTGGACCACCACCACCCCTTTCCTGGGAGCTACCAATGGACTGAGCCGCCCGACAGCCTGCCCGCCAACACGAGCCGGCCCGGGAGCCCCAGCCCAGAACAAACCACCAGGTGAGGGGAAGGGGAGGAGGGGCCTGCCCCACGAGCACCGCGGCAGGGCTATGAGGAGGAGGGGATGGAGGAGGCCTCCGCTGGGCCTGGGCTGAGGAGGCGGGGGGGCTACTGGCACGGCTGGCCGGCCGGCCTTTAGGGTCCGGGAGGGGAAGAGCCGTCTCTGAGGGGCCCCGTGATGGGTTCCTTGAAGTCGTGCCCCTTTCTCTCTGTCTTGGGTCGACCTCTTCTCTCTCTATGTCTTTTCTTTCTTTTCCCCCCACCTCTCTCTTTCCATTCATACCCTTTCCCCTCTTCATAGAAACGTGCTCATTTCTAGCCTGCATATGTGTATGTCTAGTAGCCTGCCAACTGTAATTAAAACTGTAAACCACCCAGAGACTCCTTGAAGTGGTATGGGGCGGTATACACGCAGAACACTTTCTGCCTTCTTTCCTTCCTGCCTTCCTTCATCTTCCTCCCCTCCTGTCGCTGGACTTGCTGAAGGCATCTGCCTTGGCCACAGTGTGGAGAGCAAGATGGGCTTTTGGGTCTTATTTGTGTTCCTGGAGAGTCAGTGCCCCTTCTCAGGTCTCCACTGGACACAGAAGTCCATGCAGGGCAAAATGTCTTTAAAAAAACAACACAGGTAAGTGGGAACTGGGTGCTAGAGAGCGGGCTGCCTCAATCTGTGGCCCCTCTGTCCTGATTCTCCCTACACCAGCAATGGCGAACCTTTTAGAGACTGATATAGGCACAGAGTTAAATTTTTTAACATTTTCTAATGGTGGTGTGCCTCGTGATTTTTTTCATGAAACAAGTGTGCCTTTGCCCAAAAAAGGTTGAAAAACACTGCTCTAGTGGGAGGGAGTTCCAGAGTCTGGGTGCAGCAACTGAGAAGGCCCTTTCATGGGTTCCCACAATGAATGGATGCAGTTCACACCATGTCCACATTTCCAGCCTACAAAAAGGGCAGTGCAGTTAGTGAGGACTGCTCTGCAACAGATGACCACTACACTGCCTTGATCTAGAACAGTGATGGCGAACCTTTTAGAGACCGAGTGCCCAAACTGCAATTCAAAACCCACTATTTTTTTTGCAAAGTGCCAATACAGTAATTTAACCTGTATACAGGTGGCTATGAAGGGGCGATGTTGGGTGCCCACAGAAAGGGTTCCGAGTGCCACCTTTGACACCCGTGCTATAGGTTCGCCATCACTGATCTAGAGCACTAGCACATCTAAAGACAGAATTCTAACCAGTTCTCCAGACTATAAACTCAGGGTTCTATAGATCAGAGCCATCTCTAACTGGAAGGCTCTGTGACTGGTGGCTCAAAAATCTAATTTTTCCAAACTTTTGTTGAAATGACAGTTAAAGACATAAGGTTCTTAGTTATCTATTCCATTTTTCAGTTAACCCTTCTTGAAACAAATGTTAATAGAGAACTACATTCAAGTAAGGACATGCCCATTATGTTCTTCTGTCATTGAAACAATCAGTTGGTCCATGCTGCATGGAACTATTTACTTATTTATTTATTTATTTCTATCCCATCGTTCTCCCTGAAAGGATACAAGGTGGTCCTTCTTTGTATACAGTCTTTCAGGCATGAATAGCTGTAGACTTTCGCCCACTCTTTCTGCAATCTTTGCTTCTCTCTTCATTTGGCAGGGCAGCTGAATAGGTTGTCCACAAGCAAAAATACAAAACTGGCAACATTTACTGGAGGGAACCAAATTAAACATATTATGTGGACACTACCTCCAAATGCAAATTAGCCAAGTGCTTTATGTAAACCTGATAAAAGATGAATGTTCGGTGCATACTTTGAACTTAATGGATTCCTGGTAACATGAGAATCTCAAGACAAACAAACACCCAACACTCTAGAACTTTTGCATTTCATATAAGACTTAACCAAAATCAATGTTTATTTTAAATCAATCCGTTCTCAAATAATTGCGTCTAACACAAAAGCAAGTGTCCCCAGCAGTAAAAGAGCACCTGCACTCACTAATCCTCACCATGGTTCTGTAATTTTTAACTTTGCTTTTTTTAAAGCTATAACTGAAACCAGGACTTTGCTACTGCATTTCAGATTTCTGTAGGATATTACAATAATCATATGCCATTGAATTGGTTACAGTTTATGGTACATTGGCTATTCTTAGAGTTTTCTAGCTGTAGAATACTCAAGGGGGGTTATTTGTCCCTTCTACTGGGCACTCTCTGGGTCTATGCAGCTCGACCAAGGCTACACCGGCTGGTTCTTCTGCAAATGCAAATTTGCCAATCTTATTTGATTGATAACGTTTTTTTCCTATCTCTGTTTATTGATGCAACCACCACAACTCTTTTTTGCTCTTCCATTTCCCTTTTTGTTTATATATTTTTAAAAATATATATATATATATATATATATATATATATATATATATATATATATATATATATATATATATATATATTTGTTTTCGTAGATTTTCACGGGTATAGGTATGCATGTTAGGGTGGATTCGGGTTTCTTCCCGTGTAGAAATCTGGTTGTTTTGGCGACGTTTCGACGAGGTCTCACTCGTCATCTTCAGGCTGGTGTTCTGGCTTCTTTCTTCTTGAAGCAAAGCGTGATCTCAGTTGAAGTCCTTCTATAAATACTGCTGGGGGTGTGTGGTTTGCTTGCTCTGTTGCTGATTGTAGGTTCGTTTGTTCTTTTGTGATCTGCTGTGTGGCTGAGGCGATCGTTAAGGGCTTAACTGCTGGTGGGTTAGATGGCTGTTTAGAGACATCATGTGTGGGTGAGGTGCTGGATGTGTGTCTATTAGCCTTTTGTTTCTTAACGACCTTGGTGATGGGTGTTCTGGCAGCATCCTGGGCTTTGGTGGAGTGGGGTCCTGTGTCTTGTGAATTCATTTTGGTCTGGCTGCGTGTCTGTGGTCTCCCAATGTTTTTTTGGCGTGTGTAAGTGTGCTCCATGTGGTGGCTGGAGTGGGGAGTAGCGGTAGATGGTGCAGTCGTGGTTTTGTTATTGGATGGTGGTTTCGTTTCATCTGTGGGAAGGGTCTGGGTTTGTGTTTGGTGTGGATGGAAGGTGGTGGCATCTTGTGTCCTTTTGGACCTGGTGTCAGTCTTTGTGACAGAGGCTCGTCTGTTGACCAGGGCTAGTTTCCAGATGTCAGGCAAGCGGGAGGTGTCATCACGTTTATTCATGTTGTTTGGGTGTTTCTCTATTTCAATGGCTTCCATGATTATTCGACTGTTGAAGTGTTCAGTTTTGGAGATGAGTTTGGTTCTTTTAAAATCAATTTCATGACCTGTTGTTTTTATGTGCTGGAAGAGAGAGGAAGATTTTTCTTCTTTTTTGACTGCGTTCTTGTGTTCTGCGATGCGTGCGCTTATTCTCCTGTTTGTCTGTCCGATGTATGTGGCTGGGCAGACTTTGCATGGTATTTCGTAGACTCCTTGGTTTTCTAGCTCGATCTTGTCTTTGGGGTTTCTTAAAATGTTGGCTATTTTTTGTTCGGTGCAAAAGGCTGTCTTGATATTGTGTTTGTGGAGAATTTTGCTTATTTTGTCTGTGGTGCCTTTGATGTAAGGGAGGAGGGCAGTGCCGTTGTTCTCTTCTGTTTCTTGGTTCTTGGGGGGTGTTTCCTTTTGGATTAGTTTGGTGATGGTGTTTTTTTGGAATCCGTTCGCAATTAAAGCATTCGAGAGAGTGTGTAATTCAGTTTTTTAGGTGGTCTTTGTCAGCGAGGCGTTTGGTTCTGGAGATGAGGGTTTTTGCTACGGAGTTGATCTGTGCAGGGTGGTGGTGTGATTGTGCATTTAAGTAGCGGTTTGTATGTGTTTTTTTCCGGTAGATGGTATGTCCTAAGGAGCCGTCGGGTTTTTTGTAGATTAGGACGTCCAGGAAGGGAAGTTGGTTGTTGGCTTCTATTTCCATAGTGAATTTTATTTTGGGGTGTAGGCTGTTGAGATGTGTGAGGAAGTTGTTCAGTTTGTCTTTCCCGTGTGGCCAGATAACAAAGGTGTCGTCAACATATCTGAGCCAGAGTTTGGGTTTATGTTCGGACTTCTGTAACGCGTTGGTTTCAAAGTGTTCCATATATAGGTTTGCGATGACCGGTGAGAGGGGTGATCCCATGGGTGCTCCTTCTATCTGTTTGTATCTTTGTCCATTGTGGATGAAGTATGTGTTGGTTAGGCAGTGGTTGGTCAGATCTAGGATGTGCTTGGGGGGTTGTATTTGTTGTGGATAGCTGTCAAGGCTTCTTGAATGGGCACTTGTGTGAAGAGCGAAACAACATCGAAGCTCACGAGTAGGTCATTGGGTTGTAGGTCTTGTTTCTTTATAATTTCTATGAAGTGGAACGAGTTTTGTACGTATGAAGAGATGGATTCTGCATAGGGCTGGAGTTGTTTGGCAAGAAATTTGGCGAGGTTTTGTAGGGGTGAGCCTATGGAGCTGACTATGGGTCTGAGAGGTGTTCCTTCTTTGTGGATCTTGGGGAGGCCGTAGAGCTTGGGGCATCTGGATGATTTCTCTCTGGGGATGATGCTTGGCTTGATTTCTTCACTTAAGGGTGAGGCTTTTATTTTGGCTTTGGTGGTTTTTTCCAGGTAGGTGGTGGGGTCTGTGTTCAAAGGTATGTAAGCAGGGTCTTGTAGTAGGTTGGATAGTTTGGCTTGGTAGTCAGATGTGTTCATCACCACTGTGGCATTGCCTTTGTCTGCTGGGAGAATGATTATGTTGTTGTCTTTCCTCAGGTTGGTGAGGGCTGAAACAGAAACCTCCCACAAGACAGACATACACACCAACAAACTCCACAAACTGGAAAAACGCCAGAAGCCCAACCCCCCACAGCAGCCCATGAAACAAACAGTTCACAACATATCAGACAGGACACTCACCACCGCAGAGACCAAAGTCCTGTCCAAAGGATTCAACTTTGCAGTCGCCCCCAGACACATCCCCACTGAAAACATCATATGCGGAGTGGAAGCCAGCCTAACCAAAATCAACCCAGATGAAGCCAACAAAATCAGACTCGAAGTCACCAATATCCTCTGCTCCAGCAAACCACCCAGAAGCAATTTACACAAAGAAGAACAAAAAGCCCTCACCACACAGCAGATCACAAAAGAACAAACGAACCTACAATCAGCAACAGAGCAAGCAAACCACACCCCCCCAGCAGTATTTATAGAAGGACTTCAACTGAGATCACGCTTTGCTTCAAGAAGAAAGAAGCCAGAACACCAGCCTGAAGATGACGAGTGAGACCTTGTCGAAACGTCGCCAAAACAACCAGATTTCTACACGGGAAGAAACCCGAATCCACCCTAACATGCATATATATATACTTCGCCAAGGAGGAGGCAAGCACCAGCCTTAGGACCAAAGCAGTTGTCTTGTGTTTTATTTTAGTGTGTATACACTAAAATAAAACACCTCCACCGACCAGACCTCCTAAGAAATCTTCTTTATTTTCCTCTTCTTCAGGACTAAATTGATGGTTATGCTGGAGCTTTCCCTTTGTCTCTTACAATCACCAATTCAATAAATCTACCCCAGATATCATAGAACATATCTTTTAAAACTCCCCTTTCTTGACATTTAAATTATAAGTCAATTTATCATTTATAGCAGTATTCCATATTTCATTATATATTCCTCCATATGTAATTCATATTTAAATTATTAAACTGTTATTAAATTATTAAGCTGTTATTAATCTAGCCACTGTCAATAAATTGGTAATCAATTCTCTGGTTTAAAAATCATAATCCATCTCAACAAATATTGATAACAAAGCAATTTCTGGGTTGAACTCTATATTCCTTTCTACTGTATCACTTAGTTCTTTAAAGATTGATTTCAATTTTTTGTATTTTTCACATTCCCACCACATATGAAGACATGTACCAATTTCCTTATCACCTTTCCAACAAACATTTGAATAAGTAACATTTATTTTGCTCAGTTTCACCTGTGTCAAATACCATTTTAAACCTTTTACTAAAAAATATTCTCACCGATATGGATAAAAATGCAGGCATTCGCATTTTCCATATCTTTGTCCAATCTTCCTCTTTTGTTTCTTTTTTGAAATCTTGCTCCAAAACTAACTTCAATCTTTTCTCCTCATTTTCTTCTTACTCTACATCCAAATTTATTTTATATATTTCACTTACAATACCTTTCACTGAATCTTCCTTCTGAATGTCTTCATACAACAATAAAAACTGTTCATATTTTGGATATTCTCTACAGTTGTTGTGATTCTTTATCCATTCATTAGTCCATCATTCTAATTTTACATAATTAAACCATGATAAATCCCGACTTTGAAGAACTTCTTTCATTTGTTCATTTCACTCATCCAATCCTTTAGTCTGGCCACTTGTTTTTCCCCTAAATAATTTTTTAAAAAACTTTCAAATATTCAGGGAAGTTCTCTATTTCAGTCATTAGTCTAAATGTTTTTGTTTGGGTTTTGCTGTTGCTGCTGCTGCTGCTTTGTCTTTGTCGGTGAGAGCCTCTTCTCCCTCTGACCTTCCTGTAAGTGACAAACATGGAGGTCTCTTCCACATGACGGTGATTCCATTTTCCCTCTTTTTTATGCTTCTGACAATAACAGCAAATGATAATTGTGAGTAAAGGTGGCCTTTTCCCATTTTAAATGCTTCTAGAATGATTTCATCATATAAAGTGCTAGTTTATGTACAAATAAAGAGCAAGCACTGTGGCTCCTGCTGCTGTTTTTTTTTGGGGGGGGTTCTACCTCAAACTCTCCTAAGTAGACATGGGCACGACCAGAAAAAATGACGTTTCGAGTTTTCATTTGTCGGAATGGGTCCGTTTCAGGTCGTTTCTGTTTGTCGCGAAATTATTCAAAAATTTGTCATTTCATTTGTCGTTGGTCGTTTGTCGTTTCCACCGCGATTAAGCGCGATTTGACATCCCAGAGCATAGGGGCATCCCGCAATCAGGGCCGGCGCTAGGTGTTTTTGCGCCCTAGGCGGCGGGCAGGGTGGGGGGCGGGCGGCGGGGGGAGGTGCAGGCGGGCGGAGGAGGAGGGGGCAGGGGGGCCATGGGCAGGCAGCGACAGCGGCAGGGGGAGGCGTGGGCGGGCGTGCGGGTGGGCGGCAGCTGCGGGCAGGCGAGTGGGCAGTTAGGATATCACTTAGGATAGAGGTTCTGTTCTTGGCTTCACCCCAAATGTGTGTGTGTGCAAGCAAATTGAAGTTGGGAAAATAGAAAATAAATGGTAGTATATAATATATTTTTAAAATAAATCCACACCTCCCACTCCCAGTCAAACCTCCCCCTTTATCCAATATCAGAAAAAAATCCTCACAAACTGCCAGAGAAAAAATAAAGAATAAACTGCTATTCCCGTCAGCAGACAAAGCTGCAGGGAATCAAAGAAATTATTTTCTAAATTCAATTCCCTCCCTGCCTGCCTAACTTAAATCCTAAAGCCTCCAGCCTCCCTCCTCAATCTTGATCAGATCACACCAGCACCAGCAGCCAGCCCTCCTCCCTCAACCACATCCATACACCCGACTGCGATTTCTGGAAGGTGCCTCGGCTTTTTATGCCCTCTGAGACATCCAGAAGTGTCAGTCAAAAACCTGGCAATGCCATTGGTGGAATGGTTCAAAAAATTGCATGGTCCCATCCCATGCCCAGCCCAAATGGGCAGGTCTAAAAAAATAAAAAATAAAATAAAATAAAATAAAATCAATACGATGTTTTATTGCTTTTAAAAAACCCCACTGCTGCTACTATTAAAATTCAGGCATTTAAAATAAATAAATTTCACATGTTTCTGTGGTGATTTGGTGTGTTTTTGACCACGATCTCAAAAGAAAAATTGCGGTCGCCATTTTGGACCCCCCCCCACCGCATGGCATGGCGAGACGACGAGGATGACCCCCCCCAGCCTGGTGCAAGCAGCCCAGGACAGGAGAAGAGGGGGGGAAAGGCCGGGGACCCCTCAGAAACCACTCCTCTGGTAGGTGGCAAAGCCTCAGGCAGGCATATTTTCACCTGCTTTTTTGGCCGGGAGTCAGGGTTTTTTTAAAAAAAACTTTTAAAAACTTTTTCTGTGCTTCGCATTGCGCGATTGCCGCAATGCCACAAACGAAAACGAAAAACCCGACCAAATTTTTCTTTTTTCGGTTCGAGCTCGAGTTCTGACGGCTTAATTATCGTTACCATTTCCGTTACGTAACGGAAACGATAACCAAAAACGGAAATGACAATTTTGCCGAGTCGTGCCCATGTCTACTTCTAAGTAAAAAGGAATAGCCAAATTTCCCCAATCCTCTCAACCAGAGCAAGAGCCACTGAATTACTGAAATATACTTATGTGTCAACTTACCTTTCAGACATTATTTCAGTGGGTCTAGTTAAGAGTACCATTTCGATTTTGGCATTTGTTGCTCAAGCATAAAACTGGGCACCCTTCCCTCTTATTTTCTTCAGGTCAGAAATGATGTACTAGCTCCATGTACGCATGGCCTCTCTGAGTAAGTAAAAGAAAAGCAAGTAATTGTCATTACCGGCGGACTAGTCTGGTATTGATGGCCTCTACAGTAGAAAATCTAATTTTTCATACAAAAAGGTGGGGGGAATGAAGCAAAAAACCAAGTCTTTGTCACAGTACTACACCATGAGGCAACATTTATCACGTTACAAGTCATCACAATGGGAACACGGGAAAAGGGACAAAACCATGTGATAGTGACAAACGTTATCACGGTACAAAAGTAGTTGCCGAACAAAGGACATGAAGTAACCGCCTAAACCAAACAGAAACCACTGTCCTCCCAATCCATTCCATGAATTTACCTCTCCTATTTTCACCATATCCAACTTATTGGGCCATGGTTGGCACAATGTTAGCAGCTGTAAGGGAAATTTGATTTTCCAGAGATTGCTTTCTTCTTCCATGGTGTGTGGTGCTGAACGTCAAAGAAGAGAGACCTATTTCCTTCCCTGATAAAGGAGTGGTAGGGAACAGACAGTATCTTTGGAAAACAAGGGAGCAGGAGAAAGGCTCCAGGGACTCGGGAGTACAGAGTGTGTGTGCTTAATGCTCACTCAACCTGGTGCCAGAATGTGTGTGTGTGTGTGTGTGTGTGTGTGTGTGTGTGTGTGCGTGCGTGCGTGCGTGCGTGCGTGCGTGCGTGTGTGTGTGTGTGTTGTGTCAATAGAGTCATGACCAACTCTTCGTGACTCCATGTTCATGGAGTTTTCTTGGCAGGAATACTGGAGTGGCGACTAGAGCACCTGGTATTCCCTGGTGGTCTCCCATCCAAGTACTAACCAGGGCCGACCCTGCTTAGCTTCTGAAATCAGGCAAGATCAGATGTGCTTAGGGCATCTAGGCAGCTGGTGCCAGAATACTCAAGCAATTTCCTGTGAATGCCCTTTAAAAACAGAAATAATTTGGTTTCACTTTTTTTACCCAATACAGCTCAAAGTGGAGGAGCTTAGCTTTCACCAGAGTTCAGGTAATTCTCTGGATTTTCTGAAAAACAGCCAGGAGAATAAAACTAGAGTAAAGTTGAACAAAAAGACCTCCTTGCCACTGAGATGCTGGTTTTTATGGTCTTGAGATGGTAGGATTCAGGTTTGCAATCAAATAAAAGAAAATTAAGGCACAGATATTGCAACTTAATATTACCTGTAACCTTTCCAGATGGTACACTTAAAAAAATAAACAAATGTGTTATTTAAAAACAAAAAAGCTTTAGAAACAAATGCAAATAAAGACACAGGTGAGTGTGGGTTCCAAAGAAACATATGTTGCAAAATAAAATGGAGAATAACCGAGGGAGAGGGTTTTTGTTTTTTTACAAAGTAACATAATATTTAATGCACCGTCAACAGACTTAGTCATGCGGCAAAACATGAAGCTCTTTTTAATCATCCAAATAGAAATTTAATATCTCTGAATCTGCTAAGCAATGCAACCGGTCCAAGCCACAAGATACACAAAGCTCTAGGTATTTGTTCTGCTTTTGTTGCTACTGAATAGAGCCTGAAATGGCAAGCGGGCTAAGGCTGGTTTTAGTTTTGTAGTTGATTGCTCATTTGTTTAAAAAAGAAAAGAAAAGAAAATTCAAGATGTACTGATGGGAGTTCGGCAAAAAAAGAGAAGACAGGCTGCCAACTATATAGCATTTCTCCCCGACAGGACCTGGTCCTCTTTTACCTGACTTTACAGACGCCTGCTCAGTCACAAGGACTGATTAAGTTCAGCTAGCCTGAAATCTCCCTAGAAACAAAAAGAACACAACTGGGGCTATTTTACTTTGGCCATATCGGGAGAAGACAAGACTCAGTAGATAATAATGATAGGAGAAGCAGAAGGCAGCAGGGACATGAAGGGGATGGACTGAGTTAATAAAAGGGAGTGAACCAAAAGTATTGTACAGCACTTACTTGCAGTTTTTATGGTGAAGAAGTGGGAACCATGGCCCAGGTTTCGGTTTCCTACCTCTTGTTCAAGGGAGCCTTCCCTGTGCCCACCCGCACTCTCTGCAAATAAAATAAAATAAAATAAAATAAAATAAAATAAAATAAAATAAAATTGCTTCCTTCACAAAGTCAGGCCATATAAGGAACTTTCTGTTAAGTCACCGGCATATAAAGGTCTCTGATTCTATCTATTGGCCAGTACTGGTAGTACCGCTTGGAAAGATGCATTATTATTATTATTATTATTATTATTATTATTATTATTATTATTAGTAGTAGTAGTAGTAGTAGTAGTAGTAGTAGTAGTAGTAGTAGTAGTAGTAGTAGTAGTAGTAGTAGTAGTAGTAGTAGTAAAAGAGTTCTGCTTATATACCACCCCATACCACTTCAAGTAGTCTCTGGGTGGTTTACAGTTTTTAATTACAGTATGCAGGCTACACATTGCAACCCCCCCCCCCCCGAAAGCTGGGTATTCATTTTACCAATATCAGAATGATGGAAGGCTAGTGAACCTTGAGCCTGCAACCTGGGATTGAACCCATAGCACAACAATAACCGTTTAATATTTTGTTGAAAGATGATGATGGGGAGATGGCCACAAAATGAAAAATGAAATGCTGATTCATCAGTTTGTTGCACAATGAAACAAAATGAAACAAAGCAAAAAAGCATCATTTCATTACAAATGAAAAGAAATGGCAGGCTTTTTTTTCATTTTTCCGCTTGTAAGAGGTCCGCCACCAAAGAGGCTCTGGTGCTGTCACCTCCCAGCTGGTAGGCGGTGGGGAATCCCCGGGCAGGGGGCTGAGAGGGGAGTGCTGATGTCAGTGTTGCCCTCTCATCCCCCTGCCATGGGGTTCCCCACTGCCTCCCAGCTCAGCGGTGGGCACCACTGCACCGGCCTCCAGAGCCTCATGGAGGCAGGCAAAGGAGCGAGCTAGGAGGTGAGTGAGTTCTCCTCTAATGCTCTTCTCCGCTGCTGCCACCATTTTAAGCAGGCTCCAGCCTCTGGCAGCTAGGCTGGAACCTGTTTAAAATGGCAGCGGCAGCAGAGAAGAGGGTCAGAGGAGGACTTGCCTCCTAGCTCGCGTCTTTGCCTGCCTCAGCGAGACAGCAGCAGAGGCGGGTGCAGCACCGCAAGTCCTCCTCGGACTCTCTGCCCGCTGCCACCTCCCAACTAGAAGGTGGTGGGAAATCCCATGGCAGTGGCTGAGAGGCAGCACTGTTATCAGTGATACCCTCCCAGCCCTCTGCCAGGAGATTCCCTTGCCTCATTTTGTTTCGCTATTCGCAAGTAACAAAATTCTTTTGAAAAATTTTGTTACGATACAAAACTAAATGCAGGGGAGACAAAACAGAATGGAACAAAACTCAATTTTTCCATTTCGTGCCCATCCCTGATGGTCATCTTCCCATGTTCTGGGACAATCAAGGCCCCTGGGCAGTTGACAACAGGCTGGCATTGGCATCTTATGCCACCTTTAAAACCAACACGTTTTATTCTCAATAAACTTTTTTTTTTTGACTGCAGGCCTCTTCTTTAGATGCATGGAATATATGCCTCTGTAGCGAGATCTTTATTCACATGCAGATTGAAGGGGAATGTACAACATAACAGAAATGCCAAAAGTTCAGCTTGATAATGGTGGATTTAAGTTTCTGGGGTGACATACTGCATGTCTGATATGACTCCATGCATTATGTGTAAGGTCTTGCTACCCTGCTTATGATGTCAAAAAGAGTCAAAAGAAGGAGCTTCAATTGGTCCGTGATTGCAACCCTCATTTTCACACTATCCTTAGCTCATAGAAAGATTCACAGCTTGGTCATTGAAGTGCTTGATTATATGAACAATTAGAATGTTTTGTGGGTGTCGTAATTCCCAAAAGAAATTATGCATGTGTCACCAACAGGACATAAAAGTTATTCTGTTAATGTGAACAACCCTCCATTGTACGAGTACCCTCTTGATCACCTATTCCATTCCTTGAATGATCACCCGGTGCTTTGCTCTCTTTCAGGAAGGCAGGTGCAAGCTGAAGTAAGAAAGCTGCCAGTGAAAATGATGAATTGCCTTTGGGTGCTCTGGGCCACATTACATTGATCTCAATTTTAAGTAGACAGGCAGAGCATGACCATTCTTGGATTAATAAAATAATAATTGATAATAAGTTTTAAAGGCTGTGTGTTGTTCTAAGGATGTACTTCTGAACATATTTAATTCTGGCTAGAAAGCGATTATGAGTTTGTTTGTGCATTCGGTTCCACATTATGGCACTTTTCTGTTTTGTTTTTGCAAAACACTTCCAGTAGAGTGTATTTTAGCCCAGAAAACACTTTGTTTTAGCTGCTGAAGGAGGCAGAGGGGGAAGAGGAGGAGGTATTTTCTACCTCAGACAGGTAACAAATCCTGGAAGGACTGATTGTTCTTTTTTCATTGTCAAGTCCAAGTGTACCAAAATGTCTCTTCCTATTGAGAATGACATTTGTGAGTTATTTCTACACTACTTTGTTCATTAAGTGGTGGTGTCCTAATGTTTGTGTGATTTGAGAAAATAAATAGACATTTTACTTTGCCGTGAGGAAGTGACATAATGTAGTCACTGTGATTTTTTTAAAAAATGTTAAGATATTTAGTGGTGTTTAATGTAGAGATGACTTCATTCATCCTTATGGCAATGCCACTGCACCCCCCCCCAAAAAAAACCCCTTTCTTATTGCTAAGCAGCAAATTTTGGGTTTTGGCAACATCAGAATTCTTTTGGTGCATATTTGAGGCTATTTTTCATGGATCTCTGTAAAATGCGTAAAACTAAAAAACGTAACGGTTGCCTTGGTACAAAGGCTAGTGACTCTGGATTGACTGCTTGTATCTTTATGGCTGATCCATTCGTCTTTTTGTGACTTTGTTTAGTTCTATGTCATCTGGAATGGTGGAAGTCAGAGACCATAATACTCAATAAGAAATACCATCTGATGCAGGTTATCAATCAAAGAAAAATAGATGGGAAGCATGGCCCGTAGTGCAGAAGAACATTCTGGCTTAAGAACTTAAGCCAATGGTCTGCATTGAGCACAGCTGCTCTGTTTAGAATAGCTTTAGATAGAAACCAGTTCAGGCTACTGTTCGCCAACGTTCTACAAGGACATGGCACTTGAAGAAGAAGAAGAAGAGTCCAAAGGATCTGAAAGGCATAATGTTCTGGAAAACATTGTCCACATTGACTGGTGGCAGCTCTCCAAGATCTCAAGTACAAATATTTTTTGCTTCTAGACCTTGGAGATACCCCGGATATTACTCAAACTTATTGCATGCAAAGTTCAACTCATGTCTCCTAGGATTATAAAGATACACACTATGTTTGCTACAAAAGCCTGGTTAGTCTTAGGGCCTTCCTCAAGAAATGCCTTCAGGGTAGCTCTGTTAGTCTCCTGTGAACAAACTTCAAGAATCATAAAAACACCATTAAAATCAATAGATTGACAATAGTTTGAGCTTTTGTGGACTCATGGCCCAGATGCAGTGACTGACCTTTTGACGTTTCAGATACATATATGTGTGTTTTACACCAATACATCCATCAGTAAGTATGACTGAAATATAGTAGGATGAGAGCAAATATTACAATGAAATAACCATCCAGGCAGTAGGTAGCATGATAATCATCTGCAGCAGCTGCTGGAGATACTGGCTGAGCCTTTGCTTGAGAGAGGTCCACATTAGAGATGGGCACGAAACGAGCGATTTTTCATTTTCGTTTTCATTTTTCGTTTCATTACGCAACGAAAACGAAACGAATTTTTTTAAAAAACAAAATGAAAATGAAAACGAAATGACCAAATTTTCTGTGTTTTTCATTTTCGTTGTAGCAGATGCATTGAACTAAAAAGAATGCTAACGAAACAGCAATTTTTCGTTTTCATTTTCATTTTTTCATTTCATTACCTAACGAAATGAAAACGATTTTTTTTGCAAAAAATGTCACGAAAATGAAAACGAACCGAAACGGACCCCTAAACGACCAAACGACAAACAAAACACCATTTTTTTGAGTCGTGCCCATCTCTAGCCACATCCATTCTCTGCAGGAGAAGTTGTATCTTAGCAAACGTAAGTTTCTTCAAAATGCATACCAGTATTTTGCCTGAAAAGATCCTTCAAATTATCTCTGATTCTGTTCTGTTCTGTACTGTTCCAGAATATGAAATTTGGTTGTGACTCTATCATGAAGTATTGAATAATATTAGAAATCCTCTAACAAAATTAAATGGTGACCCATACGAGCTTACTAGTAGACAATATTGCTCTCCCTTCCCTTATTGAAAGTTTTTTTTACTGCTTGACATCCTCCCCAGAAGCCACCTGAATGCTTTCAAAAGTGAAGTACAAAGGCATCAGATCTAATGAACAACCCCACTAATTGTGATTGCTTTCCTTCCATCTTTTCCAGGTTGCTTAATCCCTTGCACATTCTGACTGGCATCTGATTATTTTGTACATAGCATAGCCTCTGTCTCGGTTTGAAGTACCCCATGACCATGGAGTAGAAGAACCCGCTTTGAGGATTAATCAAGGCCTGAGTGGTGTCACCATCCCTCCCATGTTAGCTGTTCTCTCATTGACATTGCTAGCCCATGGCAATAGGATCTTGATGCCAATCTGAACAGTAGGAGTTGAGCTTCAGAGAACAAGGTATGGAGTGCTATCACCACTGACAACCGTGAAGCCCATATGGCTTGACTCAGGAAAGCAGCTGACAGCCATGAAGTTCATCTGGCCAGAGAATTGTTACAGTGGAAATTTTATGACGCTTCAGGAGACTGTGAAAAATCCTGGCTGATTTGGTCAACAACCGCACAACAAAAGGAGGACGCTTTGAGGCTGGAGCAAGGGATAGAGCGATAAAGAAAAGCCTGCTAGAAAATAACCCAGCAGTTTGTAACTGTATAATGACATATTTTTGCCATGCAGGTTTCAGAGGTCTGAATGTAAAAGGGCATTGGGACTGCAATGGTGGCATTGCAACGAACAGTTGAGGGAAGTCAAGATTTTTGTGTGCAAAGGTCAGATCATAGATGCATTATATGCATCATAGATGTATATGGCAAAACTGCTGATATTCTTCCATGTGTTTCCATCTGGTTTCCCAATTGGCATTCCTAGATCTGCTTTCCCATTGGATCAATAATATTAAAATCACAGCAGCAGCAGCAGCAGCAGCAGCAGCAGCAGCAGCAGCAGCAGCAGTATATTAGACTGTTATAAAGCATTTCACACACATTAGCCAAAATGCTATTGGATATTTATGTGTGCATGAGGAAATGTGGAAGCTGCAGTCCATTGTGGCTAATTTAAAAGGTGCCAGGTATATTCCAGGTAACTGAGTACAGTGCATCAGGCATGTGACTGGCATGCAACTACTGTAGCACCTTCTCAATTAGCTGCAGCAAATTCTATGATCCTTGCTGTGCATCATATATTCCCAAATAGGATTGCAGTCAATGTGTCAATAATCCTCACAAAGGGAGTAAAAATGGGCATGAGCTGAATAGAACAAGTATCGGGCGGTACATACAGGTTGCAGAATCATACTCGGTGAGTGTGTAACAATAACTCCCCAAACTAAGAGGGGTACCACAAGGGTCAATCCTGGGCCTGGTGCACTTCAATATTTTTATTATTCACTTGGATGATGGGATGCAGGGAAAGCTTATCAAATTTTCAAATGACACACAATTTAGTGGAATAACGAATACAGTGAAAAAGAGAAATAAACTTCAAAAAGATCTTGACAGGCTTGAGCCCTGGGCTAAAAGCAACAGAATGAAGAGCAAAGTTCTACACTCATGGAGGGAAAACTAAATGCACAGTTACAAGAAAGGGGAATACCTGGATGAGTAGTATTATACAGGAGACTGGTCTAGGAATTGTTCTAAAAGCTGGATATCAGCTAGCAGCATGCTGTGGCTAAAACCAAAAAAGGTAAATATTATTTTAGGTTACATTAATAGTTACTTTAATTAATTTAAAAGTAATAGCACATTAATTAATAGGAGGTGTGGTGGCTCAGTGGGTTAGAGTGCTGAAACTGTTGACTACAAAGTCGGCAGCTCGGCGGTTCAAATCCTGGGTGCCATGCAGCAGAGTGAGTTCCCGTTGTTAACCCCAGCTCCTGCCAACCTAGCAGTTTGAAAGCATGTAAAATGCAAGTAGATAAATAGTGGAAAGCTAAACAGTGTTCCATGCACAGAAATGCGTTTTGCCGTACCGGCCACATGAACATGGAGTTGCACAACACTGGCTCTTTGGCTTAGAAACAGAGGTGAGCACCACTCCTAGAATTGGACACGACCAGCATGCATGTGCGTGGGGAACCTTTACCTTTTTAACAGAAGACTAGTCTCAAAATATTGTACTGTTCCGCATTGGTTAAGCCCCATCTAGAGTATTGTGTCCATTTCTGGATATTGCACTTCAAGAAGGATGCCAGAGGAAGGCGGGCAATAAGGATGATCTGGGGACTGAAAACCAAGCCCTGTGAGGAAAGACTGGAATAACTGGGCATGTTTAGCCTAGAGAAAAGGAGAGGAGATCTGACAGCACTTTTCAAATACTTGAAAGCTAGTCATACATATGAGGGACAGGATCTGTTCTCAGTCATACAAGAACATAGAACACGCAATAATGGGTTCAAGCTACAGGAAGCCAGATTTCAGTTGAATATCAGGGAAAACTTTCTAGCTGTTATAACTGTACAACAATGGAACCGACTGCTTAGAATAGAATAGAATAGAATAGAATAGAATAGAATAGAATAGAATAGAATAGAATAGAATAGAAAAAATATTGTCATTTTATAAAATACGAGATTAAAAGGTGCCATCCAGTCAGCTCATTCACACACCCCAGTATAAAAATCCAAGACATAAAATCGACCATTTGAGAACAAACATCAGTACACATACTCCTACATTCACACGTAGAACATCACTTGTAGTCATTTAAAACTGACATAAAACCAAACATACACACACAGCCCTACACACTCTCACCTGACAGCATTCATACCCAATATATAAAAGCTATAATTTAAAAACAACAACAACCATACAAAATCCCCCATACAATATACATGTTTCACATTCACCACTAATATTACGCATCAACTTAATTTTTTAACAGAATTTAGCATGGTTACTGCTGTTGGGTAAAAACTGTTTCTGGATCCTTCTGTCCTTGTTCTTCAGCAGCAGAGCCCTCCAGTGCTAGAGGAACTCAAGATATATACTTTGGATTCGTGCATTGAGTAGAGGATTGGGACTTGATGGCTTTATAGACCCCTTTCAACTCAAGTCATTTTTTGATTCTATGATACCAGGTGGGATTATGGGGAAAGTAGTTTTTTCCCCTTTTCTTTGCATTTCAGCCTTCCTCTATGAAAAATTCATCAAGCTGCTTCCCCCACCCCCAACAATGTATGGTGCACAGAAAACCTTGCATTTTACAGAAAACAATGTTGTGATTAAAAAACAAAAGGCTGATGAAAAGAGTAAGTTTTCTCATATCACACAATTTGCCCTTTTTCCCCAAGGATGAGGAAGTTTATGTGTATTCCTCACATCCTTAATTCTCATCATTGCACTGCAAAGTAAGCTCTTGTTGTCTCTCTACAGCAGATAAGGAAAAAAACATGTGACTTGCCTAAAGTGAGTTCAGAGCCAAATACATTCTGATTTCTGAATGTCCCATTTACAGCACGATCACTATGAACATTAGAGCTTGAAAGTAATGAGTTGCAAATGAGTTGCTTATTATTTATTTATTTATTTATTTATTTATTTATTTATTTATTTATTTATTTATTTATTACATTTATATCCCGCCCATCTTCCAAAATGGAACTCTAGGCAGCTAACAAACAATTCTTTTTTCATTAACTTTATTTGTAGTAAAAATGGAAGTAGCCTCATTCCTTTTAGTGTGAAATTGTAGTTAATTACTTTAATAATTACAAGGTGTATAAATATTACATATGTGTGTTTTCACGTCCGTCTTACAACAACTGAAATTTGTTTCGACCACACCCCCGGAATGGGTGCTAAGTGAGACAAATCTGTACCTAGTGCTGGGGTTGGGTTTTCTTTTGTCCCTCTTCTGTTCCACTTCTTATTCCAGTTAAGACGATGTGAAGTAACAACTGTACTGGTACAAATGGTATTTTTCCACTTTCCATCTAGTGGTTAGTGGGTGAAGTGACATATGTCATTAATTTCCCTACAGGAAAAATCATACAACTAAAATGTGTAAGAAAGAAAACATTATCAGTGCTGCCGCATTGGCATATGAAAACCAGAATATCAGTAAATAGGAATATTGAAAAAGAATTTTTTATACCTCCCAAAAAAGGAAAAAGGAAGCTAGACAAATTCAGTGTTTGTCATGGTAAAAGACCGTGAGGTAACACTTGTCACGAGACAAGTGATCACGACCATGGGAGCACTGAAACCATGTGATCGCAACCAACGCTGTCACAGTGCAACACTAGTCGCCTAACAAAGAAGGACGTGAAGTAACCGCCTTAGAGTAGGATTATTGGAATCAATGAAACCAACAGAGCAGTTTGCTTACAACATTTCCACTTATTCATTCCCACTACTTAACTGTAGTGTGATTGACTATGCTAAGCAACAGGATTTTGGCTAGTGAATAGCTGTAACTCCTGCTTATTAGAACACAAGCCTTAGAGGAGAGCATAGGGATGCTGGCACATTGATTCACCTCACCATCTAGGATGGCTACCAGTCATCGTGCAAAAGGCCTTTTAAAAAAGGGAGGAGGCAAGAAATAAGGCAGGGAGGGACAGAGGGAGAAGTGGAAAGCTTCGCCACGCCCCATGAAAAGCTAACAATATGCATATCAGCATCTGAAGGAGATGTACCACTCTGCTGGGGGGAAAACAAGACAAAAGAATTATCTGACACAACAGTTCAAAGCATATTGCTCTTGTCGAAATGTCCATCACCTTGTATAGAAAATGTGTCATTGCAAAAGAGGAGGAGGAAAGGGAAACTCAGCCAAAGTCACTCGGAAACAAGAGATCACTTTGTCTCTTTCCTCCAGCCAACTCTTCTTTCTGAAAGCCATTTGACTCAACACTAAAGATTGCCGGGAAGGAGCAGACAATAGGAAGGTCTCTTTCATTGTCAAGGACAGCTACACTTTGAAGATGATGCTCAAAGGGGGTTAAAATGGGTCAACAAGCAATTGTTGGCCCCATGGAAGGAAATGTGAACAGAATGCGGTTCAAGTCACACACAAAATCTTTCCAAAAGGATCCATTTTTAAAAAAAGCAAAGCCAATGTGGGACTTGAGATCAGGGAGAGGTATAAAGCAATTCAGCCACCAGAATAAATTAAGACCATTATCAGTCCCCACAACCAAGGAGATTGATCAAGAGTGGGAGTAGATGAGTTTATATTTAATGGTGAACGTTCACTTTGAAAGAGAAATAAGGTGAGTTTCAGCAGAAAACCTTAAAACACTAGCAAAATTTGGGGTCCCATATGGCTCACTCCTGATAAAAATCCATATATATGCAAATACCCAAGCTGGGTAATTGTAGAGATGATCTCCCAGATCTGCCATGATTTCGCACAGTGTTGCCATATCTGTTTATACATGCCAGTTCATTGCACAGGATTTGTTTGCTTCTGCCTTTTTTGTTTTATCACTTTCCCTGACTGGTCTGAAACTTTCCTTTTTGAATTGTGCTTCTTTATGTGGCGTCTTTATTGTCATGCCTGAAATCTGTACTTTAGTTCAAAAACACAAAGTACTTATAGCAATGAAAATCTGAAAGATGTCCAATCGTCTAACGATATTTACGGCCTTAGGTTGTGGCAACTGGTCCGTTGCTTTTATAAATCAGGAAGATGTCCTGCCTATTACCGTATTATCTCTTGCCTTCAGGAACTTCGTGTTCATTCTAATCTGTGTGTGTTTTTGCTGATTACATGGAGAGTGGCCTGTTGCCATAGCAGATCTAAAAAAAGGGCTGCAAAGCACATTTATTTCCTGTCTTCAGCACAATACATGCTGATTTTCTAAGGATGAAATCATGGTTGGAAAATAACTGAACACCTCATAATCAAGCCAAAGCTGGAAGTAACGGACTACAAGCAACTGGTTACTTCATTCTTTTTCCCAGTAACTAAACCATAATTAAGTGGATTGTGATTGCACAATTGTAACTTATTGAATACAGAATAACTGTAAATGTAAAATCATAATTAGCAGAGTCTGGGCTCCTGAAATTCAGAATATGAAGCATCATGCAGTTCCAGCAATGGCTTGTGTGACTTTCTCATGGTCTGCTGTGGATTTTAAGGTGTTTTCAGATGTTTTTAAGTAACTGAAAGAAACTACTTTACTTAAAGAAAACAGGAAAGAGTTTCCAGGAAGAGTCTAGCTCCCAGGGGTGTGGCGTGGGGAGGGCAAGGGGGCGGGGTGCCCCGGGTGCAGCAATTAGGGGGTGCCAAATCGCCTACTGCCTACTGCCCCTGCCCGCTATCTCCGAGTCTGGCTGCAGTCAAGCAGGCAGGCGTGCGAGAGCAGTGGCTACGGAGCCCTCCTCCTCCTCCTCCAAATCTTCTTTGCCACATGCAGGAAAGGTAAGGCACATGCACGTGCACACACACACACACACACACACACATGCCCGTCCATGCGCCCCACGCCCACAGGATTACTGGGTGGATGGGATGGAGTTGGGGAGGGCTGGAGGGGCGTAAAAAAAACTTTGGCCCCAGGTGCCCCAAAACCTTGCTACGCCACTGCTAGCTCCACGCGGCTGTCCTTACACTGCACACGGCTTCAGCACTGGGTGTGAAGAGGAGAAGGGGGTTGCTTGACTGTAGGCTGTAGATCTATTATTATTATCTGGTGAACACAGCTGCCAGGTGTTAAGCAGCAGTTGGCCTTCTCCAATGATCAAGCTCTTTCCAAGAGCCTAGGATGACTGGAGATACCTTGATAGAATATATGCTGTTACTAATAATGTTGTCATTTGTAGTTGACCGGTGTTGATCTTGTCAACAACAAGGGTTTTCAGATATGGATCCAGGTCTTTTGGGATTGTACCCAAGGCACCTATTATTATTGGTATGATTCTTACTTTCTTATTCCATAGCTTTTCAATTTCTATTTCTAAGCCCCGATATTTGGTTGTCTTTTCTAACTCTTTGCAATTGACTCTTGTGCCTCCTGGTATTGCCACATTGACCACTTGAACTTTGTTTTCTTGCTTGTATGCTATAGTAATATCTGGAGTACCGTGGGCAAGGTGTCTGTCATATTGGATTTTGACATCTCAGAGCACCTTGATAACTTCATTTTTGGTAACCTTTTCTGGCTGATGTTCCCGCCAGTTCTTGCTTGATGGTAGGTTGAAATGTTTACATATATTCTAGTGGAACATTGCTGCTTCTTTATTATGACAGACTAAATAATCAGTCTGAGTGATTTGGGGGCAACAACTGATGATGTGATCTACAGTTTCACCCTTTTCTTTGCATAATTGACATTTACTATCTTTCAATGATTTATCAATTTTCACCTTTATGGCATTTGTTCGTAAAGCTTAATTTTGAGCTGCCATGATTAGTCCTTCAATTTCTTTCTTCAATGTTGCTTTTCTTAACCAAATCCATGTTTGTTCTTGGTTGATCTTATCATTGGTGTCTCTTATAAACTGACCATGCAGTGCTTTATTATGCCAGTTCTCTATTTGGTTTTGCATTTGTTGACTTTTAGATTCTTGCTTAGTTTCTGGATATTCCTTTATTATGCCTTCAGTAACTATTGACTGAAGCACAGCATTCAGACCGATGAAGCTGTTTGGATGAACAGCGAAACGTTTCTATCTCTCAAAAAAAGAAGTCCAGTAGCCATGACTCAACTCCCAGATAAACGCACCTGGATGACTGAGAATCTTCACAGACGTATTGCTATGCAATTTGGGGCAGATGCCCTGAAGTTGGTGCGAGAATATGAAAGAACAGCAAGAAAAGTAGCAGACTACAAAAACCACTTCGTTTTAACTTGAGATGCAGACAACAAAGTCTCACCCCAACAAGCCTCCGCCTACAATTAAGAAGCCATCGGGCTAACAATATCCTCCAGAGAGCTCAAGAACAACTTCTCAATGAGAGGATCAGACAAGTCCACTTTACCTTAGACACACTGCAACAGAAAAGACCCATTCACCAAGCCTCCTATCCAAACCAGCAGTGGATTCAGTCATAGAATTCGTCCAGAAAGCACAACTGGCTATTGCAAAGGCAAAGAGAGGCAAATGAAGAAGTTCGATCTTGACTCTGCCGGAAAGAGGCAGTTAAAGAGCTTGGCAGGAGGAAGAAGGATGAAGGGACCATAGTGAAGAACCTCTCAAACAGGGAACTCACCCAGACAGAGAGATGGTCCTATCCAAAGGCCTAAATTTTGCCATGCGGTTGTGGATTTCATCACAGCGACAGAATCAGCCATCTTCTGCCAGCAGCAGAAGCAGAACTACTCAGGATAAAAGTCTCTGCTGCATTATCCAGTGCTCAACCACCACCATCCAACCTCACCAGCCAAGAGAGAAGTGCTGTGACATCCCTCAGCAGGGATGAGAGCATCACAATTCTGCCTGCGGACAAAGGAAGGTGCACTGTCGTCCTCAATACGGTGGACTACCACGAGAAGGTTATCACACTTTTAGATGATCAGCATACATATGAAAAACTAAGAAGAGACCCCACCAGCAATTACAAGAAGAAAGTAATAGAATGTATTTGGAGCAGGAAAACGCAATTGACAGGGTGACCTACCACCGGTTATATCCCGGAGGACAGTCCCCTGCTTTTATGGACTTCCCAAGATCCACAAGCAAGGAATTTGTCAGCAGTATTTCAGTGACTTATAACATCGCAAAATACCTGGCAACCATCCTCTGGTTGGACACACGGACCACCACGTACACAACTCAGAAAGTTTGTTTCTAGTCAGGGAGCTTGGATACAGAGGAAACCATGGTATCTTTGATGTTACATCACTCTTTTACCCACCACTGATGCGCTAATAATGGTATAAGAGAAGACAGCACCCTCACCTCCAGATGCCGACTCAACCCAGACCAGATATGCCTGCTCTGGACCTGTGTCTGAATACCACATATTTCATGTACAAGGGGATACAGACAGAATGTGCCATGGGTTCTTCAGTGTCACAATTGCTTTCATGGAAAATGGAGATTAGGCATATCCCAGGGACAATTCCTCTCCTGGTTCAGGTTGTAGATATACCTGGGTCCTCTGATGATGCTGAGGCCTTTGCACACTTGTCTTCATAGAGAAGACACCCAAGACAACAGGCTGGCTTTCCTGATTGTGCAGTCATCATCAGACCTGACCGTGGCCTGGAAGTAGAAGTTTACAGGAAACCCACCCACACAGATCAATAACTGTTCGACTCCCACCATCCATTACAGCACAAACTGCTGACCCTAAGCCACAGAGCAGAGAGCATCCCCACCTCCACAGAAGCCAAGAAGAAGGAAGACAGGCACCTGAAGACAGCACTTAAGGCCTGTGGATATCCGCCTTCAACAAAGCAGTGGGCCATCCCAGAAGAAACAAGGGATCAGTCTGACTGGTCATCCTTACATGGCTGGAGTTCAGAGAAGCTTGATTTTTGGCAAACACCACATCCCTGATTTTCAAACACACTAAGGCAGAGCTTTTCCACCCAAAATCCGGTACCCAACCATCCAGTATATCCAATGCAGTGAGGAGTGTTCAGACCTTACATTGGGGAAACCAAACAGCCATTAAACAGAAGGATGGCCCAACATAGGAGGGGTAACAGCTCAGGTCCAGAATCAGCAGTACACCTCCATTTTTTCAAAGATGAGGATGTACACATATTAGACAAAGAAGAGAGGTGGTTTGAAAGAGGAGTGAGGGAGGCCATTCATGTGAGCATTGAAAATCCTCCCTCAACAGAGGTGGTGGCCTCCGGCATAGTTTATTGTATCAAGCTGTGCTTTCCACACTACCAAGACAAATTCAAAAAGCAAGGCCATAGCTAACGACCATTAACGACCCTTTCTTGATAGGTTTCAGTAAGATGGTTCACCTCAAGGCTAAGGATACCATAACGACCTATTTAAATCTGATAATTGAGGCCAGGGTGACTAGAGGTCAAAGCTGCCTATGTCAGGGTTTGCACCAGCTGCATTCAGACCGATGAAGCACGAAAATCTCTCAAAAAAGAAGTCCAGTAGCCATGACTCAACTCCCAGATAAACGCACCTGGATGACTGAGAATCTTCACAGACGCACAGCATTTTAACTATGGTGGAAATAGTCAAATAATCCTTGTTTTTCTTCTTCAACAGTTTGATGAACTTTCAAGAGGCCTCCGCCTCCTATTTTCCAGTAGAGTTTTCACATTGTTGTTGCCTTGCTTTTCTTGTCTTTCTATATAATGCCTCTAATTTTGCCTGGGTCCAGTTTATAACATCTGCTGTGTATCACAAGACTGGAATAGCCCATGTATTTACAGCTTGGATGGCATTCTTTCTATTTAATTTTGATTTTAGTATCTTTCTAACTCTTCTAATGTATTTTTGGCTGACTTTAACTTCTTTAGCTTGATGTTATGCTTGTTCTCCAAGATACTTATATGATCTTCATACAATGCTGCAAAATTGGTTCTGCATATAAATTCCTTCCGTCTTTACTATCTTTCCTCTGATGATGCTGAGGGTTGCACACTTGTCTAATTTGAATTCCATTGCAATGTCATTGCTGAAAATTTATACCGTATTGAGTATTGACTATCTTTCTTCTTGTCAATTTCCCACAAGTAAATCTGATATATAGGTAGTTTATTCAGCTTGATGTTTTTGATATTTTGACAGCCCAATTTGTCTTGTTCAATATTTTTTTGTTAAAGCAATTAGGGTGACAATGAATCACCTTAAAAATTCCTTGCTTTTTGTATCATCAGTGTTAGCTTGGTATTCCACTTTTTCATTGATGCCTTGTATTCGGCAAATAGTTCCTTACTTCCAAACTTTTTAGTACCTAATCATGTGGAAAGTTTGAAACTTTTTTGGCAAGCAGCTGCAATTGGACGTCTCTTACAGTTTTCAAATAACATCTTGTCAATAAGTACTGTGTAGGCCCTTTTGCTTGGATTCTTTCGTATCAAGTTAAGTATGTATCGGCAATTATTCCTGTTTTTGGCAAGCACTTAATTGATAGTTGTAGGTGTAGGCCCTTTGCTTGGAGTAGTAGTATGTTCTTCCTGTAGTATTGATGTAGTAGTAGTAGTAGTAGTAGTAGTAGTAGTAGTAGTAGTAGTAGTAGTAGTAGTAGCAGTAGTAGTTCAACTTCTGTTCTACCTGATTTGTGTAAACCTTCTGTTTCTGTAATTCTGAGATAATGGACAAAAGCCATGACCTAAGAAAAGTAATCTTTCCATATACATTTACTATAGACAATTTTATCACAGAAATACTTGTCACAGTAACTGGGACATGCTTATTGTTCTACCCAACAATATGATAACGCCCAAGAAGTGTTATTATAATCTACCTTCCTTTAAAACATTTAGGATGACTTAACATTGTTGCCAGTATTTATAACGTACTGAAATCTATAACATACAAAAAAAATTGAGCAAGTAGTTAGAATTTGTTTGACAGTGTCTTGGCATCAAGATTTTTCTATGTGTAAATCCTACATTCAAATCTTACAAATGTTCCCATTGCATTTTAATTAAAGTATAGAAAGTGAGAAAACATCTCTTCAGCAATTCCATGACTCGATTATAATATTTTATTCCCACTCCAAATTGTCGTGCCTTGAAAGAATCTCAAGATAAGAAATCTAACGATTTCCAGTTGGCAACTTTTTTTAAAAAAAAAAGAAGAATTCATATTGCACCAGGCACGCGATGCATCAAATTACTATTGTAAAGAGCAAATTCTTTGTGACCCTGGAAGCCATCACCGAACAAAAATACTACTAGAAGGGTTTCAAAAGGAACATTTTTGGCTAAGGCAGAGACTTTTGACATTATTTATTAGGTTCAAAAATGCTTAACAAAAGGGCAACAATAGTCCTGTGGAAACCACTACATCTGAGGCACTTTCACTTGTTATGGGCAGGCGCTGAACTGAAGATGGCCAGCATGAGTGGAACAATTCCTTCACTCCCATCAATGCAAGCGAGCCCTCAGACACAAACAAGCACAAGCCTGTGAACAAGCCATATGGAAACATTGGGGGAAGTGGGCCACAAGGGGAGGAGGTGAAGTAAACATTTATTGACCTCTTTGTGTGGAGATTGGCAGAAGGACAGGCCAGTCGTGAAGGAGACGGTCATGCCAAATTTCCACGAAAGCCAGCGTTTGCCCTGAACATTTTTTTTCACAGAATATGGAGAAGCAGGGAGAATGTCTGGAACACCATGGCAACGAAAGCTGTGGTTTAAAATACTGCTGGAGGAGTTGTTCCTTTCTAGGAAGAAGCCATTAGAAAGGGGTCAGTAGGAAGTCATAAGATGCTCTTCACATGCAGTTTTAGGAAGAACCTTTGCAGACAGGGAGGATAAAAAGTGACTAGGTAGCTGTCATATCTACATGCTGGACTAAAAACAATGACCTTTCCCTCATCCAGTTTTTATCTTAAAACCATTGACAAGATACAGGCTAAACTCCTGTTGTTTAGCATAGTAAATTGCACTGGATTAGCCCCAATGAATTAATGGGGATTTAGCAAGTCCTTCATAAATCCCATGGATTCAAATTATTTTTATGGAAGAACATTATAGAATAAGATAATCCACAGCAGTGACTTCCCAACCTTGAGTTCCCTAATGGTCTTAGATTTCAGCTCCCAGAAATCCTGACCAGCAAAGCTTCTGGTGAAGGCTTCTGGGAGTTTTCATCTAAGAGGATCTCGTTGGGAACCATACAGTATACAAACATGCCTGACCAATCAATTTCCTTTTCAAAGCTGATGTCGGATGACTAATTACACTTGAGAAAGTCCTACTGAAATCTGAATTGTCTGAGTCTCTAAAAACAATGAGGTGGCATATTTTTGAAGCCCACCTAAATCAAACTACTCCACATTTTTGTATGTGAGTCTTTCATTGTTTACAGTTTTCAGCCTTAAAATTTCCTTCTCACACATAGAGGTGATCTCTAGAAGATGAGTAAGTCAATACTTTATGTTAGTCAACACTTCCTCACTGGAAACAACAGTTGGTACTAGTTCTGACACTGTATACTCACACAGACCATATCTGTCTTCTTTCAACACAGGCTGAATGACATAAATAAAAGGAAAAAAATGAGAACAGCTGCAGAAGGATTTATTTACTGTATCTGGATCAGAGTTTGGAATGGAAGTCTTTTATCCATTCAGTCATGCCTGACTCTTGGTTACTTTGTGAATTGATGCTCTCCGTGCTTATATCTTACATTTTCTTTACGTTCCCTCAAAGTCATTCCTTCTGATAGTATTAACCAGGTGAGCCCTTGGTCAGAACCTTCTTTTTTGCCACTGACAAATGCAAGTACAATTGTCTTTTCAAGTGAGTTGGCTCACATAACCTGACTAGAGCATGGCCATTTCTTCCATAGCTTCCATATACCATAGCTTCCAGGTATATATTTCGGTGACTCTATCTAGGACTCCTTTGCTGGTAATCTTTGTTGCCCATGGGATGCATAGTCGTCACCTTCAGCACCATAATTCAAATGCATCAATCTTTTCCATATCTGTCTTCCTCAAAGTCCAAGTTTGACAGCCATATGAAGCTATTGGAAATATGATCAAAGTAACTTAGAAATAAGTAGCTTTAAAATAAATATTTTGAATTATGCCTTATTTCCTCTCATAAATATATAATTAAATTATATTACAACTGCAAGTTAATGAAGTATGGCATTGTTCCTTTTTTAGTATAAAGATAATGTTTTAGTTTTACAACTAGAAAGTGTGACCTTGGTTATTGGCAATGAAGGAATATCAGGGATCAAGTGCTAGCTTCTGATATATCTCATAAGAGAAGGGAAAGGGAAGAGTTCGTTTTAAGAAACTGCAATTATATTGGTAACGAACCAGTTTTGCAGTCTTGAAAATATAATAGCAATTACTTTTCAAAGTTCTAATCTGGACTCTCAGTAAGCAAAATGTATACCATATTTTCCATGTATAAGACTATATTTTGTCTAAAATCATTAGACTGAAATTGAAGGTTTTCTTATACACAGAAGTAAGCTAAGGAGAGAACAGTGCAGTTGCAAAACTGTATATACCTTGTCTCCACAAACAGTCATCTTTGAGGGGGTGTATTTTTAAATTTTTTAAACATAAACATATAACATAACTGTAACCATAAACATAAAAACATGATACAAAAACCAAAACCTACTTAAAATATTAGTACTACCCTCAGGGACCTTGCAAACATTTTCTTTATTCCAGTTTTTTCTCTCTCTTTTATCCATCCCTGAAATTGTTCCAAATGTACATACAACCATGACCTGTTTTTCCCCCTTCCCTTTAAGTAACACAGCTTTTATAAATTCTTTCCATATTTCAACAAATTATTATAATCTTTATATTTTTCCCTTTTAAATTTAATTTCTGAAGTCAATTTATCATTCGTAGCTGAAAGCCCCAATTCTGCGGGGGTTTTTTGTTTTGTTTTGTTTTGTTTTTTGCTATTAACAGTGGGGCTACAGTCAACATATTCATTACCATTTCTTAGGGGCTTTTTTGCATTGTTACCATCACAATTGTCAATCATCAATAACAATGCTGTTTTTGGAGTCATTTCAACATTAGTTTCCAACAATTTCTTCAAATACCTTTTCTCATACTTCACAATTCCACCACATATGAAAATATGTTCCAACTAGAGATGGGCACAAAACAAAAAACGACATGCTGTTTTGTCGTGTTGTAAGGTTGCAAAACATTTTGTAATGTAACAAAATGGTAGACAGCATTTCATTATGAAATGGAATGGAATGCCATTTTTACTGTTGGAATGAAATGGTTTATTCTCCCTTGCCACCCTGGCTCCAAGGTTTTTTGTTTGTTTGTTTGTTTGTTTGTTTGTCTTTTGGACAGATCAGGCTGTGGCGAAGGGGGGTGCCCTTAAACCAAATATAGTAAGTCTTAAACCAAATACAGTGAGTCAACTTCTACTGTGGCATACAACTACACACCGTGCAAGCAGAACTGAAAATATGAGCATTGATAGTTCATAGCAAAGCATGAGTTGAACTACTACAAGAAACTATTTTTCAAAATATTTTTGCAAATTATCATGTATATATGATACCTCCCAAACTTAAATCCAGAACACATTAGTATTAGACCCTTGGTTGGATAACTTGTTCAGATTTAAAATAATTTGCTAACTGGCATTTAGGATTTCAAATAACATAACTGAGGAAAGCCCTTAATAATGTGACACTTGCAGAATGTTGAAAAAGCTGTTCTTTTAGACACTTTTGAAACTGAAACATTTTCAACATAACTTTAAAGAGAAATTGCTGATGATAGTCATGGCCTGATTATTCCATATGGATGCAGTTACCTTCTCAACTGCTCTTGAAAAGTGTAGCTGGGCAGATATTTGCTACAAAGTGAATGCTTTCAAAATCAATCTGAAAGGACTATTCTTAAAGTCAGATAATACACTGTGTAAAGAGCGTGCAGGAGCATCTACGCTTGATTAATTGGGTTTGTAAGAATTGTTCAGGTACTAAACAATATTTCAAAAGATTTCAATAGTTCAAAGATTGCCCTATGACAGTGCGGCCAATACATCTTCCAACATAAACTGTTCACAAGCATTTTCCTTCCCGATATGTTGTCTTTGGTTGGTGTGACATTGTTAGAGCACACTTCTATTTGGGTCAAAGTGGTTTTCTTCCTGGCACAGCAGTAGTGCTGAGTACCGCACTTTGACCATACATCTTCCATGTCATTTCAGTCAAAGGCGCTTGATGCTTCCTGGTGACCAATCAGAAATGACCCCGCATTCAAATAGAGGGTCATATCGGCAAACCAAGCTTTTCTTTTTAAAATAGTAATAATAATAATGACAACCATTGTGGAAACCCACAAAAGAACTATTCTGAATATTAACATTCGGCCAAGGGTAGAGGTCTCCTGTATGGCTCATTCATCATATCGCAAACCCAGGGTGAGGAGAAGCATCTTACAAATTCTGTCAAAAACAGCTATTGTCAAAATGAGTGTTGAAAGCTGACAGCTGATGAGAACATAATGTATTGCTCTGAGTAATGATTCTCCTTCAACAAATCTAGACACACACACACACACACACACACACACACACACACACACACACACACACACACACACCAACCCGGCACCCTTTGAAACCACAATGAATTGTTCCAAGAATGAACTATGAGACGATGGAACTAGTCCTTGCTTTTTGCTGGCGGGGACCACTTTAATCATGCTGTCCAATTATCAAATTAATTTAATAATCTGTAATAATTAGGCCAAGCAGTTGGGGCTTCCAGGAGGGAGAGCCGTGACAGACTGAACCAGGAAACATTAAGTTAGTTGCACGGTGAATTTCCTCCAAAATTATACTAACATTACTAGTAACTGATGCACTTGAAATGGAATATGCATAAAGCTTGTGGATATAAATAATTGCTGTAAAACTGCATGGGGTGGGGACATGATACAAATAATTAGTTTCACTCTTCAGTACACAAACAAGCAAACAAATAAACTTGCTACAATCGTTCTTAAGCCTAGAAACATATTTGCATAGGTCTTCCGAATTCCGACCAAGCCATGATTGTCAAAGCTCACGGACCAATGTTTTCCCAAGCATTCCATATCAGCCAATTCAATATCACTGTATCAGCTACTCTGGCTCCCTGGGGGATTCTGGGAGTTGCAGTCCACATACAGTAAGGCTTCCAAAATCTGGGATGGGGTTGGAATTAGAATCTATAACAGACACAAGACAACATGGCAACTTGGCTTCCATAATTAAAATTGCATTTGCTTCCCATGGATTGCATGAATTAATCTGATTCACTTTTCAGGAGGCAAAAAAGGAGTCACCTTGGGTACTTTTCCAAGGAGAAAGCCAGGATAAAAATATTCAAAATAAAAAAAATTAAAAAAAACTACGGAATTGCTCACTCTGGTCACCTCCCCCAACCCTCCCCCCATCTCTGCATCTTTCTTCTGCTCTTGATAGTCTTCTAAAACCATCACAAATTCAGAAGGCATCCAAGCCCCAGTTGTGGTTGTTGTGGTCTGATTCTTATGAAACAACAAAGGGGCAGGAGAAGACGAGTCCACTTCAGGTTCAATTCTTTCTGCATCTAAAACAGCTCTTATCTTAACTTGCCTGCGGATGGTTCACAACAAGGAAGAGAACAAATAGCCAGTAATTTAAATTTAAATTTAAAACCTCCGTCTCTTTTCTCCTCCCTTATCAAACCTCCAGCATTTTCCCTTCTAACAATGAGCTAAGTGTCGCTGCTGATGCACAGGCACCCTACCCAAACGCACACACACACACACACACACACACACACACACACACACACACACAGAGAGAGAGAGAGAGAGAGAGAGAGAGAGAGAGAGAGAGAGAGAGAGAGAGAGAGAGAGAGAGAGAGTAATTTCTTTCATCTAAACCCCTTGATCCCTTTAATAAACAAAATACGAAAAAAAGGCCATCCAAATTACGCCCGGCTTTATGAAAGAAGCAAGAGAAATCCTGAGAGCACAATCCCCTGCTTGTTATTTTTTTCCCCCAGCCCATGTGACCCGAAGTCATTCTGAAGGACAAAAAGCCAGGGGCAGCCACCAGATCTCGGCCCATGATTTCTCCACAATTCCCAGCCTTAGCCCATCTGTTATTCAGGAGCGAAATGAATGGCATGTGTCAAGAGAAGCATCGCTGTGCAAACTGCTGAAAGAAATCCACCCGCCAACTTCCTTTGGCTTCTGTGGCTTCAGCAATTGTTGCTGAGCCAGCCACCATATGGTGAATAATTAGTTTTTTGACCCCATTCCAAGGGGAAAAATATTCCGCAGCATTGGCAGATCAGCCTATGCACGCTAATGAACAGTGGACAAATGCTTGTACATCCAACAAAACGTCAGGGTTTATGATATTTTTTTCCTGAAGCAGTTTCTCTCTTGGTCTGATGGTGTCAAGTTCTAGGAAGATATGTTGTATTTTTATATTCGAAAACATCTTTCCTTCTGACACGTGGATATTATTCCCTACCCCTTTTATTTAGTTCAGTAACTCGCCTGCAATGTTATCTAGGCTTAATTAGTGTTCCATAGAAAGGAAAGGAAAGAGTACCATATTTTTTGTCTATAAGACACCCCCATGTATAAGACGGCCTAACTTTCCCAACCCAAAATTACAGTTTTGCAACAGTGAGTCCCAGATGGCAGATCTGTCCACTTGTCCTTTGTTTCAGTCAAATAAGGAAAGAAGGCCTAGAAACACAAAGCTTAACAATGAAACTAACTTTATGAAGCATAAGCGAAGAAGCTAAATCTCTTTTAAATGCCCACCATCCACTATCTACTCTATAGGGGATGATAAATAATCACCACGGGCCATCAGATCAGTTCTGACACATGGCTACCCTCTCCAGGGTTTTCCAGGTAGAGAATACTCAGGATGGTTTGCCTTTCCCTTCTTCTAGGGATGCCCTCGGACTGTGCAGCTTGGCCAAGGTCACACAAGGTGGCTTTTTTTTTTGGAGCTCCAGTGGCACAGTGGTTAAATGCTGTACTGCAGGTAAAACTGTACTCAGGACGGCGGGGAGGGGGGTCAATCCCAGGTAGCAGGCTCATGGTTGACTCAGCCTTCTATCCTTCTGAGGTCAGTAAAATGAGTACCCAGCTTGCTGGGGGGGGGGGAGGAAGCAATGTGTAGCCTGCATGTTGTTGTTGTTGTTGTGTCGTTACAGTCATGACCGACTCTTTGTGACCCCATGTCCATGGAGTTTTCTTTGCAGGAGTACTGGAGTGGCTTGCCAGTTCCTACTCCAGCCGCCTACAGCGCCTGGTATTCCCTGGTGGTCTCCCATCCAAGTACTAACTAGGGCCGACCCTGCTTAGCTTCCGAAATCAGGTGAGATCAGATGGGCATCTAAGCAGTGGTGTAGCCTGCATACTGTAAATAAAAACTGTAAACTGCCCAGAGACTACTTGGAGTGGTATGGGGCAGTATATAAGCAGAACAGTTTTACTCACAAGCAACATAGCGAGGAATTCCCTGCCTCTAGCTCCACAGCCACACACCTAAACCACTGTGCTGTCCAGACAGCTACTGAAGTGTAAAGCAAATGGGGTGGAGGTCCTCTCTCATCAATTAAATAATGTAAACAATAAACATTAAAGAGATTTCCAGGGTAGCCACATTAGTTTTGCAGCACGGAATACACATGGATTCTTTGGCAATGGGACAGTCTTGAAAAGTTTCTTTTAAAAACTAAAGCTCCCCAAATCCCCCACCTACCATGTCCATACTGAAGAGGTGTAATGCAAAATGTGGACTTAAACTCTCATACAGAGAGTTTGGGAGGTGGTCAAACTCTTGTACCATATAAAATTTATTTGTCTTTAACATGCCACAAGAAAGGAATTGGTTAACAAAAAAAATCTAGACAGCATTGCAACACTCCTAAAATGTAAACTGACTAATTATTTTTAAAAAATATGAAAATGTTTTCCATTTTTCAGTGAATGACAAATAACCTAAAAAGGCATGGTGGAGTTGACTCATCTCAAAAGGCAACTTAGAGTCAAGCCTAATATAATTCCTCTTCTACATTTAAATAGCATTTTTATCACTGATTTTATTTATTTATTTATTTATATCCCTCCCATCTTCCAGCAGAACTCTAGGCGGTTTACAACAAGGCATTAGAAAAATAAAATAAAAAGCAAAACAACAATAGACATCATCATAATAAAAAACATTAGTAACAAACCAGCAGGCAATTTAAGTCACAAGTCCAAATAAAAATAAAAATAAAAATAAAAGGTTGCCAAATGCCTCTCTAAAAAGAAGCGTTTTAACTGCTTTCTTAAAGGCAGGCAAGGACTCCGCAAGGGGAATCTCACTGGGGAGCTGATTCCACAATCTTAGGGTGAACATGGACAAGGCCTGACTACTAGTGATCGTTTTTCGAGCCTCTCTATACATGGCCACCCGGAGTGAGAAGCCTTCACACGTGAGGGAAAGATTGAAGGAGGCGGTGGCAATCACTGAAACTCACTCAGGCATGCTCCCTCCGGCAGTTTTAATAAGCCAAGATGGGCAAGGGTCGAAATGAGAAGCTGCCAGCCTGCAATATGCCAGCGCCCTGGAGGCATCAGCTGATGACACAGGCCCAAACTCAACCAGCTGAGGAGACCGAGGGGGTGCGGTGCTCGAGGTACTCAGGGATCGGTCAGTATAACCACAGTCCAGACTTGTTTAGATGGCCTCAATTTTAGATCTCAGAAAGGCTGCAAAAGTCTCACTGGTGAACTCACCAGGAGGAGGCCCAGGGTGACCAGGACTGATGAGGCCTTGAACCACCCGGAACAGTTACGCCTGGCGATACGAGGCCGCGTCAATTCTCAGGGAGGCATAGGATCTTTTAGCCTCCCTGATTGCACAAACATAGTGCCTGGTCAGCAGACGAACTGCAGCCTGATTAATCTCTGACAGGTCCTTCCTCCATCTGCTCTTGAGTCTCCTCACTCCTGCTTCATCGCCTGCAGCTCATCTGTGAACCACAGCGAGACACAAGCTCCGCATCGAAGGAGATGCTTGGGGGCAATCTGGTTGATTGTACGGGTGGCATCATCATACCATGTTTCAACTGGATCATCAGCCAGACCATCCAATAAACCCCCAAAGGCCTGCAAAAATTGACCTGGGTCCAGAAGCCTTTGGAGGCATGCCAAAACCAAGGGCTTGGGCTACCTGCAAGGTGGGGCAGCGATTTACACGGAAAAGGTCAGCCCATGATGGTCTGACCATGAGGAGAAATATCCCCAGCCCTCAGATGAAAATCTGCTGATGTGGAAGAAAACAACAGGTCCACGGTATGCCCAGCCCTATGAGTGGGACCAATAACATGCTAAGATATATTCATAGAGGCCATGGACTCCATGAAATCCAGAGCCACTCCTGAAAGTCCATCCCTGACATGCATGTTGAAATCCCCCACCACCAATTGGTGTGGGGGGGATCTCAACAATGCCGCTGCAATGAACTCCGTTAGCTCTGGAGGGATTGTGCAGGGGCATAGGGAGCATGGTACCCCAGCACAATACCAAATCTATCTTGCTGACCCCCCAATAGGTGCAGGCACCAATGCCACAGACCTGCTGACTAATAAAGATTCCATGTAAACAATAGCTACCCCACCTCCCCAACCCTCCAACCTGCCTGCATTCTGAACATGATACCCGGGGGGGGGGGCACAACTGGGAGAGGGATGCCCCTCCCCCTACACCCACCCACCCCCTGGGAAATCAGAGATGGCTGTAGATTTTCACATTGAGAATAATAGATGTTATCTCACATTATGTTATTTGCAGCTTATAGTTTGGCAAAGTGTTTGCCATAAGTGACCTTATCAACTGGTTCTGTTCTTTTAAAAATGCCTGTTTTAGATCAAGAAGGTAAGTCCTCTCCTTCTTGAAGTCAGCACCAGTGACTTTGAGGCAAATCAATAATATTCCTTCCTCTCCCCTATCCTGCCCACCGTCGTCTTGAATGATACTGAAATGCATTTGATTAATGGAAAGCCAATTCTTGCCAAAGAAAGCCAAGCTGGCATTCTGCCAAAGATTTTTTTTGGGAGGCTGTTGATTTGCATGTAAGGGAGGAAATTGCAAGGGCCCTTTTCTCCCTTGGAAGATGCAGTCCGACATAGGCAGGGCATCAGATGTGAGATTCCTATAAATGATAACATCCCTCTTCCCTTATTAAAAACCAAATCAAGTGATAGGAAGCAGCCCTTGGATTGGTTGTAGCCAGAGAACTGAGAAGAGCTTTATAGATAACCAGGTCAAATCCTTTGTAATCGCAAGTAGACATGGGCACGGAGCGGCAAAATTGTCATTTCCGTTTTCCGTTATCGTTTCCGTTACGTAACGGAAACGGTAACAATAATTACGCCGCTCCAGCTTGAACCCGACCCAAAAAAAGAAAAATTGGGTCGGGTTTTTCGTTGTCGTTAATGGCATCACACCAATCGCGGTGATCGCGCAACGCCAAGCAGCACAAAAAAAGTTTTAAAAAGTAAAAAAAAAACCACCGACTCCCGGCCAAAATAGCAGGCGAAAATATGCCTGCCTGAGGACACCTACCAGAGGGGTGGTTTCTGGGGGGGGGGGTGTCCTGGCCTCCCCCCCCCTCTCCTGTCCTGGGCTGCTTGCACCAGGCTGGAGGGGTCATCCTCGTCGACTCTCACATGCCATGCGGTTGGGGGGATCCAAAATGGCAACCACAATTTTTCTTTAGAAATCGTGGTCAAAAAACGCACCAAATCACCACAGAAACATGTGAAATTTATTTATTTTAAATGCCTGATTCTTAATAGTAGCAGCAGTGGGTTTTTATAGCAATAAAACGTCGCATTGATTTTATTTTATTTTATTTTATTTTTTATTTTTTTAGACCTGCCCATTTGGGCTGGGCATGGGATGGGACCATGCAAATTTTTTGAACCATTCCACCAATGGCATGGCCAGGTTTTGACTGACACTTCTGGATGTGCCAGAGGGCATAAAAAGCCGAGGCACCTTCCAGAAGTCGCAGTCGGGTCTTGGATGTGGAGGGTGGAGGGCTGTGTGGCTGGCTGCTGCTGGCTGATTGGAGGGAGGCTGGAGGCTTTAGATTTAAGTTAGGCAGGCAGGGAGGGAATTGAATTTAGAAAATAATTTCTTTGATTCTCTGCAGCTTTGTCTGCAGAAGGGAATAGCAGTTTATTCTTTTTCTTTCCTCTGGCAGATTGTGAGGATTTTTTTTCTGATATTGGGTAAAGGGGGAGGTTGAACTGGGAGTAAAAAAAAAAGTATAACAGGCAGACAGACCAAGTAGGGTGGCCAGTTCAGTCAGCGTTGACCAAGAGAAAAAAAAAGAATATTGCATTCTGCCCACTTTGTTTGTTTTATTGCATAGGATGCAGTCTTATGCTACGATATATTTATTAAATATATTATACATCACCCAGTTTAAAGTGTTTTCCGCCTGCTCTGGGTCATTGCGGGACGCCCCCATGTTCTGGGAAGTCAAATCGCGCTAAATCGTGGTAGAAACGACAAACGACCAACGAAATGATGAAACGACAAATTTTTGAAAAATTTTGCGAAAAATGGAAACGACCCAAACGGACCTGTTCCGACAAACGAAAACTCGAAACGTCATTTTTTCTGGTCTCGCCCATGTCTAATCGCAAGACTTAAATACTGTATCAGCCCATGGTCTTAATGGGTATTTGATGAGGGTGGGCATCAGTCCATTGAGTTTCATTGTTAAATGTTTGGTCTGTTTTGTTGTGCTTCCGTTTGGATTTTGTTGATTTTCATAAGTGATTTAAAACCAATTTATTCGAGACTGTCCATTAGGAGTAGTCCTCTGTTGCAGCAAAAACAAGGGAGTCATGTGGTATCTTAACTCATAAGTTTCACCCTGCACTATCAAACATCCCTGACCTCATCCAGAGTAGAAATCCACTACACATTCCAGTATTCTCTCATTGTCTTTCCAGGTCTGGTTTTTCCCTCCACTCTCTCTCCATCCCAGCACTCAGCCCAGGATAAAATATAACTTCTTGGGACTACAGCTCCCTGAATCCCCCTGCCCAACTGGCCAGTTAAGAGCCAACTGATCCAGTTATATAAGGTGGAAAATCAGAGATGCCTGTGCTGATTTTGCATTTCTAGTTCTTACTGTTTTAGCAAGGGGATATCATTGCTGCACAAGGCCAGTCAAGGCACAATCAGCCCAGTCATTTCAGCTGCAGCAGTGCATAATGATGGCTCCTGGCGGCTTGTTCGGTGGGGGATGCTTTGCAGTCCAACCCACACAAACAGCATGAAATGGCACCCATGTGACCCTAGCAATGCCCGGGCTCAGCAGCCTTTATAAAGTAATTGCTGCTGAGTTCTCATTCTCTTGGCTGTTTTTAAAGCATCCCGCCCACCCTCCCAAGAGGTATTGAGAATAAGAGTAGCTGGTTGCTTAGGGGCTGGATGGGAATTTTTGACTATCACCCTGACTGACTTGCATTTTCACCCATCCCATTCTCTTACCTGGGTTAGGCAGGGTCCTAGAAAGATAACTGGTCACAAAAGCAGGCAGTGCAAGAATTTTTGGTTGTAGGTGAGTTCATTGGCAATGTTTCAGTAAATAAAATGGGGGCAGCCTGCTAAGATAAGGTTAACCCTTCAAGTTAGTGTTAGATGAGTTGTAATAAGATAATAGGTTGTGATTAAATTGGTTGGGCTGCCCCGGGGGGAGTTAGTCCCCCTGCAGGGAAAATGGCTGTTTTTGTACAATAGCAGATTCCCAGATACGAACTCACCAAAATATTACCTACTACCTAGTGCCTTACCACCAAGGCAACATAGGTGAACTTTACTTGCACTAGGGCAGGCCCCTTTTTATTTACAGTTTAAAAGATTTAGTAAAGTTGTGACCCAAATTAAATCCCAAAACTTTTGTGTCATCTCCTTATTGTTGGGCTGGCACAGCAATGTTGCTCTTCTAAATCACAGTGGGCAAAGATATCATTCAAAGTAAGATTTTAGAAGAGGTACTGATGCCCTAAGCACATCCAATCTTGCCTGATTTCGGAAGCCACGCAGGGTCGGCCCTGGTTAGTACTTGGATGGGAGACCACCAGGGAACACCAGGTGCTGTAGGCGCCTGGAGTAGGAAATGGCAAACCACTCCAGTATTCCTGCCAAGAAAACTCCATGGTCATGGGGTCACAAAGAGTCGGTCACGACTGTAATGACACAACACACATTGATTTACAATTCACTTCCAGGACCCTCCACCCTCACATGTGTGTTTGGTGGTGGGGGCACAAAAAAGACCTTTTACTGTTGGAACTCTCTCCCCCAGGAGGCCAGGCTGGTCCCTTCTCTGCTCCCTTTCCACAAGGAAACAACAAAAATCTTTCTCTTCAAACAAGCTTTCCTTTCTTGACAGGTTATCTGAATGGGTTCTTAAGTGGATTGTTGTATCTTCCTACTTTGAATGTGTTTCTGATGTTGCTTTTGTTTACCATGTTTTTACTGAGGTATATGTTCCTTTTAATTATTTGCATCCTTACTTTTTAAAAGCTTTAAATAATGTCTTTGAATGATGCACATATTTTTCCGTGTATACAGTGCTATTTTTTTTCTAAAAACATGGTACAAAAAATTAAGGAGCATCATATACACAGAAGTAAGCCTTTTCAGGGGTGGGAGTGGGGTAGGGGAGAAGCCAGACTGACCTTGCTGCTTCCTTTCCGTGTTCTGCTTTGTTTCTGCAAGAACCAGAGCTTTTGTTTGTGCACAGAATGGTTGGGGGTGGAGGAACCCATCAAGAAGTTCATTTTCACATGAAAAAGAAGGATCCAATCATACAAGAATAAAGCGATCCTGTAAAGAAAAGAAAAGAAAACAGCAGGGGTAGGGTGGAGGAGGAATGAAGCAGCCAGGTTTGTTCTCCTGTTTCATTTCTCCTCCACCCCACCTCCTGCTGTCCCCTACCCCTTACTGTTTTCTTTTCTTTTCTTTCCAGGAGCACTTGATTGCTCTCCTCTCTGCTTTGTTCTTGTAGGATCGAACCCTTCTTTTTCGCCTGAAAATGAACTTAATGGGTTGCTCCACACCCAAGCAATTTCCTGCAAAAATAAAAGCTCCAATCCTTGCAAAAACAAAGTAGAGAGGAGTCTTCAGGGCACAGAAAGTAAAGGAAACACCATGGGGTGGGGCGGAGGAGGGCTCAAAGAGGACTTATTAAATTTCTTAATTTGGGTTCTTAAAGTGGGGGTATCTAAGATACATAAGTGTCTTATAGATGGAAAAATATGGTAATCTACCTTGGGGGGGGGGTTCAAGGAGAAAGACAGGATAACAATATTTTAAATAAAGGTTGAGAGGACGAGGATTGTCTGAAATCCTGTTGCACAGTTACATAAGTTGCATAACATTTAGATATGAGAAAGTTTTACACGTAACTTTTAAGCATGCACTTTAGCATGCAAAAACAAATAATGGCTGCAGAGGTATTTGAACTTATCCCAACCCTCCTCAGACAGTTTTGCTGTTTGGGAAACTGCACAAAAGGATTTCAGCCCCTGCCATTTATACAAAATGGAGAGATTGGGAGTCCTTTACTGAAACACATGCCTGACTTGGGCATCCAGTCCCAGTCTGAACTTAGACAAAAGTGAACCAAGTGTATTGTCAGTTTCCATCCTGCCTGCAAGTTTTGAAGGATCCATATTTAAGACTTTAAAATCTTATTTTAAAAAAACATGAACAGATTAAAGACAATATAAGAGTGAAGAGTGCCGAAAAATATCAAGCCGATGCATCTCATACCACAAGGGAATTCTGTTGGTCTCAGTGGCTCCGATTCTGCAGTAAATACCCTCTCTTTTGTTTCGATCCAGCTATAAAGAGCAACAATGAAAGAAAACGGCAGAATACAAAACAGGGGAGGCTCTGGAGAGTGAATGCTACAGTGTTGTATTAATCCATGTGATTAATCCAGCATGCTGAGGAAGATTCTTTACAGAATCAAAACGTTCATGTTTTTGATCCACATGGATTAAGGAAATACTGTTGCGTTCACTCCTCAGTGCCTTCCCTGCTTTGTGCTTGCGTTTTATTCTTTAGAAACTTGCAGGGACAAAAGAAGGAGTACAGCAGCCTGGGGACTTTGACAACCACCCTCTTGCCCTCCCTTGCACACGTCCATACGATGCATCTGGAATCTTATGCCTGAGATTCAAGCCTGCCGCCTGCAATTTGCATCACTCCCGAAGCGCGATGCTGCAAGGCCACGAAAGCAATAAAAGGGGGGGTGGCTGTGGTGGTGGCGAGGGGAACTGCCGCACATACTTTGTGAAGTCATCAAACAATAATTACAAACAATAGCCAAGCTTTTTTAAAAAACAATATAGGGTTGCTCCCCATGTGCCTCTGCACCTTTCCAGGGGAGTTATTTTCTTTTTTTGCATCTTCCTGATGGCCTGAAAAATTGTTATGACTTTGTGGGGAGGGCGTCGGGGATAGATTTGGGTATGGTGTTTACCATTTTAGTACTAGGGGCAGTTGCCATAGCTTGCCTTTGCTTTTTAAACTTGTTTCCCTCCCTTTAAAAAAAAATCAAGTTTTACAGCTGTGGCAAACTAGTAGCCTCAAGCTCTATCTCCTCTTAAGGAGCCCTGTGGCACAGTGGTTCAATGCCTGTACTGCAGGTAAAACTGTGCTCACGACCTGGGGTTCGATCAAACTGGTTGACTCAGCCTTCCATCCTTTCGAGGTCAGTAAAATGAGTACCCAGCTTGCTGGAGGGGGGATGTGTAGCCTGCATACTGTAATTAAAAACTCTAAACCACCCAGAGATTACTGGAAGTGGCATGGGGCAGTATATAAGCAGAACACTTTGCTTTGCTTTGCTTTAATTCCCATACCAGGAGAAAAAATGTCCAGAATGTTCCTTAATATTGCCTCTTTCACATTGTAAAATGGGCATCCCCATTACCATGCAACAGGGTTAGGGGAGCGGCTAGCTGCGCCAAAGCAATCTACAGTACCATGAAGGATGCAGCTGCACCGTAAAAGCAGAGTCCTTCCTCAGCTGTAGTGTCAAAAGAATGTTGGAGTTGTGGGCAGCTAGATGGCCCAGATTTTTTCCCCTGTGGGTACTTTGAGATCTATAATGTAAACTGGGTCTTTTAGGTTCTCTTATCCTTCTCCTTCATCTCCTTCTCCTCTTCCTTATGTTTCTCCCTAGTAGAGATGGGCACGAAACAAACAATTTTTCGTTTCCGTTTTTGTTTTTTTGTTTCGTTATGCAACGAAACGACAAACAAATTTTGTCTCCAAAATGAAACGAAATGAAGAGAAACACCGGAAATTTTGTCGTGCGTTTCGTTTCCGTTACTGCAATACAGTAAACTGCTTTAAATGCTAAAAAATCACAAAAAATTTGAAATAAATGGTAACAAAATGGTAACAAAATGAACAAAAACGAAAATGAATTTTTTTGCCAAAATTCACGAAAAACAGAAATGAACCGAAACGGACCCTACAAACGACAAACGACAAACGAAACGTCATTTTTTTTATTCGTGCCCATCTCTACTCCCTAAAGAAATGGTTGCAGGCAGAGCCACACACAGAGAAGCGAACACTAGCATCTGCTATAAATAGGTACTAGATATGCAACTACTATTAATTTCATGGCAAAAAGATTGTTTTCAAAACTGTGAAAAAAACACATGTTTTTAGACTAACGTTCTCAAACTGCCCAACATGTTTTAAGAATGTTTTGAGCCCCTTCTATTCTAAGATTAAACTACTGTATATACTTGAATATAAGCCTAGTTTTTCAGCCCTAATTTTGGGCTGAAAAAAGGGGCCTTCGGCTTATATTCGGGTCAATACTTTTAGCCACTGAGGCAAGTCATCTGTGGCTAAAAGACATTTTAAACGTTGCATGCCGCTTCTCATGACCCCCCTCTGCATCACAAGGGAGCGGCACACGATGTTTAAAATGACTTTTAGCCACTGACCCAAGCACTGGCATCAGTGGCTAAAAGTTATTTTAAACATCACACACCCAGCTCACAAAGGAAGAGCTGCCAGGCCCTGCTGCATTTCCCACCCTAGACTTATACTCAAGTCAATACGTTTCCCCAGTTTTGGGGGGTTAAATTAGGGGCCTCGACTTATACTTGGGTCGACTTATACTCGAGTATATACGGTATCATTAAAATGGTCATGAATCACAACTGGCCACTAAAAGGCACAAAGACTGTTTGCTCTACCCTACAAAATCATTCCTCTAGATCATAAACTCTTGGCTGTTGCATAGTTCTTCAACTAAACTGCACAGTGAACAGGAGAATCTTGTCTTGGTGAAAATGATAAAAGGAGTTCAGCACAGAGCAGTTTTCCAAGCACGAACTGAGCATCGGGAGGAGACAAAAGTAGCTAAATGCAATTGTGCATCATCATCAGCAACGAAGTCATTAACGTTCAAGTAACCATGGAAGTAGAAACAAAGAAAAGAAAAGATACATATGAATGTTGCCCACAGACATCTCCTTGGCAGGAAAAAAGAAATCAGGCAGTGTTTTCACTACTTTATCGGACAACAAAGCCCTTAAGCATGAATGCAACTTTAAGAGCATGATTAAGTCATCGCTATTGAAAAAAAATGCAAAACATGTACTTAACTGTAACAGTGGGATGATCGGCCTCTTCATTTAAACAGTACTATAGAACTTGCTGGTCTTATTCATAAAAGGAGGAGGAGGAGGAAGAGACCAGGGATCTGTCCCAAGGATTTTACCTTAAACTGCAATGAGATAAAGTTAGAAATCCTCAAAACTGTAAAGAAAAGAAAATTGCAGTATTTTGGACACATAATTCGCAATAAGAAATACCATCTGTTCCAAGTTATTCTTCAAGGAAAAATAGACAGGAAGCATGGCCCGGGGCACAGAAAAACATTCTGGCTTAAGAACTTAAGCCAATGGTCTGCAGTGAGCACATTTAGAATAGCTTTAGATAGAAGCCAATTCAGGCTACTAATTGCCAACATTCTACAAGGACATGGCACTTGAAGAAGAAGACTGGCAATGTTCAATATACATTCCAGTTCTCAAGAAAGGAGTTTCCAAGGAGTGCAGTAACTATAGGATGATTGCTTTAATTTCCCATGCAAGCAAGGTAATGCTTAAGGTGTTGCAACAAAGGCTGTTACATATAGTGCTATAATGCTGGGTGTTCAAACTGGATTTTGAAAAGAAAGAGATACTAAAGATGGTATTGCATATATGGCCGGCTACTGGCAAGCACCAGAGTTTCAGAAGAAAAAGAGTTTCCATTTCAGAAGAAAAAGAGTTTCAGAAGTGTTTCAGTTTATATTTTGTAGACTACATCAAAGCCTTTGACTGGGTATATCATGGGAAACTATGGTCTGTTCTGAAAGAAATAAGTGTAGCTCAGCATTTGGTTATCTGGGTACATAATTTGCATTGTGGACAAGAAGTTCCCATTATAAAAAAATATGGGGAGACAGAGCCATCAAACAAAGGTGCATGTAAAGAAAAACCTCCTAACAGTAATGGGGCTAATTACTTTGAGAGTTGGTGAGTGCCCCAACACCAGAGGCATTCAAGATTTAGATATCCACCTGGCAGATATCTTTTGACATATTCCTGCACTGAGCAGGGAATTGAACTCAATGGCCTTATAGACTTCTTCCACCTTCATCATTCTCTGATTCTCTGAAATTTTATCCCCTCCTCTGTTATTCTGTATGCAGAACATACCTATGGAAAATCAGACTAGAATCAATGAAAGGTGAAAAATTTAGGGGAAGAAATATAAATAATTTGATATATGCAGATGACACCATCTTACTGGCAGAAAGCAGCAGTGACCTGAAAAAACCTTTAGTGAGTGACAGTGAAAGAAGAAAGTGCTAAAACAGGACTACAGTTGAGCATGAGAAAGACAAAAATCATGACTACAGAAGAACTCCACTACAATGGAGTTGGATTAACAATGAAGAAACTGAAATACAGTAGTTAGAGATTTTGCATACCATGTTTCAAACATCAATCCAAATGGAAACTGCAAGCAATAAATAAGAAGACTGAGACTTGGAAAGGCAGCAATGAATGAACTAAAACTAGAAAAGATTGTCAAGTGTAAGGATGTATCATTGGAGATGAAAACCAAGATCATCCCCATGCTTGTATTTCTGTTCACATTTCATAAGATATCAGTGAGCAACCTGCAGAGAATCAAGGATCACCTGCTCCCATCCCTAGACCTCAGAGGGCTACACCAATTCTTGTCAAAAAAAGAAATAAAAACCCTTTCCATTTCATACCAAAACAATAGATTTTCAAATTTTAAAAAATCCCCTATACTCTTTGGTGGCAAAAAAGAAAAAAGACTGTGGCTGGTAGGGGCCAGGAGTGCTGTAGTACTCTCAAAGCATGTGTTTAAATGATTGCCCATACTGTCTAGAACAGGCATGTCCAAAGTCTGGCCCGGGGGCCAAATGCGGGCCGTTTTCAAATTTCGAGTGGCCCGCAGCCTCTTCTACCCACCAGCTCAGCCTCTCACACATCCTCACCAGCTGGCCCCTCCCCATGCTGGAGAGAGATGTCAGCTTTCAGTTTTACGTTTTGCTTGCCCTCCCTTGCCTCTGTCCGTCCCCCAGCCAGCTGCCCAGCCTTATCCAAAGTCCAGTCTGGGGGCCAAAAGCAGCTGAATGGCCAGCCCCCCACACATTTCCACCTCACCAAATCTGGCCCTCCTTGCAAAAAGTTTGGACACCCCTGGTCTAGAAGTTACTTTTTGAACTCTCCATTTTTTTCAAATATTAATTAATTTGGTGCTGGGAACACTGGGAAGAGGGTCACAATTTAGCCTTCCCCAGCCCTACCACAGCAACCCCAGGAACCTACAGCCTCAGGGGTGGCTTTCAGGAGACTGTTTTGTTTGCTTCGGTGGGTGGGTGTGGTCCAAAGAGTCCATTTTGTGTCTGTGCCAGTGTGCTACTGGACCACATAAGTGATTGTCATTGGCTCAGCTTGGAGCATTTATCTCTCATTCTTCCTGCTCATACTGTTGTAGGTTGCTTTGGTGAATGGAAGACTTGTTTCCTTTTTTTTCCCCCCGATTATGCTGCCCAGCCCCAGAAAGGCCCTGCCTTGATACGTCTGATGACAATTTTTCTTTCTCATATCCTGCTGCCTACTTTTGGATGAGACAGATTCTCTATTAGCTGACATCTGATTTTTTTAAAAAGTAGTTTTTAAGGGCTATTTAGTTTTTCAGAGTATCACGAAACAAAATGAGGGGAAAGTGAACAGAAGACTTGAAAGAGTGAAATGAAAGGACTGGCAGATGAAAAAAATATGAAAACAAAAGAGGCAACACCAAAGAAAAACAAAAGAAAAGAAAAAAAATATTTTACTGTGCACATTGCTAGTACATACCTCAGGAGTGTGCATTTTGTAGCTATATTTTAACATAGATTGATTAATGAAAGTCTGTCTGGCAAGTGCAATACCATTTTTAGTCACTTGGTATCAGACTATCCCTAACCAAAACTAAACCTCCTCAGGGAGTGGCCCATGACCGCACCATCATTTCATGGTGCGGTCATGACTTTAGTCAGTGGGTTATATGGTGTGCTAGAATTTATACTGAAAGAGTCATCCCATTTAAATTATGCACCTTAAAATCATTGTCCGGGTGCTTGGTGGAAGGAACCATAGGGGAGAACGCACTGTGATCGTATGGGTCACGAAAGAGGAAAGTTGTGTTCTCCTTACATGTGGAGATGGAAGAGAGAGAGTGAGTTTAAGTGACTGAGTGAAAATGGAAAATAGTGTGGATGGATGGATGAAGATGACCGAGGCAGAACAAGGATGTTTCCACTGACTTTTTTTTTCAAAAAACCTTCTCATTTCTGTCTGTGAGCCTGCCAACAACAACCCCTTGACCTACAGAATGTCACACAGCCCACTATAGCTGAAGTCAAAGAAAGGCCTTATATGCTACCCACTTCCCTCTTTTTCAACAAGGCAGACTTCCACATCACAAGAACAGCAAATATTTATCTTCTTGACACACGGTACCCCTCACACTGTATGGACAACTTGAGCATCTGCTTGTTACCATAAACTATCCCCTTTTGTCAGGCTATAAAGCCAAGTGGCATTATGTGCTATCGGTTTCACTTTGTAAATATTTAAGAGAATACATTGCTTCATGAAAGATGGCTGCTTTTGATTTCTTTTCTGAAGTAGTGTTTACTTTCAACCTACGCGCACTCCCAGCACCTGTACTTTTCAGTTTTATGCTTGCCAGGATCACAGTGGCTTCCTTGTTTTCTTAAAATTAATGATGCACATTGGTTGCAGTGAAGAAGCCAAGTTTGTTTTAAAAATAAAGAAAAAGGTGCACGCTCATCAAGTCCATGTGTGCATTGATCGTCCAGCCATGCAATGCAGAGCACCAAGAGGATGCAGTGGTACAACAATGAGGACTTCCCCATCATTTTCAGCCCCTAGCCTTATTGTTTCCCTGGCTCCAGCAACATGTCTCAATCAACAGGCCTCCAGAATTTTTGTAATAGGTTTTGCAGGAACAGACAACCCAGCTGATGAAAGAAGTAAAGAAGAAATGGGGAAAGGCCCATTTGTGTTCCCATATCCTAATCAGCCGCTAAAAATACGTCCATATGCTCATCACTGGAGACAATCTCACTAGAAAGCACAAGAACTCACGGTGTTTGGGGTTGTGGCCCTAAATACACAGAGCAGGTTTCCTCAGACCTGGCCATTATAGTCTTGTAGGCAACAGTAAATGTAAATTAAAATAATTACTGTATAGTGGCATTTCCTATGCTTACGTGTCCTATTCAAAATAAGCACCTACTGTTGTAGCTCTATGCAACTCAATAATACTTGAATGCTAGATGTAGAGTGGTGCCATGTCTACTATTTCATATTTCTCTGGTGGTCAATGGCTTTTGCAGTGAGCTGGGTGGTGGTGGTGGTCAGTGCTACAAAATTTGGCTCTTGGAATTGTTTTTCTATTAGAAGGTCTGTTTAATCCAAATCTGATTTGAGAATAAAGAACCCTAAGGACAAAGATCAGGGATAATTCCCAATAAGGCGTATTAGGACAACAGACTCACAAATCATCTGGTCATGGTCTTTCTTCATTCAGCTGAAGAAGAACGATGCAATTTTACGTAAATTAAAGGGGGTTTATTTTATTTTATTCAACATATTTTACCCTGCCTTTCCCCTTAAAAAGGATCCAAGGTGGCTTACTCCCATTTCTGATCAGGCATCTTTATGTATAAGATAGTTGGCTGGATAGTTCATCCAACTATCGGGGAGTTCAGTTCCCCTTTTTGCCTCTTTGGAGAACAGCCAGCCTGTGAAACCTTTGGCAAGCTGTACAGTCCCATAAGTACCCTTAAAGGTAAGGGTAAACCACTTCTGAGTACTCTGTACCTAGAAAATGTTGAGAGATTTATTTATTTATTTATTTATTGCAGCCTTGCATGCTACCTCTAGTTATGGCTAGAAGGGGCCTTTATGGGCGGGAATCACTGTCTATCTATCCATCAGTAACCAATTGTTTCTTCCGGGATAGGAATTGATTGAATTCCTGTACTCTGGCTTCACAGCCAGCTCTCTCTAATTCACTCAGCCAGCTGAAAATATGAATAATCTCTAGGGTTTCCCTCTTTTAAAAATATTATATTATATTTATTATATTCTATGTATTATGTAATAAATATAATAGCTGAAGACTTTGCTCTTCAAAGAGGCATATGGAGTAGAGATGGGCACGACTTGAAAAAAAAAATTCGAGTTGTCGTTAGTCGGGCCGGTTACGTTTTGGGTCGTTTCCGTTTTTTGCAAAAATTCGCAAAAATTAGTCGGTTCGTTTTTTGTTTTTTTGTTTTTGTTAGTACTGGTTTTTTGGGGGTGTAGCGGGCTCCTGGAGGCACCTCTGTGGGGTGGGTGCCTCCTCTGGCCCGCTATAAAGGGAAAGCGGGCTCCTGGAGGCACCCGTGGGTGCCTCCTATCCTCACCCACTAGGAAGGGGAAGCAGGCTCCAAGAGACCCCTCCTCACCTGCTGCTGCAAAATGGCATGCATAGCCATATGGATATGCATACCAGTTGCAGACAGTGAGACCAGTGAGTGAACCCAGAGCCATAGGGTGATGCCTAAGGCTCTCGCACCGCCATGTCTCACAAAGAAGGGAATCGTACTTGCGTGTAGTGCAATGCAAGTAGATCTGGCTTAGGGTTAAGGTGGGTTAGTGCAAGGGCTAGGGTTAGGCTAGTGACGGGTAAGGTTACGGTGGGCTAGTGGGTTGCACCTCTGGGTGCCTCTCTGACCCACTAAGAAGACAGTCTGTGACGTATGGGTAAGGACTGGAGTCAAGGATTAGGGTTAGGGTTAGGGAGCTAGGGCAGGTTTTAGGGGGCTTTTTGGCACATCCCAGAAGTCTCCATGGCCAAGTGGCCATGCGATTGGTGGGATGGCTCCAAAAATTTGCATGGTCGTCCACTCCCACATGGCTGGCCACTCGGCCAGCCCATCATTGCGCAGGTGTAAAAAAAATAAAAAAAAATAAAATCAATGGAGGACAGAGGAGGAGAGGAGAGACATTTTGTTGCAAGAAAAAACCCACTGCTACTGTGAAAAATCTGGCAGTTTATAAATTTTCGCGTGTTTCTGTTGTGCTTGTGTGTTTTTGGACCACGATTTCAAAAACAATATTGCGTTCGCCGCCCCATTTTGGATCCCCCGCCCGCACCGCATGGCATGGCGAGTCCGGCTGCCCAGGATGGGGGGGAGGCGGGACCCCCCCCCTCCAGAAACCACCCCTCCGGTAGGTGCCCTGCGCCCTTAGTCAAGCAGGCATTTTTTCGCCTGCTTTTTTGGCCCGGGAATGGGTGGGGGGAGAGTTTAAAAGTTTTTTCCTGTGCCGTCTGTGCCGCTTGCTTGCGCTTTAATTGCGGCGGCCGGCGGCGAGACTGGCCTTTTTGCTGGCTGCGAGCCTGCGGCGAGTCCCACCAGAGCAGCTCAGGACGGGGGATGGGGGGGAGGCCGGGGACCTCCAGAAACAACCCCTCTGGTAGGTGCCCTGAGGCACGGCAGGCATTTTTCCGCCTGCTTTTTGGCCGGGAAACGGGTTTTTTTAACTTTTAAAAACTTTTTTTCTGTGCCGCGTGGCATCGCGCAATCGCGCGATGCAAGGAACGAGCACAACAAATCAGACCAAAATTGTTCGTTCGTCGGTTCGAGCTCGAAGTCTGGCGGAGTAATTCCCGTTACCGTTTCCGTAGAGTAACGGAACAGAGTAATGGAAACGGAAACGGGAATACCGCTAAGTCGTGCCCATCTCTAATATGGAGGCCACTAAGGTCTTTGTTTTATATGATTTCTTGTGTTGTTGTTTACCCTGAGGTTAGTGTGTTTTTTGTTGCCATTCCTGGTTAGTGCTAGCTTTGTTTAGCGCTTGTTTATTGACTATTTTTATAATTTATGTTTTACTTGTTTCTTTCCTATTAGTATTATTTTTTTCTTTTTGGATTACTGTAAACCACCCAGAGTTTTTCACAGAAGACTGGCGGTATACAAGTGTATAAATAAATATATTATATATTATATTATATTATATTATATTATATTATATTATATTATATTATATTATATTATATTATATTATAGTATTGCATTCATGAGGATAATTTCAGAAGGCCATTTTCACTTAGATCCTAAATATGACTTTAGATCTGCTCATGCTTCCAAAGGTTTCACTCTACCTTGGGTCATAACTTGTCCTGTGATTTTGATTGATTGGCTGGCTTGTAGAACAGAAACAGTCCAGTAGAAGACACAAAAATCGGAACACCTAAAATCAGAATCAAGGAACTCAAGATGACAGGGAAAACAGGCATCACAGAAGTACTATGCAGTGACTTAAGTAAACATACTATCTTTCCTGCACAACAACAATGCCTAAAAACTCCTATTATTTTCAAAGTAGGACTTAAGGACAGTGGCCTTGTTCTGCTGTTTCCCATGATGATTGCATTCTCCTTACATGGATGCTTGAGCTAAGTCATTATAAATCTGATACCTCATTATTTGTTACAAAATACTTCACCCACATTTGAGTGTTCTGCATGCAAACACCATACCCGTTCCCTAGCTTTTCCCCTTCTCTAGCTTTTCAGATTTCATTAGCCTATAAAACCAGGTTTATTGGTAATAAAGTTAAACCCATCAAACCACTGACCATGGAAACCAGATTTTGAAATAATTCAGATTTGTGTTTCTGTTCCTTCTAATTAAGGGTAATATCGGGAAGGACAGACAGTGGGTAGCATTGTTCAAGCGCCATGGATTTAAGCAAGAAAATCTGATTATCAGCTCATGTCAGAAGCCAAATGATAATGCAGTTTAGCATTTGTTTGGGCTTTCCCTTTAGCCCAAAGATAATTACTGTTCGTTAAGTCTTACATAAGTGTATCTACTATCTATGGTCTTCAAGACCATGAATAGTAAAAGGAACACAATGGGCAAAGAAGAATTATGAGATTTGGTATTTACATGGGGTTATTCCCTCATGGCTAATTTCATTAGCCAGAAAAAGTAAAACTTCATGTCAAAGTATAATTCTAAAAAGGCCAAGAAGTTAAACATGTCAAGTTCACATCCACCACATCCAGAGTTGCAATTTTATTTTGTCACGTCACAAAAGCTGTAGTGTACTTTATATGTCATCTCAAAATGGAGATTTGAACCAAACAGCTCCCCTTAGATGGGGCGGTTGCTATAGCTCACCCAATATAGGCTTGCAAAGGAAAATCCCTGTATGATGAACTGCTTTACAGCTCCCGCCGACTTCATCATGGTTGGTACATAATCTGTACTTTGGAAATGTCAGTAAAACATCATTAACCATCTGCTGCTTCACTTCCATGGTTAGTGGAAAATTAGTCTTCAACATTATTCTTAGGCGTTATAGCTAGATCAAAGGGGGTCATACAATGCTGGCATGTTAAATGTCTATGGCATTTTAGAAGATCATCTAGCCCAGGCATGTCCAAACTTCGGCCCTCCTGATGTTTTGGACCACAATTCCCAGAATTCTATGCTCAGATTGCCAATGGCAAAGGACTGTGGGAGTTGCAGTCCCAAACATCTGGAGGGCCAAAGTTTGGACATACCTGATCTAGCCCCTCACTTGTTCAAGCAGTCTCTTCACTGCTAGACAGCTCTTATTGCCACAAGATTTCCAATTCCCTGCATATTTCATTAAAGCTGAGTAGAGATGGGCACGACTTGAAAAAAATTTTTTTCGAGTTGTCGTTAGTCGGGCCAGTCCCGTTTCGGGTTGTCTCCGTTTTTCGCGAAAATTCACAAAAATTAGGTTTGTTTTTTCGTTTTTTCGTTTTCGTTAGTACTGGTTTTGGGGGGGGAGCGGGCTCCTGGAGGCACCTCTCTGGGGTGGGTGCCTCCTCTGGCCCGCTATAAGGGAAAGTGGGCTCCTGGAGGCACCCATGGGTGCCTCCTATCCTCACCCACTAGGAAAGGGGAAGCAGGCTCCAAGAGACCCCTCAACATGGGGGTCTCCCCTCCTCACCTGCTGCTGCTGCAAAATGCTATGCAATAGCCATATGGATATTGCATAACAGAATGTGCAGACAGTGACTGTGAAGACTAGTGGATGGCACTGAACCCAGAGCCATAGTGAGATGCCTAACTAAGGCTCTCGCACCACCATGTCTCACACAGAAGGGAATTGTAGTTGCTGCGTGTAGTGCAATGCAAGCAAGTAGATCTGGCTTTAAGGTGGCTTAGTGCAAGGGCTAGGGTTAGGCTAGTGATGGGTAAGGTTACGGTGGGCTAGTGGGTTGCACCTCTGGGTGCCTCTCTGACCCACTAAGAAGACAGTCTGCGACGTATGGGTACGGAGTCAAGGGTTAGGGTTAGGGTTAGGGGGGCTAGGGCAGGTTTTAGGGGGCTTTTTGGCACATCCCAGAAGTCTCCATGGCCAAGTGGCCATGCAATTGGTGGGATGGCTCCAAAAATTTGCATGGTCGTCCACTCCCACATGGCTGGCCACTCGGCCAGCCCATCATTGCGCAGGTGTAAAAAAAATAAAAAAAATAAAATCAATGGAGGACAGAGGAGGAGAGGAGAGACATTTTGTTGCAAGAAAAAACCCACTGCTACTGTGAAAAATCTGGCAATTTTCGTGTGTTTCTGTTGTGCTTGTGTGTTTTTGGACCACGATTTCAAAAACAATATTGCATTCGCCGCCCCATTTTGGATCCCCCGCCCGCACCGCATGGCATGGCGATGGCGACTCGCGAGTCCGGCTGCCCAGGACGGGGGGAGGCGGGACCCCCCTCCAGAAACCACCCCTCCGGTAGGTGCCCTGTGCCCTTAGTCAAGCAGGCATTTTTCCGCCTGCTTTTTTGGCCCGGGAATGGGTGGGGGGAGAGTTTAAAAGTTTTTTCCTGTGCCGTCCGTGCCGCTTGCTTGCGCTTTAATTGCGGCGGCCGGCGGCCGGCGAGACTGGGCTTTTTGCTGGCTGGCTGCGAGCCTGCGGCGAGTCCCACAGAGCAGCCCACAAGGACGGGGGATGGGGGGGGAGGCCGGGGACCTCCAGAAACAACCCCTCTGGTAGGTGCCCTGAGGCACGGCAGGCATTTTTCCGCCTGCTTTTCGGCCGGGAACCGTTTTTTTTTTAACTTTTAAAAACTTTTTTTCTGTGCCGCGTGGCATCGCGCGATTGCGCGATGCAAGGAACAAGCACGACAAATCAGACCAAAATTGTTCGTTCGTCGGTTCGAGCTCGAAGTCTGGCGGAGTAATTCCCGTTACCGTTTCCGTAGAGTAACGGAAACGAGTAACGGAAACAGAAACGGGAATACCGCTAAGTCGTGCCCATCTCTAAAGCTGAGCCAAAGCTTCAGTCCATTTTGAGTGGAACAGAGGGACACAGAAAGACAATTCACCCAAATATCTAGGGAGAGGTCAATACCAGCACCACAGAGGAGTTTAACATATTAGATATGGTGGCAGAGGTATTACTCCTTTTAAAAGAAGCAAAAACCTTTGGGGGGGGGACTATCAGTATTCAGTACTCCTGAAAAACCAAGAGAAAATAAGAAATGTTTTGTTGGATAAAAATTAAATCCTGTCTTGTCCTGTTCTCTGCTCCCATATGTTCCCACAAACCTGTGAGATGCCCTCAAGCAGAGTAACAATTTTATAATCAGTTTAACAACATACCCTCCTGTCCAGGACTGCACTTAAGGTTAAGTCAGAGATTGCCACTTACCAGTTCCATTATTGTATCTATGGTTTTCTCTGAACCAACGTTCAGCTTGAATAGCCACTCATTAATTGTCTTCCATATCAAACATTTCTGGCATCCCCACTTTCTCCTTGGATCTTTTTACCTGTTTGGCTGGCCAATTAATATCTCTACCTTGGCCCTACCTGGACAATCAAGAGTATTTTCATCTTCATTTCCTAGGTAAAATTCATCCCAAACCAGAGTGCCCAAGCTGTTGTCCATTCTTCTCCTTCCATTTCCAGTGAGGGTCAGTATTAAACCATGATTGATTGATTGATTTTAGAGTATTTTTACCCTGCTTTTCTCCTTGGAAAAGGACCCAAGGTGGCTTACATTAATGAGGAATAATATACAGTCCAATACAATTAAGACTTGATAAGATATTTATGGTCCAATACAATTAAGACATGTTCAAGTATTGAGAACAAGGAATTGAGGGACATCTTACAGCATTAATAGACAAGATTACATTAAAGCTACAAGATTATAAGCAATTATAAACACAAGTCAATGTGAACCTATAGATTCATATAAAAGACACATAATGGTAGACCATCATTCAGGGAAAGGCATAAGAACACAAGAAAAGTCATGCTGGATCAGGCCAAGGGCCTATCAAGTCCAGTTTCCTGTCTCTCACAGTGACCCCGTCAAAGGCCTCTGGGTGCGCATGAGAGTAGATGTCTATCTCCTGATACCACTCCCATGCATGTGGCCTTTGACCCTGGTTTTTAAGCCTGGAGATTACACATCTCCATCATGGTTTGTAACCTGTGATGGACTTTTCCTCCAGGAATCTGTCCAATCCCCTTTTGAAGGCATCCAGGCCAGATGCCGTCACCACATCCTGTGGCAGGGAGTTCCGGAGACTAACAACACACTGGGTCAAGAAGTATTTTATTTTGTCTGTTCTCACAGTGGTGGGTTTGGAAGTATAGATGCTTAGCAGATTCTCTGACAGCCTCGGGCCAGTCATTAGGGCTTTATAAGTATAGTGGTACCTTGTATAAAGGAATTAATTTGTTCCAAATGAAACTACATTGAGCAAATTTTCCTTTATACAAATTTCCCATAGGAATGCATTGAAAACAGAGTAATCCCTAATCACGACCATTTTTATGTTGTACGGTTTCGCCCCATAGATGATTCTGTTAAGCAAATTTCCCCTATCGCCAGAATTTTTTATGTTATACAGATTTTATGTTACACAAACCGTTTGTTATATGAGGGTCCACTGTACTGCAATTTGAATTGTGCTCAAAAATGGCCCAGTAGTGACTGAAGTTGTCCTAACAAGGTTTTTCTGTTCTCCTTGTAACCAACTCTGGTCAAAAGTCAAGCCACAGCATTATGGAACCATTTTCCAAAGGGAATCTCATATAAACCACACTAGAGTAATCCAAACAGGATGTAAGAAAAGCATGTGTCTTATTTTGATCACCACAGAATCCAAAAGAGACTGCTTAAGAAACCAGTGAGATCAGTATCTAGAATCCATGAAAAATTACCCTCTGTCCAACTTCAAGATGCACCCCAAAGTGACACGTTATCATCAGAGCTGCTCCTTCACCATATGTATATGCATTGTAATAACTAGACATGGGCACGGAGCGGCGAAATTCTCGTTTCCATTTTCGGTTCTCATTATCGTTACGCAACGGGTAACGGTAACGAGAATTACTCCGCTCCAGCTCGAACCCGAACCGAAAAAGAAAAATTGGGTCTGATCGCGCGATGCCAAGCAGCACAGAAAAAAAGTTTAAAAAAACAAACAAACCCCGATTCCCGGCCAAAAAAGCAGGCGAAAATATGCCTGCTTCAGTGAGGGCACCTACCAGAGAGGGGTGGTTTCTGGGGGGGGGTCCCCGGCCTTCCCCCCCTGTCCTGTCCTGGGCTGCTGGTACCAGGCTGGGGGGGCCACCCTCGTCGTCTCCATTTGCCATGCGGTGGGGGGGGGTCCAAAATGGCGACCGCAATATTTATTTTTAAATCGTGGTCCAAAAACCCACCAAAGCACCACAGAAACATTTGAAAATTAGGTATTTTAAATGCCTGGTTTTTTATAGTAGCAGCAGTTGGTTTTTCTTGCAATAAAACGTCTCCATTGATTTTATTTTATTTTATTTTTATTTTTATTTTTTTTATACCTGCGCAATGATGGGCTGGCCATGGCATGGGATCATGCAAATTTTTGGACCCATTCCACCAATTGCATGGCCAGGTTTTGACTGAGACTTCTGGATGTGCCAGAGGGCATAAAAAGCCCACTAACCCGAACCCGAACCCGAACCCTAACCCGAACCCTAACCCATACGCCAGTACACTGTCCTTCTTAGTGGGTCAGAGGCACCCAGAGGTGCAGCCCACTAACCCACCCTAACCTTAACCATAACCCTAAGCCTAGCCCTTACCCTAACCCCAAACCTAACCCAGATCTGTATGCAAGTACATTTTCCTTCTTAGTGGGTCACAGGCACCCAGAGAGGTGCCTCCCACAGCCCACTATCCCCTACCCCTATCCCATTCCCTAACCTGTACGTCAGTACGCTAGTACGCTCCCCATCTTAGTGAGTCAGAGGCACCCAGAGAGAGAGGTGTCTCTGCCACTTACCCCCCACCCTTACGTAATGTATCGTACGCGGCGGCTTCGCGTTATGCTTCCCTTCCCTTCCCTTCTTAGTGGGTCAGACATCAGAGGCACCCAGAGAGGTGCCTCCCAGAGCCCACTTACCCCAACCCTAACCCTAACCCCAACCCAAATGACAAACGGAAACGACAAATTTTGAAAATTATCGCGACAAACAGAAACGAGCCGAAACGGACCCGTCCCGACAATCGAAAACTCTACACGTCATTTTTTTCTGGTCGTGCCCATCTCTAGTAATAACTAAAAATGGTTATGTACAACTGCATACACAAGGTGTTTTGTGTGTTTCTTCAGAATTTTGCTAAATCTGACTGTGCACAAAAAAGTAGCCATACATTTTAAATCTGGAACAGCTAAAATGCATGCTATTTCTGAAAAGAAGCACCGACGTGCTTTGGTTAACAGGAGAAAATGCATAACTAATCATCCCAGTTCCCGGAGAAAGGCAGCATGTGAAAGTAATAAATACATTAATAAAATACTTATAAATATTGTCCTGTTCTGAATGAATCACTGCTGAGTGGTTTTACTTTCAAGCAGGAGAGACAAGGAACTCTCCAAATACCTCCTTGCACAAGTCTAACTCAGCAAGCTGAAATGGGAATTTCCACTTGTCTTAAGCAGGAGTGTCCAAACGTTTTGTAAGGAGGGCCAGATTTGGTGGCTGAGAAGTTGGGGGGGGGTGGCTGCCCTCTGACCCTGCCCCCCACTGCAAGCCCCACCCAGTGACCCCTTACAAACCCCACCTATAATATGTGCACACGTATTATGCCTCTCTCCCTTCCCCCCCCCCCCGGCGGTGGCAGCTAAAAGTTGACAGGTATGTGCGAAGGAGGGAGGGGAAGGGGGCGGGCCACCCATTTGCGGGCCAATCAAAATGGCCTGGTGGGCCAGTTCCAGCCCACAGACCGGACTTTGGACATGGCTGTCTTAAGGTAACCCTTAAACAAGAAGCCACGAAGGAGAGACTGCATAAGACTTAAGAGTATCTGTATATCTTACAGGTGCTGAACCAATGTTTATGACCAGGTCACGTTGGTGGACCTGCTTCTGTCAGTAGACCTAGGAGGAGTTGTTCTCTTCAGTCAACCCCACACCCCCTCCTTCCATCAAATGTGGACTCTATGCACCTTCAAAACCTGCACTGTTTTTAAGGAACACAGAAGGTTTCAGGAGAGGAGAGGACAGGAAGGAAGTCTGTTTGTGCTAGTGAAAAAGTTGGCAACCTAGGAAGGTTGAGGGGACAATATTATGCCAGTTGTCTTTCAGACCATCCTATCCTTTACTAAATTCTTTAAATTTGCATTCCTCACAAAGCCAGGAGAAGGCTTCTTTAAGCAACTAGTCAAATAATGTCCAAACAAAGAGCCAACGGGAAGAAAATTAAACATGCTTTTCCATTCTGGGGACAACAAATTAACGAGTCAGTAGAAACCCCTCCATGCCTCTCAGTAACCTGGCATATCACCATGCACCAAAATGAAAGGTAAAAAATACTCTAAAATAAATAAATAAATAAATAAATAAATAAATAAATAAATAAATAAATAAATAATGAGTTTCTAAAGTGCTGGGAAATTAACTAGAAATGAAAAAGGTGATCTCGGGCAGTGGTCTTTTTGGAGACATGAGTTTTTGGCACAATCATTAGCAATAGCTTTTCTTAAAATTACTAACTTCTTTAGCAGTGCAACACAAAGAACCTTTATTTTTTTTAAAAAAAAGATGAAGAATGTATTCATATCCCCATATGTTTTTATCAAGCACTGCCTATTGTTGTGTGCTTTATTGTTTGCACTTCTTCAGTCGAGCTCTTTAAAAAGTACAAAGAAAGTGGATTTAAATGCTGCGGCAAAGCTATTTTCTTTGCATGTTTGAACACCTGCTCCTTTTCATCAGTAATTATGCTCTCTGATGAGTAATGTATCTAAAATACTGTACTCTGTCTCAAGAAGTATTTGTGCTAATGTCACAAGTGAGTCGCAGGGTATCTGCTCTTGCATTGGAGAGGGAATATAAGTTTTAATGAAACGTTTCCAGTAATAGATCATGGAATGGGTGAGTGCCAGGTAAGTAAAGAGGGCTTTAGAACAGCTCTCCTGCTTGCTTGCTCTCAATCTCTCTTTGTCATTAACACACACATGGTGCTCTCCTAGGCTGTGCCTTGGGATGGTTACTTGTACATGCCCTAGCTTCAAGCCCATGACAACCATGATGGGAAACTGCAGGGAAGCAATGGCTGGAGCAAAAAACAAACTTATTGACAGGAAAGCAAGGAAAGGCTTCTACACATTGCCAAGAATGGACTTCCTCCCAATCTAACCATTCTATCTGGCTTGGGGGAAAGTCCAAATGTATTATGAGCACCCCGTCACCTTTCATGTGTCTATACTGGTTTGACTGTGCTTTTCATTTTAGCGGTAGAAAGGGATGTCAGGATTACAACCATCATGCTCAGGAATGAAGAGGTTAACATATCCTGTGTTGACAAAAGTACTGTTACTTCCAGGAAGAAAGTAGATCAGGTTCTGCCAGGTGCACACATGGGGTGGAGGGATCGTTAACCACACCCTTCCTGCATAGCCCGCCCCCCATCATATACTTTTTTTAAAAATAGATATGACGAGTAAAGCCATGGAATTACCATGGAACTGCTAATCGGGGGAGGGGGCTTCCCCCTTTTTTTCCCTTTAAATGTCAATGTACCAGAATGACTTGTGCAAATATGAGTAGGCAGATGTTTGTGGGCTTGTGGGTTTGTGAGTCATCTGTGGTGAGTTTTTTTGAAGGTGAACAGAGCAACACTAGGATCATAGCATCATGGAGTTAGAGAAGGCCTAAAAGGGCGTCAAGTCTGTGGAGGTCAGCCTTTCGGAGTACAGCTGGACCACCACATTCTCCTCAGTACAAAGTAGTGCAAAGCACAACCTCACTCTAGCACAGGCCCCCAGTCGTCTCACGGACCATTGGCCTGTGCCAATTTAGTCTCGGGTATCGCCGCCACCAGTCAGGTATCCCAGTCCAATCGTTGAGTCCCAGACAAGATGTAACATGGAACAATAAAAGTTTATTGAATACATTAAGATGTTGAATACAGTTCACTTGTGTTCCATCACTTAACATCTCTCAAAGTACTTCACTCAAATACTGATCTAATTCCCTCACTCAAACTTGGCAGTACCCTAACTGTCCTGTCTCATCTTCAGTGCCTGTCAGTTTCCCTATCTTTGCCCTATCTTTGCCCTATCTGTCTCTAACTACCTCAGGTGGAGCTATTTAAGCAGTAAGGTTCCACCTCCACATTCCATAATTGGGCATAAACATTAACCCATTATTCCCCCCCCCTTTACAGTTACCTACACAGTAAAAGGGTGAATGCTACAAATTCCAACCCCCTGCTCAAGGCAGGAATACAATAATCAAATCATAGACCATAACCGTATATTGTCCTTCATTACTGTAAACCGCCTTGGGTCCTGTTCCAAGGAGAAAGGTGAGGTAAAGATACTCAATAAATAAATAAATAAATAAATAAATAAATAATAGAGATGGGCACGAAATGAACATTTGGTTCATTTCGTTATTCTTTATTTGTTTCATTACCTAACAAAATGAATAACGAACTGCCCCCTCTAAGAAAAACAAAACAAAGTGAAACAAAAGGAAATGGAAATTTCCATTTTGTTTCGGTTCAATTTTTCAGTGTCTCCTACCTGGTGCTGGTCCAGACTCCAGTCCTCCTGGCTGCTGCCACCAGCCCCCAGGGAAGGGGTGTCCGGGAGGGGGAAGCAGACTGGCCCACACTACAGCTGGTAGGTAGGCCAGCAGAAGAAAAAATAAAAAAAAAATTAAAAACCCGATCAGGCCCACAGGCCAGCAAAGGGGGGGAAGCCAACCGGCCCGCGCTACAGCTGGTAGGTGGGCCACGTGGTCAGCAGTAAAATAATAGAATAATAGAATAAATAAAAATAATATAAAATAATATAAAAACAAAAACCAAAAATAAAAATAACCTGATCTGGCCCTCAGGCCGCCAAACCAGCCTCCGGGCTGGCAGGATAAAAAAAATAAAAAAAAAAAAAATTTTTAAAAAAAACCCTGACCAACGGGGTTCAGAAAAAAAAGAAAAGAAAGAAAAGAAACCCAAACAAAAACGAATTATGATTTTTTTTATAAAAAATCATTTCATAATTAACGAAATGAAACAGGGTGGGGGAATGAATTACAAAATGAAACGCCATTTTGGCATTTTGTGCCCATCCCTAATAAATACATAAATGGGATTGACGATGCATGGGGTTGTATATTTCCCACTCCCTTTTCAGCTGGCACAAGTTTCACATAGAATTCAGCAAAGCTTAGAAAAGTTACTGTTTGGGCTACACTTCACCAAATTATGAGCCGATATGACCAGTGCCTGTGCCATTTGAGGTGTTCTCATTCAAAAAACTACTATTCAAAAAGCCACTATTCCAAGCATTGTTTTTCAGCCAGCACATATCTGCTATTGACATCAGTGGAGGGAAATAAACTATTCCTGTTCCATAGTACATGTCATGATGTCAATGACCAACCTGGATCAGACCACAAGGAAGTATCCAAAACCCGCTTCTCCCTTACAAACAGTTGGTAGAAGGACTGCCAGTGATGGTTTTCCATTTGCCCACAACAAGAACATCCTTTGCAGCAGGAAAGGATGAACACTAGGGAAGCAGAACTAGTATATATCCCATTGCAGGTATAGTGCAGAGATGGGAATTCTCTGCTGTTCATTCATTTGTTTTTCAAGGTGTGAACATGCTGGCTGAAAACTCATTTCCCTTCCTTCCAAGAATTTCTGCAAAATTTTGCCTCTGCTTTGGTTATGTTTATTATAATATTTGTGTGCTTACTGTGTGCATGAAGGAAATTCAGAATACGTCTGAACACCACAGGATAGTTAATTGCCATTAATTTGAAAGAAAAGCAATTCAAGTCCTGAATGTCTGAGACTAGTAGGCTAATTTCATCCCTCTTATAAAAGGGGCTGGGTCCTAAAATATTTCCAAAGTGATAGAGGAGAGAAACATTTCCAAATACCAGATCATTGTATCTTCCGACACCAAGGCCTGTTCCATCTCCTCCTGAGTCCCAGCCCTGCAGAGGCTAAAGTGAGATATGGATTCTCATATCTAGACTCAATGCTTGCATGCCTATGAATGTCACAGATTGCACCATCTCTTGGCATACATGAAGGTTCTTTAAGATCAATCTTTCTCTAGAACTCATTCATGAACAAAGGAAGGAAGGGGATGATCAGATTGTATAATCTCTTTCCAACCCATCATTGCTTTTCTCTTCTTCATTGTGGTGGTGAACATCCCACTGCCTCCTGCCTTTGAGTAATCACTAGAAGGGTACCTGTGGACAGAAGTAAAATCCTCTTCTCTACCATGTCCCACAAAGTGGTGGTGTTGTACAGTCCTCATCTTCATGCCAGTTCATAATTTGCTTATTATTAATATTTATCCATATTTGAGGGTTTATTAAGTTTTTTGGACATATCAGGAAATGCAAAATACTGTCACTGACCCAGAAAAGAATTGTGTTGGAGTGTCACCACAATGATGCTGAACAGATTGGTCTCACTTTGTGAGCCCTTTATTCAACACAAAGTCAACTGGGGAAGTTGTGCACATCCCTACTACTATGAATATAAATTCACATAGAACTGTTCTCCACAGAATTCTCCTTACCGTTATTTCTTACACTGTTAATTCAGAATGTTGGGGTTGGTGTACTTGGGACTAGAGATGGGCACGAAACAAACTTTTGGCTCATTTCATTATTCGTTATTTGTTTTGTTACATAACAAAATGAATAACGAACTGCCCCTCTAAGATAAATGAAACAAAACAAAACGAAAATTTCTGTGGTGTCTCCTACCTGGTGCTAGTCCTTCCTGGTCTGGTCCTCCTGGCTGCAGGGAAAGAAAAAAGAAAAACCAACTGGCCATGCAACAGCTGGCAGGCAGCCACATGGTTGGCAAAAAACAAACAAAAAAAAACCCAATAAAAATACAATGGGTGGGCTGCCCCCCCCCCAAAAGATCCAGCGTTGGGCCCATTACCGGCCCACGGGCCGTGGAACTAGACCAGGGCAAGTAAAATAAAATAAAATAAAATAAAATAAAATAAAATAAAATAAATAACTAAACAAAGGAGCACCAACCCAGCCCCTGGGGTGGTCAAGTCAGTGCTCTAAAATAAAGAAAAAAGAAGGGGCCGGGTGGTCAGCACTTAAAAAAAAAACCCAAGGTGTACCCCCAAGCCAGCGCCTCAAAAAGCCCCTGCCACAGGGGCCAGGATCGGCTGCCGCCACAATCCACCAAGAATCCGAACTGGTTTGGATCGGTTTGGGTTCGTACTAAATTTTTTTAAATTCGTACAAACCCAAACCCAAACCAAACCAAGGGTGGGCCCGAAACACACGAAACGAACCTGAACCATGAGTTTTCTGTTTCATGCCCACCTCTACTTGGGACTACTATAGATATCTGGAGCCATTTCCCACCATTCTAATCATGGAACCACAGTGGGGCACCACTACAGGTTTATCTGCTCAGTACATTTGACTCTGACTGTTACCAGGTTTCTGTGTTCTCAGACAGTGATCTTTCCCTTCCCCTGCTAGCCAAAAATGCCAATAACTAAACCTGGCATCTCTGCAAAAGAGACATTTCACTCAATGTGACTTTCCAAAGATAAGTCATAGTTCAGAGTGATAAATCCAGACCAGCATGGGGCTAGCAGTATAAATTCATATGATAATGCTTCCTATTTGCATTAGAATTTTTGCAAAAAGAAAAAAAATCACATAGGTGGCCCATTAAGCACCCCTGGAGAATCCATTATGCAAATACAACATACCACAAAACTAGTCAGTTGCTTTTGCAGGCAAAATAAAAGGCAATCCATAAGTATTTCCAGGAATTTTGCTTGGGAAATCAGCACTAAAGCATCAAAGATCCTCCTGCATCCATCATCAGAGACCACTTCGCAAAAGAAAATAGATATGAACAAAGATGCTTCTCAAGGTACACTTGGCCCCTCTTTTCTAACTCCCCTTGCAGATTCAGATGACAGTAGGAATTATACTATTGCACTGAGGAGCAAGAAAGCTTAGAAATTAACCCTGTTTTACTATAGCAGACTCCTTAATTTAACTCTATACTGTTTCAAGATGGAGAACATTTCCTCCCTATCCAGTTCCATAAGAACATAAGAAGAGCCATGCTGGATCAGACCAAAGGCCCATCTAGTCCAGCTTCCTATATCTCACAATGGCCCTGCCAAATGCGCCTGGGAGTGCACAAGACTAACTATCTGTGTCCTGATACCACTCCCCTGCATCTGGCCCTTGAAGTACCCTGGTTTTAAGCCTGGAGATTACACATCTCCATCATGGTTTGTAGCCTGCGATGGACTTTTCCTCCAGGAATCTGTGCAATCCCTGTTTGAAGGGATCCAGGCCAGATGCCATCACCACATCCTGTGGCAGGGAGTTCCACAGACTAACAACACGCTGTGTAAAAAAAATTGTTTTGTCTGTTCTCACTCTCCCAGCCCTCAATTTGAGTGGATGTCCTAGTTCTGGTATTTTGTGAGAGGGAGAAGAGCATCCCTCTATCCACTTTACTCATGCCCTGCATTATTTTGTACGTCTCAATCATATCCCCTGGCACCTTTTTTCCAGACTAAAGAGCCCCAAATGTTTTAGCCATTCCTCATAAGGGAGGTCCCCCAGCCCAGTAATTATGTCTTTTTTGAGATGAGGGGACCAGAATTGTATACCAGGGCTGTCCAATCCGTCGACCACGGGTGACTGGTCGCCTGCCTCTGACCCCATTTTTCGGGGGGAATTTTTTCCCCCTCAGAGGACTTTGTGGGTGGGCGGGTGGGTGGCTGAGGCTCCACTGCCTCCACCTCCAGCACAGGGGACCTTGGTGGGTGGGGGTGAGGTGGAGGCGGGGAGAGCACGCACACAGCAGGGGGGTGCTTTGGCATGCGGGTGAGCAGCCTGGACGCCACTGGCAGTGCACACCATGGAACTTGGGAGAGGTGGAGGGGTGGGGCAGGGAGGCGGTGGTGTGGCTGCGGCTCAAAGTGGTGGGAGGGGCAACATGAGCAGTGTTGGGAGGGGGTAGAAACCCCAGCACTACCCGCCCAAGGGTAGCAAGGGTCTGTCCACGTTCATCCCCCCCCCCAGCCTGCCAAGACACACACTAAGGATTGGGCCCAGCTGAGATGGTGACTTCCTTGGGCCGATCGCCGAAGGAGGAGGATGTGGCACAAAACACGGCTGGGTTTCTCTTCCCCCCTTCCCCACTGCCCCGGGAGTCAAGAGGAAGGGGCTGTTCCCAGGGTCATTTTCTTTCTCTCACTGGCTGGCTGCCTGGGTGGCTGGAGCACGTGCAGAAGCCGGGAGAGCACCCGGGAGCGAGGGCAACTCTGCAGGGGCTGCCTGGCTTCCAGAGAGTTGCAAGAAAAAAGGAGGCATTGACTTCTCCCCCCCACACACACCCTTCCTGCCAGCCAGTAATCCCCAGCTGTGGCAGTGCTGAGCTGAGGAGGAGGAGGGCCAGGAGTTTGAGGAGGAAGGCAGGTGGTGGGCATCACACACTCTCCATGCCTTGGATGTGAGCGGGTGGGTGGCAAAGTGGCAGACCAGCAGCTGGGCTGCCCTGCCTCGGGTTCAGCCTCAGAGGGCTCACCCACCTGCCACCAAGCCCCGTCCCCAGGACTGATGGCCCATGCGCAGGTAATGCAGGTGGAGGGAGCTGCCGCTCCCCCTTTCACCCCTCCCAGCATTGGCCACCTTCTAACCTCCACTTCCACTGGTGTAGAGCCAAAATGGGTGAGGGAGGGGCTGCTGGAGCGGCGCATGGGCATTTGTGTGTGTGGGGGGGGTAGGCTCACGCGTGCTCGCGCATTTCAAAACTTTGGCCATCCTGGCCAGCACCCAGGAAAAGCACCGGTCCCAGGACAGATCCCTGGGGCACACTGCTTTTCACCTCTCTCCATTGTGAAAATTTCCCATTGACACCTACTCTTTGTTTCCTGGATCTCAACCAGTTCTCAGTCCATAAGCAGACCTGCCCTCTTCTTATCCCGTGACTGTGCAATTTTCTCAGCAGCCTTTGGTGAGGGACTGTGTCAAAAGCCTTCTGAAAATCAAGATAGACAATATCCACTGGTTCACCCAAAGTTCACTAGTGTGTGTTTGCTACTGTCACACCACAAAACATGCCAATGGAATAAGTATTTTTTTCAAAATTATCTTTCATTCTCATCAGCCACCAACAGGTGACAGCAGAGAGTATTCTGATGAATGGATAATTTTAAAACATGTCGGTTCCTAAGTCACAGGAACAGCAGATACCAAAAAAATGTTTTCCAAGCAAAATTCTGATTATTATTACCATATTGTCTAGCCTGTGTTCTGTTTTTTTGGTTCCTTATGTGTACATGTTTTGTTAAAAGAGGGCATTAAACATTACAAAATCCTGTATTCTGCAAACAATTTATGGATGATAAATGACAACCCTTGATCTCAGTGCTATGGTGGCACTTGTGCTTAAGCAACTGCTGGTTAGGGAGAAAAGCATACTTTCCAAATTTTTAAGTTAATCTGACTGAAGACAAGAGACAGGTAAATCATAATAAACAAAACAAAGTGTTGTAAAACCAGTGGGGGCAGGGAACCATACTGAAAGCAACCAAGGACTTCAGACATTCATTGCTAACCATTCACCTGATTTTATAATGAATATGGCATTAGGTATTCATTGTAACAATCATTTGTGTTTACACAGGACTATGGCCGTACAATAGCAACTGATAAATGAAAGCAATGAAACGAGGGAATTTGGGATACTTATAAACCAATTTAACTAGTTTGCCAGTAATTACATATTGTCACCTAATCAAGTGGGTTTGGGGAAAGCATGAGGTGGGAGGCAGGAAACTAAAGGTACACAGTCTCTAAAAGGAATACAAAGACCTTTGTGACCACTTTGAATGCGGAGAAAGGCTGGCATAAGTATGGTATTAATTGCAAAGAGGAGTACGTCTCTCTCTCTCTCTCTCTCTCTCTCTCTCTCTCTCTCTCTCTCTCTCTCTCTCTCTCTCTCTCTCTCTCTCTGTGTGTGTGTGTGTGTGTGTGTGTGTGTGTGTGTGTGTGTGTGTGTGTGTGTGTGTGTAACTGGGCTCCTGCTTCTAAACAACTTTGGTCCTTCAGAAGCCTTTGAGTTAACGGTGGAGTGCAAACAGGTGGTGTGTTAGAGGGTTAATGTTTTTGTTTCCGAAAGAAGGCTGAACTCGAGAGTCTGCCTTCTTGGGCCCACCTGAATAAATGAAGCACCTAGCAAATTAAATGTGCAAAACAGGGAAAGGATGAAATGGGCGAAGCTCAGTTTACAGTTATCAGACGTGCATTCTCCCTAATGAGCTGGAAACCCGATCCCTCTGGGGCCAGGCAGGGAGGGTGTGTGTTGTTTACTCATTGCTTCTGCCAAAACAGGGCCTCCGATCCTATAAGATGCAACGTGGGGGTGCATTTCTAAGAGGTAATGCAAAAGGGACATGCATTTTCTTCCACTCCATATTTTATCGATCGAAGCAGGATTCTTATCATTTGGAACCATCAGCCCAGTGAAGGCAAAAGTTCATTTAACCCGAAAGGAAGAAAATCAGTTGCACCCTATCCTGCCCGCCCTTACCCACACATAATCCAAAGAGCTGCAGAACAAAAAGTAATAATAAAGTGAACAGATATGCCTCTGGAGAGTTCAAAGAGAGGACACAAGCGTGAACATATTAAGAATCCTTGGATTAAGGGGAAATTCCTGCTATTGCAGAGCCTGCTTGGTCTACAACAACTCCCAGAATCCTGCAGCTACTAGAGCCAATAGCCACCCTGGATAAAACACACGGAGACCTGTAGTCCATAGCAAATCAAAATTCTGAACTACCCCAGCATTCCGGTTCCAAAGAGTGTGCCGCATCTCCCTTGATAAAGCCTGTCTAAGTCTTATGATGTGGGCAGAGGGATTTATTTGGTGGTTGCCACCACATCCTGGGGTAGTGATTTCCCAGAATTAGAGATGGGCACGACTTGAAAAAAAAATTTTCGAGTTGTCGTTAGTCGGGCCAGTCCCGTTTCAGGTCGTCTCCATTTTTCGCGAAAATTTGCAAAAATTAGTCGGTTCATTTTTTCGTTTTTTCGTTTTCGTTAGTACTGGTTTTTTTGGGGGGAGCGGGCTCCTGGAGGCACCTCTCTGGGGTGGGTGCCTCCTCTGGCCCGCTATAAGGGAAAGTGGGCTCCTGGAGGCACCCGTGGGTGCCTCCTATCCTCACCCACTACAGGAAAGGGGAAGCAGGCTCCAAGAGACCCCTCAACATGGGGGTCTCCCCTCCTCACCTGCTGCTGCTGCAAAATGCTATGCAATAGCCATATGGATATTGCATAACAGAATGTGCAGACAGTGACTGTGAAGACTAGTGGATGGCACTGAACCCAGAGCCATAGTGAGATGCCTAACTAAGGCTCTTGCACCACCATGTCTCACACAGAAGGGAATTGTACTTGCTGCGTGTAGTGCAATGCAAGCAAGTAGATCTGGCTTTAAGGTGGCTTAGTGCAAGGGCTAGGGTTAGGCTAGTGACGGGTAAGGTTACGGTGGGCTAGTGGGTTGCACCTCTGGGTGCCTCTCTGACCCACTAAGAAGACAGTCTGTGACGTATGGGTACGGAGTCAAGGGTTAGGGTTAGGGTTAGGGGGGCTAGGGCAGGTTTTAGGGGGCTTTTTGGCACATCCCAGAAGTCTCCATGGCCAAGTGGCCATGCGACTGGTGGGATGGCTCCAAAAATTTGCATGGTCGTCCACTCCCACATGGCTGGCCACTCGGCCAGCCCATCATTGCGCAGGTGTAAAAAAAATAAAAAAAATAAAATCAATGGAGGACAGAGGAGGAGAGGAGAGACATTTTGTTGCAAGAAAAAACCCACTGCTACTGTGAAAAATCTGGCAATTTTCGCGTGTTTCTGTTGTGCTTGTGTGTTTTTGGACCACGATTTCAAAAACAATATTGCGTTCGCCGCCCCATTTTGGATCCCCCACCCGCACTGCATGGCATGGCATGGCGATGGCGACTCGCGAGTCCGGCTGCCCAGGACGGGGGGGAGGCGGGACCCCCCCCTCCAGAAACCACCCCTCCGGTAGGTGCCCTGCGCCCTTAGTCAAGCAGGCATTTTTCCGCCTGCTTTTTTGGCCCGGGAATGGGTGGGGGGAGAGTTTAAAAGTTTTTCCCTGTGCCGTCCGTGCCGCTTGCTTGCACTTTAATTGCGGCGGCCAGCGGCCGGCGAGACTGGGCTTTTTGCTGGCTGGCTGCGAGCCTGCGGCGAGTCCCACAGAGCAGCCCACAAGGACGGGGGATGGGGGGGAGGCCGGGGACCTCCAGAAACAACCCCTCTGGTAGGTGCCCTGAGGCACGGCAGGCATTTTTCCGCCTGCTTTTCGGCCGGGAACCGGGTTTTTTTAACTTTTAAAAACTTTTTTCTGTGCCGCGTGGCATCGCGCGATTGCGCGATGCAAGGAACGAGCACGACAAATCAGACCAAAATTGTTCGTTCGTTGGTTCGAGCTCGAAGTCTGGCGGAGTAATTCCCGTTACCGTTTCCGTAGAGTAACGGAAACGAGTAACGGAAACGGAAACGGGAATACCGCTAAGTCGTGCCCATCTCTACCCAGAATGTGTTAGACATTCTGTGAAGGATTTCTTCTGTCTTCTCTGAAGGTATTGCCAGCTTGTTTTTACTGAACCATTGCACCATCGGAGAGGATTTACTGAAGCTAAATGCCATCTAGTACCATAGTAGTTCTATGTACCTTTGGGCTTCTTGGTGTCTTTTACACACGGGAATATTTTCTGAATACTGTAGGACCCCCTTATCCATGGGATCCCTTTCCATTGAATCATGTATCCCCTGTCTGAAAATAAAAATATTAGATAAAAATACTAGAAATATATATTTGTCATGATAAAGTTTGCAGTACTGGCCTCTAGAGGGTTCCAAAGACTATGCTCTCTCTCTCTCTCTCTCTCTCTCTCTCTCTCTCTCTCTCTCTCTCTCTCTCTCTCTCTCTCTCTCACCAAATTTGGAAAGATGGAAGGCAGAATCAACCATGATCCGGGTCCCTGGGATTAAACCCCCAGGCTGTGAGCACAGTTTTACCTGCGGTACAGGCATTTAACCACTGCGCCACAAGGGCGACTACTACATGGACTGGGATTACTCCCAAAACCTGTATGGATCCTAAACAAACCTTTTTAGCCACCCTAAAGAAACAAACAAACTAATACCCTCTTTATATTTGTCTAGGCTTATTCCTTGCCTTCATTTTAAGTTAACTGATAGAGTGCTTTTGCTAATGAGCATAATAAACTGCACTGTGGACTGCTTTAAAAGCCTGGTGTTTGAGCCCTGGATTCTACGCAATAAAAACACACAAAACTGTCTCCAAATATCTGAATGTAGGGCCACGTTCTGTCAAATCTTTTTTTACAAAACTCCCTTTTCTACCTCGCAATCATTTTCTTTCTCCTGCCGCATGAAGAGGACCACGGGGAGAAACGTAAGAGGGCCTGGGACCCCAGCTAAAGAAAAGCCGTGAATTCCCGAACTAACATATGCCCACTTTTCTTCCGGGAACAAAAGCTGCATCTTGGTTTTCTCCTAACCAGCAAACACCAAGCGATCAAAGGAGCAAGCTTTTCAGCCAGCAGTGTTAGCGAGGAAATTCAATTGTGTTTAATTAAGTTCTCGCCAAGAGAAACTGCACGCTTTTCCAACCAAGGAGGTTATCGGAGGTCAGATCCCTGCAATGACTTTGTGACCTCCAAAAAGGGCCAAATAAAAGGTAGCAGCTCCCCTGCTGCCAAGATGGGCTTCCCGGGTTTGTTTTCCCCCCTCTTTCGGCTTTAATTTAATAGCAATCAGCACAATATGGCTGCTTTTCTTCAAACAATCGGATGGGCAGACGTTAGATTTACAGCCCAGCGAGAAAGAAGTCCGAAAACAAGGGAGGCTCCCTGTGACTCTCCACCAACAATGGGGACATCACTTTGATACCCATAAATAACTTTCAAATCTACTTAAGATTCATTGTTGTCAAAATCTGACAGATGTGCACACTGTTCAAAACTTTTGGAGTTACGTTCTGGGTTCTCGGATGTATGTGGCTCTGTTTTTAGTATTCAAAAAGAATTATAGCCAGGCAGCACAAAAGGTATGTGGTACAGATTACTTCTGCAGTCTTCTATGCCTCGTGCATTTTATTTTATTTTTAAAGAACAGGAAGTTATGAGAGGAAGTAAATGCTATCAGAACCCCAGTCACAAAAATATGTACAACAAAAACAAATCCTAGTTTTTGTCAACTTTAAGTACAGTGGACCCTCATTTAGCAAACGGTTTGTATAATATGAAATCTGTACAACATAAAAAAATTCCAGAGATAGGGGAAATTTGCTTAACAGAATCATCTATGGGGCGAATCCATACAACCTAAGAATGGTTGCACTCGCGATTAGGGATTCCTCTGTTTTCAATGCATTCCTATGGGAAATTTGTATAAAGGAAAATTTGATTAACATAATTTCATTTGGAACAAATTAATTCCTTTATACAAGGTACCACTGCATTTCAGACTCACTCCGTCTCAACAGATCTCAGGGCATGTATACAGTCAATAAAATAAAAAGAAAGAAAGAAAGAAAGAAAGAAAGAAAGAAAGAAAGAAAGAAAGAAAGAATAAATCCCAAGACAAAGGCATCAGCACAATTATAAACATTTTAAACCCATTCAAAATGCCTGAACAAGTCATGGAAGACAAAAACTAGCCACTTGAAAGACTGGGTTTTCTCAGGTGCCAGATGGTTTCATCGATCAATTACATTTTAAGCTTGTGTGGAAATAAAAGTAATGCCAGATCCAGACTGGTTACTGAAGGGAGGACATTCCACAGTCAGAACACTGTTGCTCAGATAGCCCTACCACTCTTAAGGGTGGGACACAGAAGAGAGCATCTAGCAGGCTTTAAAGACATCCGGTGATTATAACATGGGGAGAGGCTGTTCCATATATATCTGTCACCCAGCAATGACTGGGATTGAAAAGAACCCCACTCTTGTTCACAAATACCCAAAATTTAGAAAAATTACTCTTTTTTAAACTATTTAAAAATGCAGGGGAGTGGTATCAGGAGACAGATATCTAGTATTGTGCACTCCCAGACGCATCTGGTGGGGCCACTGTGAGATACAGGAAGCTGTACTAGATGGGCCTTTGGCCTGATCCAGCATGGTTCTTATATTCTTATTGTTCTTCAAAGTCCTCAGCCAGAACAATTGGTCTCCACACATCAAACATTATAGTTCCAAACACCATTGGGAAACAGACATTGTTCTGTCGGAAAGAAACAACACTAGAGTGGCATAGCATTTTAAAGACTTAACCTTAACATATCTTATTTGGCATGCCAAGGGTGCTTTTATTTTATTATATTTGTTATATTTGCTGTTCTTGTTTTTGTTGCTTATATTATGTTGCTGAACTCATCAGCCTATTGTAAGCCACCCAGAGTTCCCACGGGAAGATGGGTGGGGTATAAATTCAATAATAAATAAATAAATAAATAAAATAAGATTTCATTTCTGGCTGACCGTCATCAGATGCTCAAAGACTCTTCATTGCTTTTGCTGCACAGACAGGTATGGTTGTCCCAACCAAGCCTACCTGCCAGTGAAATGTTCAGTGAAATGGTTGTCCATCCTCAGAAGCAACATCCAAGATCATCATCAGAATCAGAAATCTTCTGGACTTTAGAGCTATGGAGAATGGAAAGTATGTCCAGAAATATCTTGCCTAGAAATATTTCCATGGTGGTAGCCATGTTGGCAAAAGGAAAAGGGGATGGCAGAGAATGAGATGGTTGGACAGTGTCATCAATGCAACAAACATGGATTTGATCAAACTCCAGGAGGCAGTGGAAGATAGGAGGGCCTGGCATGCTCTGGTCCATGGGGTCACGAAGAGTCAGACACAACTTCTTTCCCCACTTGCTGTAGAAGAACAGGACCTCAGCGCAGGAAGGGGGCAGAAGACCCATCATGTTTTATCAGTGATGTTAGTAGACTTCTCTCTGTTCCATTTCCCAGCCTTTGGATTTGGGGGTGTTATATGGTTCCTTTTGTTCCCTGTGCCTTTTGACATGGACCCAAAACATGCAGCCACCTAGAAGCCTGGGGACTGAAGTTTCAACGCAATGAAGAAGCACAGAGCTCTAACTCTAGCTTCTGCTTACTGTAGGGTCCCTGCCAAATCTGCAGTTCTTAGGTTCTAGGATGATGATGATTCAAAATTACAAGGGACAGTCAATAAAAAATATAAAAGCATTGACCGGCATTATATAACAGACACAAGTTTTAACTGAAAAACTAAATCACTTTTCAATATTGGCACAGTATGTATACTGTTCCTGATATTGCTGTGTGTTTTTTTTTTGTTGTTCTCATGGTGTTATTTTTGAAATCCACAACTGCTTATAATAATGTATGACTTTTTTTATCTTTTCCCAGAAGTCCCAGTGACTACAGGGACCATTGAAGTGTGTTTCACCCACAAGCAATGGAGGTGGTGGTGGTGGTGGTGGTCACAAACCTCATGGCACAGTTGTTAAACTTCAGTATTACAGTTGAAACTCTGTTCACAGTCCGCTTTCAGTTCTAGTGGATTCTAGCAGCCAGCTCAAGGTTCACTCAGTCTTCCATCCTTCCATGAGGGTTAATGTAGAGCCTGTATAATTCATTTGTACGCTCCTCAGAGAGTGCCTTAAGTTCTATAAGGCAGTGCTCCCCAACCTTTTTGTCCCCGCGGACCGGGAAATTTTTGAAAATTTTCCTGTGGCCGGGGTGGGGGGGGGGGGGGGGGGGGGGGGGAGAATGCGAAAGGGGGGTCCGGCTGGGAGGCAAAAGGGGGGGGGTGAAAGCAAAGGATGGGAGGGAAGGAGGAGGGGGAGGCACGAGAGCAGCGGCGGCGGCACTTACCGGCTTGGGGCGTCGGGCGTGCCACTCCCCCCACACACACACACGGGCGGGGTGGGGGGGAACCCGGGGCTCCTGGGCAGGCGGGCCCCCACCTCCTCCTCCGGCGCCGGGGCCAGGAGCCGCGCGCGGGTCTCGCTGCTGGCGCCCCGCTTGCTCCTGCTGCCGCCGCCGCCGCCGCCGTGGGCCTCCTCCTCCGCCGGGGAAAGCAAGCGGGCGCCAGCAGCGAGACCCACGCGCGGCTCCTGGCCCCGGCGCCCTGCGCGCGGCACCCGCCCGGCCGCGCCGGGAAGCGCCCTCGCGGCACCAACGAGCCGCCTCCTCCTCCTCCTGCTCCTGCTCTGGTTCCTCCTCCTCCTCCTCCTCCCGCCGCCGCCGCCGGAGGAGCAGCAGCAGCCACCCCCCCGCAATTGCCCCCCCGCCGCCGCCGCAATCGCCCCCGTCCCGCCGCCGCCGCTACCCCCGCAATCGCCCCCGTCCCGCCGCCGCCGCCACCCCTCCGCAATTGCCCCCCCCGCCGCCGCCGCAATCGCCCCCGTCCCGCCGCCGCCGCCGCCACCCCCCGCAATTGCCCCCCGCCCCCGCCGCAATCGCCCCCGTCCCGCCGACGACGACGACACCCCTCCGCAATTGCCCCGCCGCAATCGCCCCCCCGCCGCCGCCGCAATCGCCCCCGTCCCGTCGCCGCCGCTGCCACCCCCCCGCAATTGCCCATCGCCCCCGTCCCGCCGCCGCCGCAATCGCCCCCGTCCCGCCGCCGCCGCGCCACCCCTCCGCAATCGCCCCCCCGCCCCCGCAGGAATTGCCCCCCCGCCGCCGCCGCAATCGCCCCCGTCCCGCCGCCGCCGCAATCGCCCCCGTCCCGTCGCCGCCGCGCCACCCCTCCGCAATCACCCCCCCCCCGCCGCCGCCGCCACCACCCCGCAATCGCCCCCCCCGCCGCCGCAATTGCCCCCCCGCCGCCGCCGCCGCAATCGCCCCTGTCCCGCTGCCGCCGCCGCCACCCCTCCGCAATCGCCCCCCCCGCCGCCGCCGCCACCCCCCCCGCAATCGCCCCCCGCCGCCGCCAAAATTGCCCCCCCCGCCGCCGCCGCAATCGCCCCTGTCCCGCCCGCCGCCGCCGCCACCCCCCCCCCGCAATTGCCCTCGCTGCTGCTGCTGCTGCTGCTCCTTCGGCGGCGGTGGCGGGAGGAGGAGGAGGAGGAGGAGGAGGAGGAACCAGAGCAGGAGGAGGAGGAGGAGGAGGCGGCTCGTCGGTGCAGTGAGGGCGCTTCCCGGCGCGGCCAGGCGGGTGCCGCGCGCGGGGCGCCGGGGCCGGGAGGGGAGGAGGGAGGCAAAGGCGGCGGCGGCGGCTCCTCCTGCACTCCTCCAGCCTTCCTCCTCCACCGGCCGCCCGCGGGAGAGAAGAGGAGGAGGAGGAGGGCGGCGGAGGAAAAGGGGAGGAGCCTCCCCGGCCTCCCCAGGCGGCCCGGTGCCGACCGGTCCACGGACCGGCACCGGTCCGCGGACCGGGGGTTGGGGACCACCGCTATAAGGTACTTTATTAGCTGTAAGGTAGAGGTAAAGGTTCCCCCTGCACATGTGTGTTAATCGTGTCTGACTCTAGGGGTGGTGCTCATCTCCTTATTCATGCCAAAGAGCCAGTGTTGTGCAAGTCCATGGCCATGTGGCCAGCATGGCTACAAGGAAACACTGTTTTACCTTCCCGCTTTTTACAGTGGTACCTATTTATATACTTGCATTTACATGTTTTCAAACTGCTAGGTTGGCAGGAGCTGGGGTTAACAGCAGGAGCTCACTTCGCCGGGTGGAACCCGGGATTCGAACCGCCAAGCTGCTGACTTTGCAGCTGACTGTTTTGGCACCTTAGTCCACTGTACACTTTGCTTTTATTCCCAGGAAACTGTAGTGGTGTCTGGCACATGCATTTTGTAAATGGATTAAAGCAAACAAACTGAAGGTCACTCCCGGTGCAGAAATGTAAGCCATGTATCTTGTGATGCCCCACACAAGCCATTAACATCATGGCCTTCACTCATGTTGGGTATTGCACAAACATGGGGGAAGTTCCTTCCTTTCTATCTAGCCTACATCTTGGCCAGTATGGCTGAGTTTAACATGTTCTTCAGCTCTCTCCTTATGCAAAAGGTTCTGTAACATTATATATAAAATCTTACATTGATTTTTGGCATCATCTTGTTATTTGGAATACTGCCGCTCTGAGAACTTCTCCATTCAGCATTGGTTTACTAATACGATGGCTTGCCTTGCCACTGTCTATGCTCCTTTACAGTATACACAGTGAAGACACACTGTTAAAGAATATAATCTATGTGTGTGTAGTTGTAACAACTTTCTGGTTATATGAGCTTAAACTTTAAATAGGCATGGTGACAGACTATAAATTGTAAGAGATAAACAATAGCAATGAGAATAGGTTAAGTTCAACAGCTGGCCTTTTATTTCCAGACCCTAATGTTTATAATATGTATAAAGAGCCATTGCTTTTCAAAGCTCAATAATCTTAGCTTGACTAAATACGAAAGCCAAGTAATATCGTCTCCCAGTATAGATCCAAAGGCCGTGCTTCTGGCTTTCACTTCCAGCCAAATCAAATGGTATTCAAGAACCACATTATTTCTTTCGTTCCCCCAGCAACATGCTGGGATACAGACTGCATTTGCTTATATTTGTTCTCTGCTTGTTCCACATTATTCAAGGAAACACACACCTCTCATTTGCATGGGCTGCATTGGAGCAAGCAGTATACAGTAGCTTCTGGCTCCAAAACACACTATCTCTGAAGATTAAGTGAGAAGCAAATTGTAGCCTGGGAGATTGTAAGAAAGAGGCTCTTTTCTTTATTTTATATCCTGCTATCCCAATATCTTGTTCAACTTTGAAGATCACTGCAGATGTAAAAGCAGCTGCACATATAGTGAGGTCTCATCATTCATAGAATCATAGAGTTGGAAAAGACCTCAAGGGCCATCTAGTCCAACCCCCTGCCATGCAGGAACCCCCATCACAGGACGCCTGACAGATGGCCATCCAGCCTTTGCTTAAAAAAACCCAAAGAAGGAGACTCCACTACCCTCCTTGGCAGCATATTCCATTGCTGAAAAGCTCTAACTGTCATGAAATTCTTCCAAATGTTTAAATTGAATCTCTTTTCCTGTAGTTTGAGACCATTGCCCCACGTCCTAGTCTTGAATCTCCTCTGAGTTTCCATCCCATGCCATTTAAGACACTGACCCGTACCCTCAAAATAAGTTTAGCACAATGAAAGCTAATGTAAAGTTTGGTCTAACACCTGGAGAGGGTGCACCATCTTCTGCAAAATCAGAGTCACCAACTTCCACTGAATTCTGCATACAAGGAGGAGCCACCAAAAAGGCTATCCCTGCAAATGGCCACCAACTATGCCTCTCATTGAAACCACAACTGTAGAGAGTCTCCACCACCTATTAAAGTCATGATCCTTTGTCCTCAAAGGCTTTGATGGATTAGCATCTTTAAACTCAACAATGAAATAAGGTTAGTGTCACTCCTTTGGCCACTAAGGAAAAGGCTTTCCACAACTGGAGTGCTGCAGCCACCTCTACATTTCCATATAATTGATTTTTCTCCCTGGTAGATCATGAAGGAACTACCCATGCTATCCCCGGCATACCTTAGGCAGGGACAAGTAATACCTCAATTAGGCCTCAAGCCATTTTGGGTTGTACAGTATAAGACTAACCACGAGGTTACCAATGCAGGAACTATTGCAGCTAGGTTACCCCTCTCTAGGAATGGCCATACCTGGCAAAGCCGGTTACTGTAAAGTATATTATATACATAATGTCATCAGCCTATTCTTCACCAACAGTGCATGAAGTAGGGATTATATTTCTGGAACATACATGGTACATTCCAACTACATGTGTCTTAGTTTATGTACACAGTGTTTTACTGTTTACCTGTGAAAGGGATCTGGGAGTCTTAGTGGACCACAAATTGAACATGTCAGCAGCATGATGTGGCGGCCAAGAAAGCCAACACAATTCTTGATTGCGTCAACAGAAGCATAGTGTCTAGATCAAGGGAAGCGATAGGATAGTACCACTCTATTCTGCTCTTGTCAGACCCCATCTGGAGTACTGTGTCCAGTTCTGTGCACCTCAGTTTAAAAAGGATATTGTCAATCTTGAACGGGTCCAGAGGAGGGCAACCAATATGACTGAGGGTCTGGAAGAAATGTCTTACATCAAGGAGCAGCTTAGGGAGCTGGGAATGTTTAGCCTTTCTAAAAAAAGAAAGGGGATATAATAGCTATGTTTAAATATTTGATAGGGCATCATATTGAAGAGGGGACAGGTTTATTTTCCATGGCTTCAGTGGCTTCTCTGGAGGTTTTTAAGAAGAGGCTGGATGGCCATCTATCGGGAGTACTGTGATGGGGGTTCCTGCACGGCAGGGTGTTGCACTAGATGGCCCTTGAGGTAGCTTCCAACTCTGTGATTCTATTCTATGATTCTATGAATGATATTATAGTATGATTATGATTAGAGATGGGCACAAAACGAGCGATTTTTCGTTTTCATTTTCATTTTTTCGTTTCGTTACGCAACAAAAATGAAACAAATTTTTTAAAAAACAAAACGAAAATGAAAATGAAACGACCAAATTTGCCGTGTTTTTCGTTTTCATTGCAGCAGATGCATTGAACTAAAAAGAATGCTAATGAAACAGCAATTTTTCGTTTTCGTTTTTGTTTTTTTGTTTTGTTACCTAATGAAACGAAAATGAATTTTTTTGCAAAAAACATCACAAAAATGAAAACAGACCGAAGTGGACCCCTAAACGACCAAACGACAAACGAAACACCATTTTTTTTGAGTCGTGCCCATCTCTAATTATGATTATGATGATTATATATGAATAATATATAATGATCCCTTGAAATTATCAGCTTTAGCCTATGTGCTTTTCACCAATATGTAGGTTTTGCAGGATTTTATTTGTTTCAGGCCACACATTTTAAGTACACAGGTAATCACCTACTGACAAGAGTAGTATAGCTTTGAACAAACTTACCTCATCATTGGATCTTCTTTCCAATGAGGGCTTGACTGACACAATTTTGCCACAGCAGGATAAGCACAGGTTGTTCAGCAACTGAGTTTATCAGGGCTACTTCTGCAATGGTTATTCAGAACTGCTCAATACTGGTTTCCAGAACATCACTTTAGTCATAGAAGCTGCAAAGTGAACAAAAGAAATGGAGACTGGTAAGGAAATCTCTACCAAAAATCATGTAAGGTACACAGCCACCCACAAGAAACCATCCTACAAAGAAGAAGGTGGGATCTTTTAGCAGAATAATATTTATGACCTATGACAGTCTAATAACATTTCCATCTTCTAAACTGTAAGAAGATGTTGGAAACAATGAGTTCTGCTCTTGCATTTTTTAAGTAAAAGCAAGGACACAGTTAGCTATTTCTAACCATTTGTCTTGTATTTCTTTTTCTGCAAATGTACACTCTGTGTGTGTGTGTGTGTATATATAAGTCAGTGTTTTTGTGAAGGAAATCCTTAACCTGTGCTTAACACAGAAAAATAGAGAGTGGTGGAGCAGACAATAAAAGCACCAAGATTATACTGTTTATTCCCCCTCAAATCCATGTCTGGGTGATTAAAATCACACCTAAACCCCGCACGTAAGAAAATAAAAGATGCTATGTTCCAAATATTCGAAGCAGAATTACAGATTCTGGGAACATGAGGCAGGGAAGGGAGGCAAAAGCCCTTTAAAACAATGTTACTAAAATAGGCCGGATTATCTGGGTCACTAAGTGCTGTGTGTTTTCCGCTGTCGCATTTCATAGTAGCTACTGTTGCCAAGGGAGGGTTGATCGTCTCATTATGTATGTTTGTCTTTCACATCAGAGCGAGCGCCATTCTTTCTATACCCCAGAACTGTAACAGAAGTAAGAAGTAAGGAATAAATTCCTCCCTACCCCCACCACCCTTGCCGCATTATTACACAAATACCTACAAAGCAAAAAGGAGGAACCTTCGCAGTTCATGGGGTCATTCCTCTAATCATTGATGCACTTGCTCCAGCAGACCCCTGTCTTTTGAAATTGGGTCAAAGCCAAGACCTCTGCTGAGTATCCCAAGTGAAGAATTAACAAGTGTGACAATTTGCGATCCGTCCCCCCCTAAGGCCCCCGGTCCCCGTCTGTTTGAATGCGGTAAATAGAGACATCTGGATAGAGGCCTTTCAGTGCAGTAATTGAAAATGAACATGGATCAAGTTCTGGCCTCTTGTATTCATAAATCTTGAGGCTTAATTACATTAAAAGGGAATCTAGGTCCCAGCTCTATGGAGACGGCCGATTCTATCAGGCGCTCCAGTCATAGAATCCTTAAAATAAGAGGCTTGGTGGCGGTGGTGGTTTTTCGTGAGCTCTCACTCAGTGTAGCAAGATGAGAAAATTGCCGACAGCTTTGGAAGACCTAATTTATTTTTGTTTTTATTTTTTATATATAGCTGCTTAACTCCTTATTCGTTTCACGTATTTATTACCTGAAATTCAGAATCGTAACAAAGTAAACTAGTTTTATTTTAATATTTCTAAAATGCTACAAGGAAATTAGACTATCACAGAAAGAGAAAACGTTGGACTCCAACGAACTACTTTCACCCATCTGTGAAATAAAGTGGAAAAAGTGCTTCTAATTCCTCCAAATATCCTGTTTCAACTGGACTAGCAGTTTTTTTAAGAACTGCATCCAAGGAACACTACCTAAAGTTTACCAAACTTACTTACTTTACCCCTCCTTTTTACCTTCCTCCCATCTTTCCTTTGGCCTTCTTTCCCTTCTCGCATTCTTTCTTTTAGCCGCTGCTTATATGAAATTTAAAAGCAGGCTTTAAGACTCTAATGCAGGCATCTCCAAACTTCGGGCCTCCAGATGTTTTGGACCACATGTCCCACAGTCCTTTGCCATTGGAAATACAGGCTTGGAATTTTGGGAGTTGTGGTCCAAAACATCAGGAGGGCCGAAGTTTGGGCATGCCTGCTCTAATGCATAGTAAGCTGTTATACTTCGAATCCCAAAAGCTTGTGTTGATGAGAAAATAAAGAATAATTTAAAAAGTAAGAACTATGCAACTCTAGCCTTCCTTTCCCTGTTGTTCCATCCCTGCAGAAAGTATGGGCATGATCACATGGGGGAACAGATTCCAATGTGGACCATTTGAGGAGCAGCGTGACGTATTTCCTGGAGATCACAAGGAAATGTATTCTTGGTCCGACTGTAGGGCTTCTGCATTTTGGGGCCAAGCTGTAGTGATTGTCTGACAGACCGAAGGATAACTTTAAGAGAGATTACACCCATTAAAGCAGCCCTTTCTGGTGCAATCAGGCGTGTGTTTTTGCAGCTGCCTGGTCACACCCTTAGATGTCATCATGGCTGCCTCAAGTTTGAATGCTGCTGATCTAAACAATTATTATCTGTTGCTTCCAAGCCAATGTCCCACATTCTTCAGCCCATACAACATTTTCCTTCCAGCACTTTCCCCCTCTCATTTATTTAACCTTGGAACAATCATTTGTAAACAATGTGAACTTTTCAATTCTCATCATTTGTAAACAATGTGAACTTTTCAATTCTCATAATTACAGTTTTGTGCTCTTTATATGTTTTGCAATTTTGGTCTTCCTTTACTTGAATACATCCAAGCAATTCTTAGAATCCTCTGATAAATCAATATTTCCAAGATTTTTATTTTTATTTTTAAATCATTTTCTGTACTAAAAATTCCATAATTCCATGACATACAATTGAATTAATAACAGATAGCAGTGCACCATACAATAGGCTTTCTCAAAGCCAATTATAAGTTTTTATTACACATTTTCTCGCCTTAAGGAAGCGGCTCCAGGCTCTCTTCATTCTTACTTTGATTTCATGGCTATGATACCATTGTTTATCTGTCAGAATCCGAAAATATTTATTTTGACCCAAACTCTCCCACTTCCATTTGGGATTTTTCATTACATTTCTAGAGGTGCTTACTTTTAATTTATTATAAGCATGCTTTTGTTACTAGCAATTGCTTGTTTGATACATTGATTTTTAAAAAAGCTTTGCAGAGCATCTAAACTAACACTTAGGAATACTGCACCAAAGCAGACTAAGTCTCCAAAAACTGTTGCCTGCAAAGTCACCAGCTTGGCCGTTTGAATCCCGGGTGCCACACAGTGGAGTGAGCTCCCGCTGGTAACCCCAGCTCTTGCCAACTTAGCAGTTCAAAAGCAAATGCAAGTAGATAAATAGGTACCACCGTAAAAAGTGGAAAGGTAAAACAGTGTTTCCTTACAGCCCTGCCGGCTATGTGGGCATGGATTTGCACAACACTGGCTCTTCGGCTTGAATACGGCTTGAATACGGAGATGAGTTCCACCCCTAGAGTCGAACATGACTAGCACACAAGTGCAGGGGGAACGTTGACCTTCACCTTTTTACCAGTAGAGATGGGCAGGTACAGGTTCATTTGTTGGCTGAACAAAGCACCATCTCTTCTGGCTTGTGTCCACTCAGAGTCAACAGCCAGTGGAGACAGTGCACTGCTGTTCCAAGTGTTTGTCCACTGGGGGAGGTGGGACGAGGAAGTGCTGAACACCTGTTTGGCTGATAAACAAGCTGATGGTTTATGCCCATCTTCTAAATATCAAGTGTTGCCAACCCCTCCATTGGTAATTATACTGTCATTTCAATCACCAAGTTCAGCATATGAACCAGCAAGTTCAACATGTTCTCTAAATATGTTCTCGGGGTATAAATTGAAAAACAGTATTAAAAGAATAGTAGTTGTCACTCAGACATTTCTCTACTGAACTGCATCCTCTTTTTTGAAATCTTCCACTGAAGATCTTGACAATTAGTTTCCATCATCTCTGTCCGCTTGCCGTTAGTGGTAGACTTTGCCAAAGCCTTTCTCATAGTCCACAAATTATGCATGTAAATATCTCCATTTATGTCATACATAAGTTCATACATGGAGAAGAGTAGAAGTGCACACTGTATGCCCAGATAAAGGACATACAGATATGGCTAACCCATCCTGAAACTTTTAGAAGACATTCTGACCAACTCTGCCTCCATGACTTTATCTCATCATTTCAAGATTTCTGTTGTTGTTGTTTTAAATACAGAGATGCATTCTTGCAGATAAGATGGAAATCAAAATGACCCCAGGGAGTTATGCAGTGCCCTCTTTATGTGACCTATCCATTCCCAAACCTATGCAACAGATGCTTGTATGGAACGTAATATTTACATTTGGCTTAATTCAGCTCCTGCCTTCCACTGCCCATTCTCCATCCCTCTTTGAGCTCCTCCAGATCTTAGGATCTTAGGCTGCAAGTGCTTCTGCCATCACAAAAGGATTTAGAATTGTAGAATTACAGAGGTGGAAAAGGACCCTAAGAGTCATCAAGCCCAGCTCTGTGCAGCAGCAGGAGATTTACTGCTTAAGCAGTAAGGAGAATCCACCACTCTCATGGCAGCCTGTTCCACTTTCAAATAGCTGTTACTGTCAGGACATTCTTTCTAATGTTCAGTCAAAATTACCTCTCATGTTTTGAAGAATCCATTCCTTCAAATCCTACCCTCTGCCATCCCATTAATGCAAACACTGTCTGGGTGGTTCACCGTGCATAAAGTCATCCTTGCCATCAAACAGTACAAAATTACAATATATAATAGAGATGGGCACGACTTGAAAAAAAAATTTTTCGAGTTGTCGTTAGTCGGGCCGGTTCCATTTCGGCTCGTTTCCGTTTTTTGCGAAAATTTGCAAAAATTAGTCGGTTCGTTTTTTCGTTTTTTCGTTGTCGTTAGTACTGGTTTGGGGAGGGGGTAGCGGGCTCCTGGAGGGAGCTGCAGGAGTCAGCCAGAGCCACAAGTGACGGACTGGCAGACTCTTTGCACCCGCTGTGTCTCACGTACTTGCATGTAGTGCAATGCAAGTAGATCTGGCTTAGGGTTAAGACGGCTTAGCGCAACGGCTAGGGTTAGGCTAGTTACGGGTGAGGTTACGGTGAGTATTGGGGTGCATCTGGGTGCCTCTCTGACCCACTTAGAAGGACAGTGTACTGGCGTATGGGTTAGGCTTAGGGTTCGGGTTTGGGCTACGATTAGTGGGCTGTTTATGCCCGATTGGCACATCCCAGAAGTCTCTGTGGTCAACCTGGCCAAGTGGCCATGCGATTGGTGGAAAATTTGCATGGTCTACTCCCATGGGAGAGCCCATCATTGCAAATGTGCAGGTGTAAAAAAATAAAATAAAATAAAATAAAATAAAATCAACGGAGACTTTTTTTTGCAAGAAAAACCCACTGCTGCTACTGTAAAAATTCAAGCATTTAAAATAGCTAATTTTCGCATGTTTCTGTGGTGCTTTGGTGGGGTTTTGGTCAACAATTATAAAAAAAATATTGCGGTCGCCATTTTGGATCCCCCCCCACCGCATGGCAAATGGATGCGCCCTCCCAGCCTGGTACAGTCAGCAAAACCTGGCCATGCGATTGGTGGAATGGCTCCAAAACTTTGCATGGTCCACTCCCATGGGCGAGCCCATCATTGCGAATGCGCAGGTGTAAAAAAATAAAATAAAATAAAATAAAATAAAATCAACGGAGACTTTTTTTTGCAAGAAAAACCCACTGCTGCTACTGTAAAAATTCAAGCATTTAAAATAGCTAATTTTCGCATGTTTCTGTGGTGCTTTGGTGGGGTTTTGGGCAACAATTTCAAAAAAAATATTGCGGTCGCCATTTTGGATCCCCCGCACTGCATGGCAAATGGATGCGCCCTCCCAGCCTGGTACCAGCAGCGCAGCAGTAGCAATAGCCAAGGAGAGGGGGGCGGGGAAACCCCCCCCCCAAATAAAACACCCTTCTGGCCTGGTAGGTGCCCTCAGACAGTTTTCGCCTACTTTTAGGGCCGGGAATCGGGTTTTTTTTTTAACTTTTAAAAACTTTTTTTCTGTGCCGCTTGGCATTGCGCGATGCAAGTAACGAGCACGACAAATCAGACCAAATTGTTCGTTCGTCGGTTCGAGCTCGAAGTCTGGGGCAGTGATTCCCGTTACCGTTTCCGTAGAGTAACGGAAACGAGTAACGGAAATGGAAACGGGAATACCGCTAAGTCGTGCCCATCTCTAATATATAATAAAGAAAATAGTATACAGTAAAGACTCTGTTACTCGCTAAGTAAACCTGCATTTAAACAGAATTAGCTAATCTTAACATCTTGAGACAATGGCTAAAAATGAATAAAAGGCAGCTTTATATAATTTTGTTTTATTTGCTTCCCAAAATCTGAGAGGTATGGTTCTTGGTGAACTTCTGTAGGAAGTTTATTCCAGAGGGAAGTGGCCTGTCATTAGTTCTTTTGGTCTCCTTAGATGTCACAGCTTTTGACATCAAGGAATGTGAGGACTGAGTGTGACAGTGGGAGAGACACTCTGACAATTAGGAAGGTCTTATTAAACCATTAAGGGTTCTATAGGTCGACAACCATTAGTTTAGGAATATATATTCATGTTTATACCCAAAAGAAGGAAGTTGTTAAACACTTCTGAGTATCCCATACCTGGAAATTTTTGAAAAGGGTCACCATGTCAGAACTGACTTGACAATCCACAAATGTATTATGAATGTGAATCTGGAAATTTGTTTATGAATAATAACAAACCTGAGGGCTGACTGGGCTGAGATTGTTTTAAATACCCTCCAGTTACAATGGATGACGGAATTTAGTTAGGTGTATCATGACCCCTGACCTAACATTGTGCTGACAAAGTGGCTGAGAGTTGGGGGTGATAGGGAGTTAGATCTGGCATATTGTTGTTCCTCTACAAATCATCCTGTATCGATGAAGCTGTTTGGATGAACAGCGAAACGTTCTATCTCTCAAAAAAGAAGTCCAGTAGCCATGACTGAACTTCCAGATAAACTCACCTGGATGACTGAGAATCTTCACAGACATCCTGTATCCAGTTTCTGGCTCTTCTGTGCCAGCAGGTATAGTTGTGAAAGCAGATGGGAGATCAGGCAGCACAAGTTGCTTCTGTCTATTCTAAAAGCATGAATGCCAGTATAACTTCCAGATGCCATGAGGTGCTTGTCCCCTTCTATTCAGGACTGGTTAAGCTTCAACTTGAGTATTGCATCCTAACACATTGGAACAAGTTCAGCAGAGGGCGACGAGGATGATCTGGGGGCTGGAAACCAAGCCCTGTGAGGAAGGACTGAAAGAATTGGGACTGTTTAGCCTGGAGAAAAGACCGAGGGGTGATAGGATATCACTTTTCACATATTTGAAAGACTCTCATAAGAGGGGCAGGCTCTGTATTCAATCATCCCATAGTGCAGGACACACAACAATGGGCTGAAGTTACAAGAAACCAGCTTTCAGTTGAATATCAGGAAAACTTCCTAACTTTTAGAGCAGTATGGCAACAGAACCATTTACCTCAAGAGGTATTGAGTTCTCCAATGCTGGAGGCATTCAAGAGTATTTGGGAAAATGCCTGGTAGATACACTCTGATTTGTACTCCTTCCCTCCCAACTGCACTATTCTGTGATTCTGTGATTCTACTCTACGGTCCTTTGGAGTATATGGTCTTGCTTTGCTTTAGAAAGCTGTATGAAATAATGGTGTCATGTGACACAAACAGGCCAGTTAAATTCACACAAGTCTACAATAAGGAAGAAGACAATGTATTTTCAAAGGCTTTCACAGCCAGGAACTGATAGCTGTTATGAGTTTTTGAGCTGTTTGGCTATGTTCTGGAAGTTTTTCTTCCTGATGTTTCGCCAGACTCTGTGGCTGGCATCTTCAGAGGGCAAGGAGTTCGGGGAACTAGGAGTTCTCTCTGTGCTCTGGGGTTATACTTCTAGGACATGGCCAAACAGCCTGAAAAGCTCACAACAGCCATCAGGAAGATGACAGTTTATATGAGTACTACAACCAGGATTCAACAGCATTAATTATTAGATACTCTACTGCTTTAAACACACCCCTACTTTAGAAAAAGACAGACAAAATAAATCCCCAGCATCACTATTCCTGAACCCTAAACTCTTTACATACTATTCAGTAGCCCAGAAAGCTTTTCTCTGTGTGTGTGTCTTTATATTCCTGTGGAAACGAACTCGCTTCCTCTCCTGTGGAACCACATCATTTCAGAAAGCCATCTTCCATTGAGGGGACAATTGTCTTCTATAGAGATGAGAAACAAATACCCATGACCTGGGTCACTTTGTCCCAGCAGGCTTTTGCTGAGGCTTCCTCTGCGCAGCTACAACAAAGCTGAGCTGCAGTCAATCCTGCCAGCCCACACTGAGCCATCACAGAGAGGCCTGCTATTTACCCTTCCTATTAATCTGTCAGGGTCCTAGTCAAACACGTAAAACAATATGGTGTGTGCATATCTTGATTAGCCATTGCTAAGTAACTGAGGGGAAACACGAAGCAGTGGAAAACCATCCCGCATACTACAACATGCAGCATTCTCAGATATGAAATGTTTGCTCACTTACTTGTCAGATTAAAGATGAGGGCAAGCCAATGGGTTTCCTCTCAGGAGACCAGCCATTCCAAGCATCAGCCGTACTGTCTGGTTTAGGAGATGAATGTATAGCCTCCAACATGTCATGAGGAGAATTTTTGGCTTGACTTTTAACACCCTGATTCTTATACCATCAGCCCTTTTTATTAACCCCTAACATTCCCGGTTGTGTGCCGTGCAACAGCTTGTCCTCCATGGCTTTAAAAGCCAGAGTGTGTTTGTTCTGTTGGTTAATTGCATGCTTCAGAAAAAAATAATAACTTAAAATATAGCTCTATGGCTGCCAAGTCATGAATGTTGCCTTATCCTGGGCTGACTATTGGTGCTTCCATAGCACATTATTAGTGGTCCTTCTGTACCAGGATGAGGCATCCTGTGAACTGCATGCAAGCCCCAGGCTGCTTCAAAAGCCTAGCCGATCCCTTTCCTCCCTTTAGCATAGCAGCATAATTCAACACTACATACTAGACATGGGCACGACTCGGTGAAATTGTCGTTTCCGTTTTCGGTTATCGTTTCCGTTACGTAATGGAAATGGTCACGATAATTAAGCCATCAGAACTCAAACTCGAACCGAAAAAAGAAAAATTTGGTCGGGTTTTTTGTTTTCGTTTGTGGCATCGTGGCGATCACGCAATGCGAAGCACAGAAATAGTTTTTTAAAGTTTTTTTAAAAAACCCCGACTCCCGGCCAAAAAAGCAGGCGAAAATATGCCTGCCTGAGGCTTTGCCACCTACCAGAGGGGTGGTTTCTGGGGGTCCCCGGCCTTCCCCCCTTCTCCTGTCCTGGGCTGCTTGCACCAGGCTGGGGGGGGGGTCATCCTCGTCGTCTCACCATGCCATGCGGTGGGGGGGATCCAAAATAGCGACCGCAATTTTTCTTTTGAAATCGTGGTCATAAAACACACCAAATCACCACAGAAACATGTGAAATTTATTTATTTTAAATGCCTGAATTATAATAGTAGCAGCAGTGGTTTTTTTTATAGCAATAAAACGTCGTATTGATTTTATTTTATTTTATTCTATTTTTTTATTTTTTTAGACCTGCCCATTTGGGCTGGGCATGGGTATGGGACCATGCAAATTGTTTGAACCATTCCACCAATGGCATCGCCAGGTTTTTGACTGACACTTCTGGATGTCTCGGAGGGCATAAAAAGCCAAGGCACCTTCCAGAAATCGCAGTCGGGTCGGGTGTATGGATGTGGTTGAGGGAGGAGGGAATTTAGAAAATAATTTCTTTGATTCCCTGCAGCTTTGTCTGCTGAAGGGAATAGCAGTTTATTTTTTATTTCTTCTCTGGCAGTTTGTGAGGATTTTTTTTCTGATATTGGATAAAGGGGGAGGTTTGACTGGGAGTGGGAGGTGTGGATTTATTTTAAAAATATATTATATACTACCATTTATTTTCTATTTTCCCAACTTCAATTTGCTTGCACACACACACATTTGGGGTGCAAGCCAAGAACAGAACCTCTATCCTAAGTGATATCCTAACTGCCCACTCGCCCGTCTGCCCGCGCCGCCACCCGCCTGCGGCCCGTACCGCCGCCCACCCACTCGCCCGCCCCCCCGCCCCGCCCGCTGCCTAGGGCGCAAAAACACCTAGCGCCGGCCCTGATTGCGGGATGCCCCTATGCTCTGGGAAGTCAAATCGTGCTAAATCGTGGTGGAAATGACAAACGACAAACGAAAATGACAAATTTTTGAAAAATTTCGCGACAAACGGAAACGACCCAAAATGGACCCGTTCCGACAAACGAAAACTCGAAACGTCAATTTTTCTGGTCGTGCCCATGTCTACTACATACCGCTGTACCGTATCTTACTTATCAGTAAAATCAAATAACACTGAAGCGAGGAGACACATATTTTACATCTAAACAAGGCAGGCAGAAACCACAAGGCTTGATTAATCATCATGGCTTTTTGTGCAAAAAAAATAATGCTTGTTTAGTGGTGGTGGGAGAGCATGCTTAATTTTTTTAAAAGCAAAAGGCAATGCTTTTCACAAAACACAAGGGTTTCATACAAAAACAGGGCCAGACATGTGAAAGATATCCCAAACCATTGAGAATTTTCCCAGTGGGGAGAAAACATTTGCCATTTCTCACACTCTCCTATGAGAGTGAAATAAATATTTGTATCTCTCTAGCATAAATGGAGTTTGAAGGGTTTTATGGTTTAAAGGTAAGAAGAGTGGTTAGAAGTAAGAGTGGTAAGAAGAGTGTGACCTTTTTTTTTTGGCTCTGTTTCATATCATCTCCAGGGAGCGTAAGGGAGGACAAGAGTTATCATTCAGCAACATTAGTGGAGATCTGTATCCACCACCCAACCTCAACCCCCCACCCCACCCCCACCCCATATTTTAGAGCATTCTTCCACATATAATTTTTCACCAGAAGACTTCTGCTCTTCACTCACACACCTTTTGTAAACGTTATACTCTATGTCACCTTCTTCACCTGTCTCCTTCTTTTACCCTTGATTATTTAATTTTTATTTATTTTATTTATATCACTTGTATGCTGCCCACTACCCAAAAGTCTCTGGGTGGCTCGCAAACAAAAGAAACAATTCAGACAATTGAAACATCAAAATTGCAATAAAATTAAAACAATAAAAATGTTTAAATACAAAAAATTCAATACATAAATACTACGCTAAGGTTGCCATCAGGACCCACAATAATCAGTTTACTACATAATCACTTTCTAAGCTGAAAAGGGAATAAGAACCCAGGTCCCTTGTGACCAAGGTTGGTGCCCAGCTCGTTGTGCTAAGATTCAAAAGGCCTTGTGCAACTACAGTACTCCAGCTTTGCCTCCTTAATGATTCATTTGTCTATGACAGTTTACTTCACGCCCATTCTCATCTCAGGAGGAAGTTCATTGTGTGTTGATGTCGGTCGCAGTCATGTGGTCTTCTTCCGGTTGTGTCCCTGTTCCCATGTACTCATGGGCATGATAGATGATACCAGCATGACTGTTACCACACGTCCTCATTCCGTGATGAGATGTGAAATTTCATGCCTTTGTTCTCCATTTTTTTTGTCCCAACCTTCCTTTTTTCAATGTTTCGATTCTCCGAAGCCTTGCCTTCAATGCGTTATGGAGCTAAGTTTGAGGCACTTGTCTTTTAATCTCTCTGCACTGCATTGCTGGGAGATCGGGAAGTGCTGCGTGAATGAGAGAGAAAGCTGGAAGCTCAAGGTACTGTCTCAGAGTTATAGAATTAGTTGTTTGGCAGTGATTGATTAAAGCTCTGTAGGACAGAGGCTTCCACCCTAAGGTTAGGCCAGCTGTTTCAGCAGGATAGCTGAGAGGGGAGAGAATTGTGAAGACACCAAAGTAGTCAGAATGATAACCTCTGCACCCAGCGAACAGGAGGAAGTTCTGGATGTCTCCCTCCCTACTCCAGTATTATCTCAGCTTCAGAGGACCATGTCAATAGCCATTACACCTATCTCGGACCTTAGAGAAACCAGTAGTAGAGAGCATTTGTTCACTCCCCTACAAACCAGGGCGAGTAGCTCGGGACCTGTTACACCTCCCCCCCCCCCCCGCTCAGGTGTCATATGCAATCTATGAGGAAGAACAAGCCTCTGATTGCTGCTAAAGATTACAGCAGAATAACGAGCAAGATGAAGCAAACCACTATAACTGATTATCTCAAAAGAGGGGAACCTGCCACAACTAGGGTGGATCAAAGCAGACTGACCCCTTCTGGGATGTATGGAACACAGTCAATAGACTTACCAGCAAGTGTTATGAAGGACTATCAAATCCTGGATTGCAGCTACTTGGAAAATAATTTAAATGCTGATTTTGGTGAACTAAGGACAATAGAAACGTTATACTCCCCTGTGGGTCCAATTGAGAATATTGTGGTCAACAATTTGCAAAAAGACACCACTGCATCATTTACAAACCTAGACACGCCCTCCTGTACTAGGGACAATGACCCCTCATTAAATCAGAAATCTGTTGATGAAATTAGAGATCTACTAAAGGACATTAAAGAGCTTATTGTGACTATGCTTGGATGCTTGCTAGAAGCCAAAAAAATCACCTGAATTGACAACCGAGAGTACAGGGCAAAGGGAGAATGTTGTTGACCACCTGCCTCCAACAGACGAAGTGGAATTCTACAACTTATCCCCTGAAACTATCAACAAAATCACAGGGTTAAATATGGAAGAGCTGCTTTTGTGTGCTGGTCCATCAACTATTATGCAAACCAGATCACCTCTCCTGATCCCACCCATTGTTGACACGGAAGGGGATGCTGCCAGTTATACCAGCTCCACCCTCATTGAGGTAAAGGGTCCTACACAAAGAACTGTGGAGATGCATGATGGTGGGCTAAGAACAAAAGACAAGAAGAAAGATCCCTCACAAAAGAAGCTACCCCTGTCAACGATGGAGAAAAGGAAATGCAGAAGCAAAATAGATAGCAACCATTATGCCAAGGGGAACAGGAGGATGGACTTTAAACCTTTATTCAAACAGCTAGAGCCCAGAGATCGTCCTAAGAGATCCAAACAGGGTAAATCCAGTTCACATCATAAGAAGTTAAAGCTAAAAGAAAGACAGGGGGGACACTCACCAGTGTCGGGGACAGCAGTAGAAGAGATGCCTTCACCTGCCAGCCATGTCCAGAAGCAAGAGGGAGGTAGTCACCCAAAGGAGCAAGACTTACAGGAAAAGGCTCAACAACAACAGTCGGCATTAAGGAAGAATTCTGAATTGATAGGAGCCTCCCAAGAATCTATACAAAGCTGGACACCTATATGAGTAAGCCTATCCCAGTTTTGATCATACCTAGACCCACTGTCCCAAATCCTAGAAGGAAGAAGAATGTGTGGAGTAAACCAAAACACACAAAATGGAACAAAACTCAGAGAAGCTTGGACATCTTCAACAACCAAATTACCAAAACTCCTCCTTATTGGTGGCAGAGACATTATGCAAAGGATAATTGGGGCTGGTTCCAGCGAGACTGACTTGGGGATAATAATTTAGCCATGTGCAAAGCTGAACTCTTAATTTTTTCCAATTGTGAGCTTGGCTCAACCCCAGCACCTTTTACCTCTCCCTCAACTCATAAGCAGAGGGATCTAAATCATCAGATGAGCCAAGCTTCCTTTCAATATGACCACATTTTGTTCCCCCAAAGTGATTCAAACAATAATATGTCACTGAGACAATATATGAGGGCAGATGATAATACAATTGAAATTCTCTCTTGGAATGTAGCTGGATGGCAACGTTGCCTCCACTCATATATGGATGTTCCTTTCGTAAAGAAAGTGTATGACATTATCCTTCTGCAGGAAACATGGACAGCAGAAACGCCTCTTCTGAATGGTTATTATTCCTTTAACTTAGAGGCATCTGCTGGGATAGGTCCGGGAAGATTAATGGGTGGGCTGGTTATATTTGTTTCAACTACCTTAAAGGTAAAATGTGTTTTGAAACCACCTTTAGCCCACCTGGCAATGGCCGTACTGATGAGCTGGGTGAACGGCAGCGTTCTTATAATAAATGCCTATCTTCCACTGCGTTGCTGACTCCATAGGGAATGTATTGGCGAATGGTACTTCGCACTCCTGCCACTAGATGGAGAATGGCATGTTGCATGACGAGCCTTACGTCATGGGCACTCATCTCGGAACAAGAAGCATGATGAGCAGATTCCCAAGGCCAGGGAGGGGAATCTCTCAACCCACTTAAATCACAGTTCTGGGGGCATGGTCGGGACGAACTCCTCTCGTCCCGCAATGGACGTGCAGTTAGATTACTTTGTACTGGTCCCAAGCAGGACCGCAAACAGCAATGAGATGGACGTGAAGTATCAGCCTTTGTGTCCATATGCAAGAAAAGCTGGAAGAAGCAAGTAGAAGACATAGGGAAAGAATCACATCTAGACCCCCTCATACAATTCTGTTCATCTGGAAGTACCTATGCCTTAACTGCTGCATGCCACTGTACTGTCTCTTACTTAGGCATTGCTTTTGTAGGAAGTGTCAACAGTTCTGAGCCATTATATGTGATTAACATACAATTAGAAAGCCACACTTCACATGCACTTAGCTCCATAGCCTTGATTTGGGGACTACATATAGGTAAGGTGGCTATAAATATCTGAATATGATGACTTTCAAATTTTCATTTCACGTCCCAGCATTTGTGACTTTGGGCTGTAGAACTGGTTTGTGACATGCTGCAGAACTGAAAGTGACACCTTTTAAATGGTTATATTGGTAGCTCAACAAAGACACTACCTAATTCTACATTTAGATTTTCTCGTGGGCCACATGGCTAGGTTTATTTTTTATATATACATATAATGAAAACAGGCAGGTTTCTGTCTCTTCATTGAATTCAAATGATTCTACTGTGAAATCTCAAAAAAGCATGTGTAATGTTTCCTGCAATTTTACAAGCCCTTGAAAAGAGCCCCCCTGGTAAAAAGGCTGTATATGGTAAGTGTCTGATTCAGAACAATGTGTTTTATTACTAGTAATTACTAATTATATAATAACATGATTTTCTGTGTATGTAAAGCTGGAAATGAAGGGTCCTGCTGATTTCAATGAGCTGCCTACTAGATCCTCGTGAAAACCTGTGTGTGCATAATCCCCTCATTTGTCCCCTTGATAAACTGAAGATTCTCCTTCAAGATGATAGTAAAACAGCAGGATTTTTTGTTGTTGTGGAAAATAGGTTCCTGCACTGCAGCTATTAAAAGCCATGCTATAGTCCAAGTTAGACCCCATGCCGTGCTAAATTACAACATCAGTTTCCACATTAAATTTATTTATTTACTTATTTCTCACTTTACTGCCAGTCTGTGATATGATGTAGACATATCTAAAATCATAAGATGCCCGGAAGAAATGAAAGAGAAAAAAAAAAAAACACCCTCAAGAGAAGTCATTCTGACAGCACAAACTACAAAATGACCACCAAGGTACTTCAAGGGCCAGATGCAGGGGAGTGGTATCAGGAGACAGATATCTAGTCTCATGCGCTTCCCAAACGCATCTGGTGGGGCCGCTGTGAGATACAGGAAGCTGGACTAGATGGGCCTTTGGCATGATCCAGCACGGCTGTTCTTATGTTCTTATGACCACGCAACTTGCAAAGGAGATTACAAGTGTTTGTCCAAAACAGCTATTTACAAAGCAATACCTAACTGGAAGCCTCACATCAGAGTGTATAAACGATTCTACTGCTGCAAAAACTGTGCTCATGACCTAGGGTTGAATACCAGGGAGCTGACTCATGGTTGACTCAGTCTTCCATCCCCCTGAGGGTGGTAAAATGAGTACCCAGCTTGCTGGAGACGCAGGGAGCAATGTGTAGCCTGCATAGATAAATTGTAAACCACTCAGAAAGTGCTTTAATCACTATGGGATGGTATTAGACATGGGCACGACTCGGCGAAATTGTCGTTTCCGTTTTCGGTTATCGTTTCCGTTACGTAATGGAAATGGTAACGATAATTAAGCCATCAGAACTCGAACTCGAACTGAAAAAAGAAAAATTTGGTCGGGTTTTTTGTTTTCGTTTGTGGCATCGTGGCGATCACGCAATGCGAAGCACAGAAATAGTTTTTTAAAGTTTTTTTAAAAAACCCTGACTCCCGGCCAAAAAAGCAGGCGAAAATATGCCTGCCTGAGGCTTTGCCACCTACCAGAGGGGTGGTTTCTGGGGGTCCCCGGCCTTCCCCCCCTTCTCCTGTCCTGGGCTGCTTGCACCAGGCTGGGGGGGGGTCATCCTCGTCGTCTCACCATGCCATGCAGTGGGGGGGATCCAAAATAGCGACCACAATTTTTCTTTTGAAATCGTGGTCAAAAAACACACCAAATCACCACAGAAACAAGTGAAATTTATTTATTTTAAATGCCTGAATTATAATAGTAGCAGCAGTGGGTTTTTTTTATAGCAATAAAACGTCGTATTGATTTTATTTTATTTTATTTTATTTTTTATTTTTTTAGACCTGCCCATTTGGGCTGGGCATGGGTATGGGACCATGCAAATTGTTTGAACCATTCCACCAATGGCATCGCCAGGTTTTTGACTGACACTTCTGGATGTCTCGGAGGGCATAAAAAGCCAAGGCACCTTCCAGAAATCGCAGTCGGGTCGGGTGTATGGATGTGGTTGAGGGAGGAGGGCTGGCTGCTGGTGCTGGTGTGATCCGATCGAGATTGAGGAGGGAGGCTGGAGGCTTTAGGATTTAAGTTAGGCAGGCAGGGAGGGAATTGAATTTAGAAAATAATTTCTTTGATTCCCTGCAGCTTTGTCTGCTGAAGGGAATAGCAGTTTATTTTTTATTTCTTCTCTGGCAGTTTGTGAGGATTTTTTTTCTGATATTGGATAAAGGGGGAGGTTCGACTCGGAGTGGGAGGTGTGGATTTATTTTAAAAATATATTATATACCACCATTTATTTTCTATTTTCCCAACTTCAATTTGCTTGCACACACACACATTTGGGGTGCAAGCCAAGAACAGAACCTCTATCCTAAGTGATATCCTAACTGCCCACTCTTCCGTCTGCCCGCGCCGCCACCCGCCTGCGGCCCGTACCGCCGCCCACCCACTCGCCCGCCCCCCCGCCCCGCCCGCCGCCTAGGGCGCAAAAACACCTAGCGCCGGCCCTGATTGCGGGACGCCCCTATGCTCTGGGAAGTCAAATCGTCTAAATCACGGTGGAAACAACAAATGACAAATGACAAACGGAAACGACAAATTTTTGAAAAATTTCGCGACAAACGGAAACAACCCGAAACGGACCCATTCTGACAAACGAAAACTCGAAACGTCATTTTTTCTGGTCATGCCCATGTCTAGATGGTATATAAGCAGCATGCTTTGCTTTAATCATGCTTCCTTATTCCAGTTTTACAACTGTTTCCTCACAAAAAGAGATGAAATGCTTGCAAGCAGACTTGATTTTTACCTTATCTTTTTAAATGTGAATGAATGCTCCTATTTCAGGTTAAATCTTAACCCATTATTGGTCTAGAGCAGAGGTGGGGAATCTTTGTTTTGGTTTGCAATTCCCAGAATTTCAAACCTATATTGCCAATTATACAGGACTGTGGGAGTTGTGGTCCAAAACATCTGGAGGGCTGAAGGTTCCCCGAGAGGAAGCAAGTGCAGCTATGCCAGTGCACCCATATTGACCCCTGTGAAACTAGAGTCAAAACCACATGTTTTTCCCAGAATACTGGGAATGAAGCAATGTTAGCCAGAGGGAATGTAGAACTCCCAAGTGGAGAGGAAAGCCAGAATGGTTTCTAGCTCCTTAGAAAATACCCCTACCCCATTAAGAGCAATGGTACCCAATCTGGTGCAATTTTGGACTGCTGGCCATCAGCCCCAACAAACAAGATCAGTGGTGAGAAAGCATGTGGATTGAAGTCCAAAGCTTCTAGCATTAGCTTGGTGAGGATGGGAATTACGACACTCATCATCACTAATAAAAAACAGGAGCTGCCTGACAAGGGAACAGATGATGACAGAAGGTGGTGATCTCTCCTCCACTGGAGGTTTTTGAACACAGGCTAATAAAATAGACTGAATTGTCCTTTGAGCCCCTTTGAGCTCTAAAGTTCTATAATAGTAGGATCACAGAAGTTATAAGAAGGTGCTCATGAATTCTTTGTTTAAGACATTGGTGGCCTAGAGGCACATTTTTGTTCTAGTCTTCAACACAGTTCTAAGAGCACTGAGGAATTGATCACCTAGAATTAAAGCAAAGCAAAGTATTCTGCTTATATACCGCCCTATACCACTTCAAGTAGTCTCTGGGCGGTTTTACAGTTGAATTACAGTATGCAGACTACAGAGCTCAACGGGGCTTACTTCCTTCTAAATGTATGCTTCAGTTGCACTGTAAACATATCTACATATGAACTGCGATTTATAGATCCGTATTTTCTGTGCAAACACACTTTTGTGTTGGTGGTTTATGAGGTACTGAATACTAAAATGCAACACATTGTAGAACATATTCTCGGGGAGAACAAAAGGACCCCAATCTTTTGAAATACCTTTGCAGAGAGGGGGAGAAACCCTTTTCATTTTACATCTGAATTGCCCTCTTCTCATGCTGTTGCTACAATCGTTCATCAAACAACTAGCTCAAAAGTTGAAAGAAGCTCTGTTGTGCCCATTCGAGAGAGGCTGTGTACCCCAAAACAATTGCTGGCTCCTGATATTTACTTATTTATGTTTGTCTCCTCTGGCTCCCTCTTTGTCTGCCCCAGGTGTTTAGGAGGGCCCGAGGCCTTGGGTACATCGGAAAAGAGGTTCATGTGAAAAGGCTATTCATATTCTTTTCCACTTGTCCTAAAACTGCTCACAAAGTGTCACGGGCCTTACACCAATCACCATAAAATCAAGGAACAAGTAGCCCTCTGTGAGTTGGCCCAGCAGCTCCACTATGACATGAATTGAGACAGCTTTGTGACCCTCTATTGTTCACAGAACCTGCTTCTTTTCGCTTCTTTCTTGCATGTGTTTGTGTGTACATGCATGCATTTCACCCTTTTAAAGGGAATAAAAGAGCTTTGGGCCATTTCTCTCTACTGTAAAAGGGGGCTCAAGGAGGATCAATTTATCTTTAAAAGCTGCGCGGCAACAACTTGAGGAAACACAAGGGCCCACTACTGTAAGTGATGGTCTTCCAGAGCCACCTGCCAACCAGCGCAGATACCGTAGCAAAGTCTGCGCCTCGGTTTTTGTTGTTGTAGTAGTTGCATCCATTGTACAGGGCATTCCTTTTTCCATTGCTCATTTCTTTTATCAGTACAAAGCTAGCCAGGAATTTATGTGACAGCTATGAAGGTAGGATCCAAAGTATGAATGGGAGTAAAAAGTTGTCCAGCCATCCCTGCTAGTATAATCACAATTTGCTACTCAGCCATCTTGATGAAGGGGGGAGAACAACGCAAGAGGGGCCATGCAGCTTCAGAGCTGTCCAGATTCTCTTTATTTCCTAGTCCATACCACCAGAATAGACATGGGCACGACTTGGCGAAATTGTCATTTCCATTTTCGGTTATCGTTTCCGTTACGTAACATAAATGGTAACGATAATTAAGCCGTCAGAACTCGAACTCGAACCGAAAAAAGAAAAATTTGGTCGGGTTTTTTGTTTTCATTTGTGGCATCGTGGCGATCACGCAATGCGAAACACAGAAAAAGTTTTTTAAAGTTTTTTTTAAAAAACCCGACTCCCGGCCAAAAAAGCAGACCAAAATATGCCTGCCTGAGGCTTTGCCACCTACCAGGGGGTGATTTCTGGGGGGTCCCCGGCCTTTCCCCCCCTCTTCTCCTGTCCTGGGTTGCTTGCACTAGGCTGGGGGGGGGTCATCCTCGTCATCTGTCTCGCTGCATGCCATGCGGTGGGGGGGGGATCCAAAATGGTGACAGCAATTTTTCTTTTGAAATCGTGGTCAAAAAACACACCAAATCACCACAGAAACATGTGAAATTTATTTATTTTAAATGCCTGAATTTTTATAGTAGCAGCAGTGGGTTTTTTATAGCAATAAAATGTTGTATTGATTTTATTTTATTTTATTTTATTTTTATTTTTTTAGACCTGCCCATTTGGGCTGGGCATGGGATGGGACCATGCAAATTTTTTGAACCATTCCACCAATGGCATTGCCAGGTTTTTGACTGACACTTCTGGATGCCGAGGCACCTTCCAGAAATCGCAGTCGGGTGTATGGATGTGGTTGAGGGAGGAGGGCTGGCTGCTGGTGCTGGTGTGATCCGATCGAGATTGAGGAGGGAGGCTGGAGGCTTTAGGATTTAAGTTAGGCAGGCAGGTAGGGAATTGAATTTAGAAAATAATTTCTTTGATTCCCTCTAGCTTTGTCTGCTGAAGGGAATAGCAGTTTATTCTTTATTTCTTCTCTGGCAGTTTGTGAGGATTTTTTTTCTGATATTGGGTAAAGGGGGAGGTTTGACTGGGAGTGGGAGGTGTGGATTTATTACTACCATTTATTTTCTATTTTCCCAACTTCAATTTGCTTGCAACACACACATTTGAGGTGCAAGCCAAGAACCCGTTCTGACAAACGAAAACTCGAAACGTCATTTTTTCTGGTCGTGCCCATGTCTACACCAGAATAAAAAAGAAATTACACCTTTGAAGGGCCACTTTTTTCTTTCTTTGGGGAAAACAAAGAAAGTAGTTCAGACTCTGTTGCATATCCTCACTGCCAACCAGTGCTGACCTTTTGAGTACCATTTGGTCTACATCAGGGGTGTCCAAACTTTTTGCAAGAAGGGCCAGATTTGATGAGGTGAAAATGTGTGGGGGCCAACCATTCAGCCACATTTGGCCCCCGGGCCAGACTTTGGACAAGCCTCTAGTCTAGGATATGCAAGGAGGCGGGGAGGCCCCTGCAGCAAGGGAGCCAGAGGTGGGGAGGCTGGACAGGTGGCTGGAAGGACGGATGGAGGCAAGAAGGGCAGGCAAACCGTAAAACTGCGAGCTGACGTCTCCATCCAATATGGGGAGTGGCCAGCTGGTGGGGACGCATGACAGGCTGAGCCAGCAGAAAGAAGAGGCTGTGGGCCGCTCAAAATTTGAAAGTGGGCTGCATTTGGGCCCCGGCCCTGACTTTCGACATGCCTGGTCTACACGAAGAACATGGGGGTGGGGGAACTTATAAAGAAAGGAGAGTTGCAGTCCCCCAAGGCTGATTTTACCATTAAAGCAGCAGTTCCCAATAACATCTGGGAACCCAAATTTGGAAACCACCACATTAGAGTACCTGATCATGAGGAATGGGAATCATGGAAGTACTTGATCATAGGAAATGGAGGATCGAAGTTGGGAGGAAATGTAGGGTGCTGCATCTAGGTAAAAAGAATGATTTGCACAGATATAGGATGGGAGATACCTGGCTGGAAAATAGTACCTGTGAAAGGGATCTGGGAGTCTTGGTGGACCACAAACTGAATATGAGTCAGCAGTGTGATGCGGCGGCTAGGAAAGCCAATGCAATTCTTGGGTGCATCAACAGAAGCATAGTGTCTAGATCAAGGGAAGTGATAGTACCACTCTATTCTGCTCTGGTCAGACCCCACCTGGAGTACTGTGTCCAGTTCTGTGCGCTTCAATTTAAAAAGGAAATTGACAACCTCGAGCAGGTGCAGAGGAGGGCGACCCGGATGGTTGAAGGTCTGGAAGAAATGTCATATGAGGAACGGCTTAGGGAGCTGGAAATGTTTAGCCTTTCAAAAAGAAGTCTGAGGGGGGATATGATAGCTATGTTTAAATATTTGAAAGGATGTCATATTGAAGAGGGAACAGGTTTGTTTTCCATGGCTTCAGAGACTAGGACTCGGGGAAATGGTTTCAAACTACAGGAAAAGAGATTCCATTTGAACATCAGGAAGAACTTCATGACAGTGAGAGCTGTTCGGCAGTGGAATATGTTGCCACAAAGGGTGGTGGAGTCTCGTTCTTTGAAGGTTTTTAAGCAGAGGCTGGATGGCCATCTGTCAGGCATCCTGTGATGGGAGTTCCTGCATGGCAGGGGGTTGGACTGGATGGCCCTTGAGGTCTCTTCCAACTCTATGATTCTATGATTCTATGATTCTAGGTCATAGAATAGACCTGTATGGGCAATACGCAGTCCCACCCACAAGTTAACCTACCAAAAGTGATACCCACAAGTACTGTATTTCAGGGGCATGGAACCTTTGGCCTTCCAGATGTTGTGGACCACGACTCTCTCACTCCTTTATCATTGGCAATATAGGTTCAGAAGTCTGGGAGTTGCAGTCCAAAATACCTAGAGTTTCCCCACCCCTGCTGTATGGGCCAACAACCCTGAAATAAGATTCAATAGCTAGTCTGTTCAGATTCTGTACATGACACTTGGGGTGGGGGTAGATATTAATTTGTTTCTTGCTTCAGGCACCAAAACAAATCTGGATTGGGTTTGTGTTTTTCTGCAGTTCTATCATATTCACCCTCAATATGTCTGATTTTGCAGATAACATGTATATCAAGAAACCTACAATTCAAGTTACCCAGCTCATAAATGCATTTTTAATTCGGTCTTCAGTCTTCAGTAATAAAAAGCTAATTTATGTTGTTGTCCAACATACTTGTACTGAGTCAATTGAGAGACCCATATGGAATGAAAACCAAAATGTAAATCAAATTGTACATTATTATTATGGATGCTCAAGAAAGGTGTGCCTTTGCATTTTCTTTCCCCATGTTCACTTTATATTCTGTGGGGCAACATGGGACTGCTAAGCCTTAGAAGGAGACAATTTGCCTTGTTGTTTGAGATTTGGTGCTTATCTCTGCAAACTCTTGGTGAGCTACTTCCCTTGCTGACATTATGCTTTCCTTCCCCTTTTGATAGCCCATTGTTCTTTTTCTTGTTCTATGTTATTCTCACTTACAATAAAAACTAATCCTAAAGTATTTAAATTATCAATACACACTTTTCACTTTGTGAATATCAAAGTGGAAGATATTAAGCATAATTCGTGTATGTATTGATTTTTCTCTCCATTCATTCATTTACCGCTCAGATGGAGGAACATTGGGAAATGATGGATGAAAAAGCAATAATTTAAGATATGCAGGTTACACCACCTTACTGGCAGAAAGTAGCAGTGACTTAAAATGTTTCTTTAATGAAATCAAAAGAAAAAAGTGCCAAAATATCTGGAAGTTGAGTCATGGCAACTGGACGGATTTTCTTGAGAGATCAAACGTTTTGCTGCTCATCCAAGCAGCTTCGTCACCTTTGTCCAGTTGCCATGTCTCAACTCCGAGATAACCTCATCTGGATGACTGAAAATCTTCACAGACAAAGTGACAAAATGGATCTACTAGAACACCAGAAAGATGAACAAGTGCTTGACTCCTCCCACAAAGAATTGCCCAAATCACATGGTCATTGCAGGCAGGACATTTGAGGGTGCTGACTTTGACAGACTGGTGACAAGGAATGAGACCGTCTCTGTAGTCTCCCCTCATTTGTGGAACCATTTTTCTCAAGAAATTTGCCCCCTCACTACAAGCGTTTAAGCACCAGTTAAAAGCATGGCTATTTTGGTCAGCTTTCCCTGATTTAACTATCAGTATAAAGCAAAGCAAAATGTTCTTCTTATATACTGCCCCATAGCGCTTAAAGCACTCTCTGGGCAGTTTACAATTTATTTATGCAAACTACACATTGCCCCCTCCCTGAGAACTGGGTATTCACTTATGACACTCAGTAACCTCTATCTCTGCTGCCTTGTGTTTACTTGGTCTTGTAATTATTATATTTTCTTTTCCTCCTTTTCATTTTATTATTTAATAAATGAATACATTTTATATTGTGTTTAATATGAGTTATGTGTACTTATATATTGTTATTGTCATATTTTATTATTTTCTTTTGCTGCGTACCACCCCAAGTGGCCTTTGAGCTGCTAGAGGGTATGCGGTACAGTAACTCCCTGCCTATTTTGGAGTTTAGGAACCTGACCAACCCATAATACTGACTAGAGATGGGCACGACTTGAAAAAATTTTTTTTCGAGTTGGCGTTAGTCGGGCCGGTTCCGTTTCGGCTCGTTTCCGTTTTTCGCGAAAATTTGTAAAAATTAGTCGGTTCGTTTTTTTGTTTTTTCGTTGTCGTTAGTACTGGTTTGGGGAGGGGGTAGCGGGCTCCTGGAGGGAGCTGCAGGAGTCAGCCAGAGCCACAAGTGACGGACTGGCAGACTCTTTGCACCCGCTGTGTCTCACGTACTTGCATGTAGTGCAATGCAAGTAGATCTGGCTTAGGGTTAAGACGGGTTAGCGGAACGGCTAGGGTTAGGCTAGTTACGGGTGAGGTTAGGGTGAGTATTGGGGTGCACCTCTGGGTCCTCTCTGACCCACTTAGAAGGACAGTGTACTGGCGTATGGGTTAGGCTTAGGGTTCGGGTTTGGGCTACGATTAGTGGGCTGTTTATGCCCGATTGGCACATCCCAGAAGTCTCTGTGGTCAACCTGGCCAAGTGGCCATGCGATTGGTGGAAAATTTGCATGGTCTACTCCCATGGGCGAGCCCATCATTGCAAATGTGCAGGTGTAAAAAAATAAAATAAAATAAAATCAACGGAGACTTTTTTTTGCAAGAAAAACCCACTGCTGCTACTGTAAAAATTCAAGCATTTAAAATAGCTAATTTTCACATGTTTCTGTGGTGCTTTGGTGGGGTTTTGGGCAACGATTTCAAAAAAAATATTGCGGTCGCCATTTTGGATCCCCCCCCCCACCGCATGGCAAATGGATGCGCCCTCCCAGCCTGGTACAGTCAGCAAAACCTGGCCATGCGATTGGTGGAATGGCTCCAAAACTTTGCATGGTCCACTCCCATGGGCGAGCCCATCATTGCGAATGCGCAGGTGTAAAAAAATAAAATAAAATAAAATAAAATAAAATAAAATCAACGGAGACTTTTTTTGCAAGAAAAACCCACTGCTGCTACTGTAAAAATTCAAGCATTTAAAATAGCTAATTTTCGCATGTTTCTGTGGTGCTTTGGTGGGGTTTTGGGCAACGATTTCAAAAAAAATATTGCGGTCGCCATTTTGGATCCCCCGCACTGCATGGCAAATGGATGCGCCCTCCCAGCCTGGTACCAGCAGCGCAGCAGTAGCAATAGCCAAGGAGAGGGGGGCGGGGAAACCCCCCCCCAAATAAAACACCCTTCTGGCCTGGTAGGTGCCCTCAGACAGTTTTCGCCTACTTTTAGGGCCGGGAATCGGGTTTTTTTTTAACTTTTAAAAACTTTTTTTCTGTGCCGCTTGGCATTGCGCGATGCAAGTAACGAGCACGACAAATCAGACCAAATTGTTCCTTCGTCGGTTCGAGCTCGAAGTCTGGGGCAGTGATTCCCGTTACCGTTTCCGTAGAGTAACGGAAACGAGTAACGGAAACGGAAACGGGAATACCGCTAAGTCGTGCCCATCTCTAATACTGACAATCCATGATATGTGAATACAAGTTGGGTCAGGCCTGGGGGCCTAGCTGGGCGCTCTTGTACTTACCCCCAGCCTGGCACTGCCCCGAACGGTCGTGCGAGGGCATTCCTGGGCCCATCGGAAGCTCCAAAACCAGAACTGACTTCCGGAAAATACTTGAAAGCACTTTTGGGGCCTCAGAGGGCCTTTCTAGGCATGTCAGAGGACTCAGAAATGCTTTTCTTTGAACCAGTCTAGAAAGGCCCTAGGAGGCTCCAAAAGTGCTTTCAAGCGATCCGGAGGTCACTTCCTGCCGTTCAGGGCAGCACCAAGCCTGGGGTAAGCACAGGAGGCCCGAAAAAGTCCTTTCCAGCTTACCCCAGGGGGCTTTTTTTTTCATCTACTGCAGTCCCGTGATATATTTTTATTTGTTTTATTTATTTTATTTATACAACTTATATGCCGCCCACTACACAAAGGTCTTTGGACGGCTTACAATTAAAATGAAGAGTTAAAACAGTTAAAACGTTAAAAAGGCAATGGACAATTACAACAATAACATTTAAACACAAAACACTAAAATTGCCACCAGGACCCACAATCTATGTTATGTCAATTTAAAAACTTCAGAAACAGGAAGGTTTTTACCTGGTGCTGAAATGATATAGCAGGACTGCAGTATATGAACCATGAAAGGACAGGGGGTTACCTTATACAAATAAAATAAATAAAATAAACAAGTTGGTTTTGTTGATGCTGCTGCTGGTGTCAGGATCTAGTGAGATATTTTTGGCTTCTGGTGCCAAAATTAGTTGATCTGTGTTGGGCACTACACATCCTGATTGAGTAGAAGACAAAAGGCTGAGGGATATGCTGAAAACAACCTGGTAGGAATTTGATATTGACCATGTTAGTTGGGAAGCTCTCACTCAAAACTGAAGTGCCTAGCAAAATCATAGATTCATAGAATCAATGAAAAGTGAAGTTGGAAGTGTCCTATATCACGTCCAACCCCCTCCTCCATGCAGGAATAGAAATCAAAGGATATCTTCCAGGTGGTTGTCCAAATTTCTCTTGAATGTTTCCAGTGCATTCACCACCTCTTGAAGTACCAGTAATTGTTCCGTTGCTGTACTTTTCAAACAGTTAGGAATTTTTTTCAGAAATTCAGTCAAGAGCTGGGTTTCTATCAAGCAACAGGCTAAAGCCTGTCAAACAACAAACTAAAGAAAGTGAAATAAAAAGAACCAAGGATATACCAAGGAATAGTAGAAAGTAAAGATGTTCCACCTCAATAACCCAACAACCCCAGGAACTGCTAACCAGCTCCTCCCACTTGTATGTCTCCTGAGCTCATAATGAGCTAAATGAGTCACTTGCCTGACCTATGGTGTGCCAGTGCTCAACCTTAACCAGTTTCTTCTTCCTTGTTCCCCTAAATCCTGCAACTGAATCCAAAAGAGGTGGTCTTAAAAATGAACAAACCAACAATCACAAATTTTATATTATTTCTGTCTTGCTAAAATTATTTGCTCTTGGCTTTGATATTGTTGTTTGTTGCAAACTTCCCAGGGTGGCCTAGTAGCCAATAAATAAATAAATAAATAAATAAATAAATAAATAAATAAATACCCAGATTGGCAAGAAGCAGAAGAGGGATCAGAGAGGACATCGCCATCTGTTCTGCTTCAAATATTTTGGTCTTGTTCTAACCCCAAGCACTAGTGTCATATTTGCAAACATTTCCAGTTCAGTGTCGTTACAGTAGATGCCCTAAGCACATCCAATCTCACCTGATTTCAGAAGCTAAGCAGGGTCAGCCCTGGTTAGTACCTGGATGGGAGACCACCAGGGAATATCAGGTGCTCTAGGCGCCTGGAGTAGGAACTGGCAAGCCACTCCAGTATTCCTGCCAAGAAAACTCCATGGACATGGGGTCACGAAGAGTCGGGCACGACTTTAACAACACAACACACACACACCAGTTTCAGTGTTTGAACCTTCAATTCTTCCTGGCTGATGCACCCCCCAGAAGTGCCTTGCCTTGGGCCAGGAGGCTAGAAGCAGTGGTTGGACTTTTGCCTCAGGACACAGAATGGCTTGGGGCAGCTTCTTGGCTAACTCCTCCTCCTCCTCCTCCTCCTCCTCCTCCTCCTCCTCCTCCTCCTCCTTTTCCCTCTCACAAGTGTTCCTTTATGTTGCAATGCTGAAAGAGATGCTTCCAAATTTTATTACTCTCCCCACCCCCCCAACCCCAACCCCCAACCCCACCCTCCTTCTTGTAACAATAATTCCCTATTAGGATAAGTGAGGGGAGAACACGCTGTGTAATATAGGGCGGTTAAGCAGTGGCGGGGGCGGGGGGGAGAGAGAAAAGCAGGGAGAGCAGAGAGCTCAAGTGAGAGAACTCAAAGGCCAACGCTGCATCCGAAGAATGGGAAAGGAGCAATATGATCAATATGGTTTCTTTGTCAGGCCTCGCTTACCTCGGCGGGAAACCATCTGCTCCCTGTCAATGGATCACCTGCTTTTCTGGCTTGTTGGCTGGGCAACCAGAGGGTGGAGGGATTAAGGGGAGTGAGGAAGCTTTTGCAGCGGTTGGGCAGAGGGGAGGGAAGAGCCTGTTTTTGTTCCCTCACAGTGTGCTGGAGAAAGATGGCAAAGGGGAGGGGGACCGGCAGCCCTAAAACCTGAAGAAAGGGCAGAGAAAAGCTCAGTTGACAGCCTCTCTTACACACTTCGCCTTAATAATGGCCGCCGGGCTGCAGGGTTCGGGAAGAGTGAGATGGACTCCTCCCATCACTCACATTTCTCAGAGATGCTGCTAAGGGTCATCCACAACCCTAGCAGAACTTCTGCTTAAAGGTTGAACTATTTCACAACACAAGGACTGGGGTTGGGGTTGGTCTATGAGTCTGGTTTGGAATAGGGCACACATGGGATTCCAGACCTATTCCTGGTTTGGAATCAGGCGCACATGGGATTCCAGACCTATTCCTGGTTTGGAATCAGGCATACATGGGATTCCGAAAATATTCCTGGTTTGGAATCGGGCGCACATATGAAAGACAAGCATATGTTCGGCCTTCAGATGTCCATTCAGATATTGCATCCTGGAGGCACTTTTCAAAAAGCCAGGGTGGTCCTTAAGTTCTTTATAATTTAAGTAGAAAACAAGGTCTCACAACAGCAGCAATAACAACAATAATGCTTATGTCCTCCCGGGTGAATTCCAGCTTGTGGCAACCCTCTTCCACAGTTTTCTAAGTACAGAGTACAGAACTCAGAATTGGCTTCCGGTTCCATCTTCTGGTGGTGCTCTGGGACTGTGCAGCTACCCCAAGGCTATATAGTGGCAGATCAAAATCTGAATCTATGGTTCCAAAGCCAAGTATCCAACTCTCTGGGCTCTATAGCCATCAAAACAAGAAGTTTGAAAAATTCAAAAGAAAAACAGATATCCTGAAATATAAACTAGGGGAAATGTAGGCCTGCTGCTTTATGTTGCATTCAATCTTGTTAAATTCACGGAAATCTGCTCCCAAACTTTCCATAGGATTGGCTGTTTAAGTTAGCAGCCCTAAGCATATTTACCACATTACAGAATGGGTAATTGGTGGTGCATTGGAGACATAAAACGCTTTCATGCATGGTTTCATTATGCATGGTTTTCTTGGTTGATCTATGCTATAAGGTGCCCATGTAGAAAACTATATATAGGACAGACTTCTGGACCCCTGAAAGCATGAATTGGTGAACATCTGAGCAATTTAAGAAACAAACAAATGGGCAATCCATTGGTTAGCCATTTTGAGGAAATGAACCACATAGTTAAAGATCTGGTGTTCTGGGCTGTAAATAGACTTCCTGGGAACTGTGAGAGGTCTCTATTGAGAAAAGAGATTGACTGGATCCTGCAGTCAAACACCCTAGTACCCCATGGGTTAAATAGAGACAGATTTCCTCCCATTATTATAACTACCATAAGGTTATCTCACTGCATACAGCTGTATATGAATGCTCCCTTAACCAACGCCTGCATTCTTAATCAGTCTGGAGCTGCTACAGACCAAAGTAGAAAAGATTTTATGTTATTTCATGTAATGTATTTTGGCATATCTATTGTGCTCAGCAAGTTTACAAATCCTAAGCCATGTATCCCTTTAATAGAAAAATATCTCATATGTATTTTGTTTTTTGCTCAGCTCCTGAAGAAGGCCCCACCGAAATGCATTGAACCAGCGCCATTTAAAATGATTTATCAGGGAATAAATATCGTTTTCTATTTTCATACATCCGGAGACTCCGTCTCCCACTTGTATTTTGACTTCAGTGGATGTACCAGTTCCTTTTGCTTTGCTTTATGACATTTTGACGTCAGAGATGGCACAGAAAATGCCACCCAGCAAAGAGTCAAGGTTGATCATACCCACAGCTAGCCAAGTTACCGCCTGTTACAGAAAAGTTCACAAGTACATCTCAACATTCTGGGCAGTGACAGTACAATAATGACAAATTAAACAGCTAATCAATTGTTGTCTTTTCATATTAAGCAGAATGTGCTGCTAGATGACTTCACTTGGCTCTGCCTAATGGCAGAGTCAGCCCTATCTACTGTCCTCTTCATAATTAGCCAGCTTTTAAGGCAATCCTAGATCTTCTGAATCCTTGCCTATCTATCTATTGCAGCATGCTAGCTCTCATGCTTGGGCTAGTAATTGCACATTTTTACACATTTTTCCTGGATCCTTCAGCTCTGCACTCCTTGTCATTGTTATGGTTCAAGAATATATTTGACCCTCATGACTACCTCTCTTGTTTCCCAGATTTGATTCCAAATGCTTTTACAAAAGTACCTCCTCCCATTTTTCCCCATCACTGTGTAAGAATCTAATACAAAAACTACAGACATGGGTTCAGAAAGTACTACATAAGGTTTGGACTGCTTTGCTTTTTCCATAAAACTAAACCTGTACTACTATTTTTTTAAAAAAAAAAGTCATTTGAATGCAATGAAACTGACTTCCAAATAAAGATGTTAGGACTGGACTGTCAGAAATGAAGGCAGGGAGAATTTTGCTAAATTGAGAAGTGTTGTATCTGTAAACAGTTCCTGGGGGTGGGGTAATTAAATTTAATTAAATAGGGGTATTAAATTAAATTGCATTCCAATGTAAATTGTATTCAATTGCATTTCCCAGTGTTACGAAAACAGAGAGATCACAGCTTGTGAGAGTTGAGGACATATTGGGGTATTTTGGTTTTGTTTGCTTGTTCTCATTTTGTTTTGACCATAGTTCTTATGCTCCTTTCACTTTGGAGTAGTGTTCATTGACCTAGCCCTCCTATCCCCAACCAGTATGTTGTTGTGGATGTGGGAGATAGAGTCCAAACACAACTAGAGGGCAGGCAGTGATTTCATCTAGCGCTTGGGACCTACCTGCCTTATATTAAAAAAAATGAACTTGATCTTTGAGCTGTGGCAGTTTCCCTAGTAAAACATGAACACATCCAATTTATGGAATGCAGAAAGAAAGGAAGAAAGGAAGAAAGGAAGAAAGGAAGAAAGGAAGAAAGGAAGAAAGAAAGAAAGAAAGAAAGAAAGAAGAAAGAAAGAAAGAAAGAAGAAAGAAAGAAAGAAAGAAAGAAAGACATATAAGACTCTGAAGTGTAAAATGTTTGTCCCACCATGATCTTCCAGGGATTAAAATTTACTTCCTCAGTTGGATAGAGTAGAACTATTTAGGCTCTGTGTTTAAGCATGTTATGCACATAGTGGCGAGGGAGTGGTCAGAGTGAAACAAAATACAGAAAAGGACAACTTCCCTTTTTTCCAAGGACACCTCTGATAATCCAGCAAAGGCAGGCCAAAGTGATGGAAGCCCTGAGTACTTTCCAATATACAGTGGTACCTTGCAAGATGAATGCCCCATAAGACAAAAACAACCCTCTTAAAATGAATGAAATTTCCAGGAATAGGCATGCCTCACAAGACAAAAACTCCCTATGGAATGCCTTGCAAGATGAAAATCTATTCCACATTTTGAAACCAGTTATCCAGGATGCATTGCACCCCACAGTTTGTGGAGGACTGGGAGGAGGATTTATTTTTATTTTTATTTTTTGCTTTTGGCAGAAACGACCTGGGGCTTGTCTTGCTACTTGCTTTTGATCATCTTTGCACTGCTTTCCATTGCACCAGGGTGGGGAGAGGGTTTTCCGGCTCTGCGTGCCTTTAAAGTACACTTTATAGAGATCTGAACAAAAAGGGGCTTTTTCTGCCTTTTTTCTCTGACCTCCAGAACGGATTAGTAGGTTTCCCCTTCATTCCTGTGTTTCGTAGGATGAATTTTTTTGTGAAACGAATTGACCCATAGAACAAATTAAATTCATCTTGCAAGGTACCGCTGGACTATTAGTTCAAATGGTTCTCAGCCATCCTAAGCAGTAGCTTTATTCTCCAGCCCCAATACCTTCCATTGGTGCACAGCTGGGAAACATGTGGAAATCCAGATGTCTTCAGACAAAAACTTTCCTGAGCTCCAGAGTGAAGACAGTTGGAATAGCAGCCTAAGGCCATCTGGAAGCCCACCTATTCCTCAGGCCTGTAAGAGCAGAATATCTCTGGGTAGGTTAAAATCTAGAAACCTCTTGTATTTTGAAAAGTCCTGTTTATGGATGAATAGCAACAAGTAATGAGTACTATACAAATAATGAGCAATTCAGTGAAACCGCACCAAATGTTTTAATGGTAAATAAGACCCGGGTTTTATTCCATGAATTGTCATTGCTGCTGCTGCTGTTCTTTTTACAAAAATACTTACGTTTTTCTGGAAGCAGGAGGGCATACAGTAGGTTGTTTCCCGTACATATGCTAAATCAATTTCCATGAATCAAGCCATGAACCTGGAAAATAAATTTAGTTTTAAACAGAACAAACTGCCATTGCAGGTTAAGTAGGACCATCAAGCATGAAGCAAGGGATGGAAACGGGGGCAGTGAATACACTTCTGAATCCCACTTAAGAAGGATAATTATGTGGTAGTGCCGCATTTTGTTAAGCTTTCCAGCACACTGGAGTTCAGTTAAAGTACAAAAATGGAATGTTCGACACACAGCCTCCAGTTAATCACTACTGCTTCCCAAGAGGTTGTCGAAACATGTAAAGGTCTAGGAGGATTATTTTAATATGAGAAAGACAATTTCTAAGTGGACCTTCTATATTTTAAAAATGCAAACTTTGCCCTCCAGGACAATTCTTTGTACTCAAACAATAGAGCATGGTGAACTAAAATGAGCCAGTGTTCTTACTAAGAACATTTCATAATTCAGAGCACACCAAACTCTTGCGTGTTTCTGGGCATCTGGCTGCCTCTTTTACAGCAAAACCTGGAGAAGTTCTTTTTCTGAATTACCAGCTAGCATGACTGAAGTCTGTGTTAGCTCAGGATTTTGAAATCTGAAGTCCAAAAATTATTTTTTCAAACTGCCTTTCGCACGGAGGGTCAAATAGGGTATAAATTGAATTATGTGTAGCTTTCCCAGTCTAACTTCAACAACTTTTGGTATTTAGTGGGTTAATTTTTGAACCACAAATTATGCTGCATTTCAGCGAAATGTGATTGGGGGAACAACCACATATGTCGTTACAATAAGACTGTGAAGTTAAGTTAAAAAAGAATTGTAACCCATAATCACCCAAGAAGCTACATGGCTCAGCAGAGATTTGAACCTACTTCCTCCTATTCCGATTCTCCATCCAGGGAAGAGAAGGGAAATGTGACTCTAGGGCAACTACAATTCCCATCATACCTCGGCCAGCACGAGCAATAGCCATGCGAACTAGGGTGTTCTGGGATGACGGTTCAAGAAGATAACTTTCCCCATGTCGGCGGCAGAGATGGGCAGATCTTACACTTTACCCTGGAGCAGGGCACAAAAGAGGGGTTCAGAGACCTACGAATGAGCTGTAAGGGAGCTGCAAAGGAGCACAAATTTATTTATTTGTTAGACTTTTATACCACCTATCTGCCAGGCATGACCACTCTGCAGCAAGCACACACTGGGAATCTGTTTTCAGTAAGAGAACTGTTGCTCATGGGCAGATCTGTCTCCAAGCTTAGGGGATGCTGTCAACTTTCTAGTTCAGAAGCAGATATTGAGTTTTCCTCTCAGTATTCAAATGGTCTCATGATCTGTACAGCAAATCACTCCGAGGTCTACTAGCAAGATCTCAATGTACCTCTGTACTAGTACATACAAGTGGAGGCAGGTCAACCCTTTTGAATCTGCTCCAAGTTTCCATTAGAACTTTACAGGAACTACTAAAAAATTAGTTCAGCAATATAGATGCTTCCTTTAAAGTTTGGACTAGACTAGGGGTGTCCAAACTTTTTGCAAGGAGGGCCAGATTTGGTGAGGTGAAAATGTGTGGGGGCCAACCATTCAACCTGAAGGGGGGAGAAAGGGTGTGGTCCGTGTGTATCTGCAAAGCTGCAAATGCTGCGGTTTCAAGGTGCTCAAGGGCCCAGCAGCTGTTGCACGGCCCAGGAATCGGCCCATGCACACCCAAGATGCACCACTGCTCGCATATGCTGCCCTCCCTTGCAAGGAGGTGGGGAAGACGCTGCAACAACGGAGCCAGGCATGGGTAGGCAGGGTGGGTGGCTGAGGGGATGGACGGAGGCAGGGAGGGCAGGCAAACCATAAAACTGCAAGCAGATGTCTCTAGCCAGCATGGGGAGGGCCAGCCAGCAGAGATGAGTGACGACAGGCTCAGCCAGCAGAGAGCAGAGGCTGAGGGCCACTCAAAATTTTAAATCGGGCCGCATCGGGCCGCATTTGGCCCCCAGGCTGGACTTTGGACGTGCCTGGTCTAACCCATAGTGGGCTCCAAGCATTAGCATTACCAGCTTTTACTGGTCCATACACTAAGTAGTCTCCAATCATTTTACTTGCAGCATGCAGGCAGCATTGAACTCCCATCACACACTAAGAAGTGGTATCAGACGTACAGGTTGGAAATGCTACTTGTTTTGGCTCCAGCTCCAGGAATTCCTTAGCCAAAATAGCCCACTTGTGTTTTCTAATACAGTTGTGGGATTGTTTTCAGCACCCCTGCAAAGATTGAAAAATGTGCCCGGAAGTTAAGTATTGAATGTTATACATTGCATGGTATTGAATGTGGTATTAAATGTTATACATGAGTGATGTACGGTAAGGTATATATTTTCCAGGATGCATTTACTAGGTCTGACTACTAGAGGGAGCCAGAGATCACTCATGTATAACATTCAATACCACATTCATAGAATCACACAGAATCATATATAATATTCAGTATATCTCGTATTTTTCCATCTATAAGACGCCCCGATATATAAGACAACACCCACTTTTCCAACCCAAAACTACAGTTCTGCAACCATGAGATTCTCTGCTCGTCTCACTTCCATGTATAAGAAGACCCACCGTTGTTAGTCTAACAATGTTAGATGAAAAAATGGTCTTATACACAGAAAAATACTGCAAATAGGTATTTCTAGGTTATCTAGAATTTTTAGCTGGTGGATAAGTGAATCAATGAATACTAATCCAATAGATAGGAGCATTCTGCTGTATTTAAATAACAAATAGTCTACACTCTTCTCTTGGTATTACTGCACTGATCCCCTTTGACTTGCCCACTCTCCCCATACCCCACACTTGTAAAGTTGCTTTGAAAAGTAATTGCTATATTTTCAATTCCATTACGAAAAGACTACATTTGGCTACATTATTATGGTTTGTAAAAAGTACAGTATTTCTTTACATTCTCATTTTTCAAGGAAGACAAATGATTATGTTTAATTCTTTAAAAAACCATAATTTTGCAAGTTACTAGCCCAATAGTCCTACACTCATGGTCACACATCCCATAATTATAAAATCAGCTAAGCTAGTTACAATTGCACACCAAAAGGAGCTAAGGAGTCTCATCATTCTTCTACAATCATGATGTAACTTCACTATGCCTTTGCTGCTTCAAAAAGAAATTAATTACACACAGCTTGGCATATGTGAGTTGCTACTTTAACTTCGACTCATCTAGCCATCACCTGAGGCTACTCTGTGTTACTCTGTGGCCTTCCTTTAAGAGGTGCATTGGGCTGCTCTCCTGTTTATGTAACCTTGCAACTCCTGGTCAAGATGACTTGACAAGTTACACATCGACACAGACACTGATAAAAACTGTCACCAGGCAGCTTAATACACAGCTGTTGAGGGCTGAGGCCAACAACAGAAAACAGTTACAAGGAAACCTGTTTTTACATTGGAAAGGAGTGAAGGGTTTCTGTGTTGATGGGTACATGTCCTTGTTTAATAGGAGTGGCCCAAGATACTTTGCTAACCTGAGGTCAAGCAGCCAATAGTACCCTGTATGATCTACCTAAATCAAGGGGCATGCTCCCCAAGCCTGCTGTCACTGTGAAACATGAAGCAGAAAGTACCCTGCAAAAAATATCTCTCCCTGTCACCTACGTTAGTGTGACTTAGTGGCCAGAGTGTTCGAGGGAGATGCAGGAGGCCAACATTTAGCTCCTAAGCTAAATCAAATCTCACAGTATGAACCGACTCGGGTGTTAAGGTCATCAGGAGAGACCCTTCTCTCCATCCCGCCACCCTCTCAGGTACGTTTTGTGGGAACCCATGAAAGGGCCTTCTCAACTGCTGTGCCCAGACTCTGGAACTCCCTCCCACTAGAGGCCAGGACTGCCTCATTTCTGTCATCCTTCCGGGAACAGGCAAAGACCTTTCTCTTCAGGCAAGTAGTCCCTGAACGATGGACTACCATTGTCTGTTATATGAAACCAGGGTGGTTTCTGTGCGAAGTGGGAGCTCCAAATGCTGCTGTGAGCAAATAAATGTCATGAATAAATACCCCTGCTTTCCCTCCAAGGAGCTCAAAATATTGTACAGGGTTCCCGTTGCCAGTTTTATCCCCACAAAAAAAAAAAACTTCTCAAGGTCAACAAACTACATGACGAAGTGGTTGAATCATTATTGCAACCTAAAAGAATGTTTCTGTCTTGGGACAGCCTCAGATTCTAGATATCTTGGGCTGGGCTTCCTGTTCTACCCTGGCCAGTGAGACATCTTCGCATGGTCAGGAACATGCAACTACCCTGCTAGCATTAGCTGCAAATATCTTTGGTTGATCTGTGACAGGAAAGAGATCTTGGTGTGTTGGTGGACAGCTCAATGAGGGTGTCTACCGAGTGTGTTGTAGCGGTGAAGAAGGCCAATTCCATGCTAGGGATGATCAAAGAGGGGATTGAAAATAAAACAGCCAACATTATAACGCCATTGTAAAAAACGATAGTAAGGCCACACCTGGAGTATTGTGTTCAACTCTGGTCAGCGCATCTCAAAAAAGACATAGTAGAACTGGAAAAGGTGCCAAGGAGAGCGACTAAAATGATTACTGGGCTGGGGGACCTCCCTTATGAGGAAAGGCTAAAACATTTGGGCCTCTTTAGTCGGGAAAAAAGGTGCCTGAGGGGGAATATGATTGAGACGTACAAAATAATGCAGGGCATAAGTAAAGTGGATAGAGGGACACTCTTCTCCCTCTCACGAAATACCAGAACTAGGGCACATCCACTCAAATGGAGGGCTGGGAGAGTGAGAACAGACAAAGAGAAAATATTTTTTTACCCAGCGTGTTTTTATTCTGTGGAACTCCCTGCCACAGGATGTGGTGATGGCATCTGGCCTGGATCCCTTCAAAAGGGGATTGGACCGATAACTGGAGGAAAAGTCCATCACAGGTTACAAACCATGATGGAGATGTGTAATCTCCAGGCTTAAAACCAGGGTACTTCAAGGGCCAGGTGCAAGGGAGTGGTATCAGGAGACAGATATCTAGTCTTGTGCGCTCTCAGATGCATTTGGTGAGGCCACTGTGAGATACAGGAAGCTGGACTAGATGGGCCTTTGGCCTGATCCAGCATTGCTCTTCTTATGTTCTTATGTTCTTATGACTGTGCAGATAACTAGCATTGACCCAAGATCACACACGAACTAAGGCCTGTTAATAGCTTGGAATCTTGAACTGGCAACACCAGATGAGCTGAAGGCAGATGTAGCAAACATTCAAGGAGGGAGGCAGAGAGAGAGAGAGACAGAGAGAGAGAGAGAGAGAGAAAGGGAGCACGCTTAGTTTCCTTTAAGAAATACACCATTTGTCTGCAGTTGGGAGATCCGAGTCTTTTGCAGAAGCCTTTTATTCCATTGAAATTGCTCCTCTGCTCTGCACCATTCACCACTTGAGCCCCAGGAAAGGTTAACAAGCACAGCAGCCACTGTTTGTTAGGAGTGGGAAAGTGCCATGTGCAGCCCCCAGCTTCTTTTCAATGGACGCAAGGCCTTCTCTCTCTCTCTCTCTCTCTCTCTCTCTCTCTCTCTCTCTCTCTCTCTCTTTTCTTTTTTTCTTTTTTGTCTTGACGCTGGCGTAGGACAAGGCCTGAATGCAGCTCGTGCTGAGGAACTTGGCAGCACTTGTACATTCCTGGTGGAGAAAGGAATCTGGACGTCCTCAGCGTATACCTGTGCTGTGGCGCTAGAAGGAACAAAAATGAATTATTCATCAACTGGGAATATTTAAGGTATAATTGAGCGGATGCAAGCAAGTGACCACTGCAACAGAATCTTGCAGCATGCCATGCTCCTTGTTCAGGATTTCCCACTCTCTGCCATTTTCCTCATCCCATTTTTTTTAAATCTCCCTTATTCGGCAGCTATTATTATTATTTATTCAATTTATATACCACTCATCTGGCAGAAAGCCACTCTGGGCGGTTTACAGCATAAAACAAACAGTCACAAAATACAGATACAAGATATAATAATAAAACTAAAATGGGAATAAAACTAAGGGCCTTTTTACACGACCCCTAAGATCCGCTGGCCACTTAAATTCGGACCAGAGATCTTAGGGGTTCCTGCTCTGTCCCCACCCCCCTCCGCACTTCCTGGTTGCTGGCTGCCTGAGGGACGGAGAAAAAAGAAAGAAAAGAATGCCTTCTTACCTCCGTTTTGTTCCGGGCAGCATTCAGATCTCTTAAAGGGGTGGGGCGCAAAAAAAGAAGAAACGGAAGCCAGGAGAGCCCCGCACTCACTATCCTTACACCGGATCAAATATTTGTCACCCCCAAAAAGAAGGTACAAGAACACTGCTGTTTGGTCTTGCTAAAGTGGGCGGGGTCGCACTTAATTGTCTGCAAACTCCGGAGCTGGTGGGTAAACATTTTTAAGGTCCGGACCTTGCAGCCATTTGCGGCGGAGCTTAGGGGTCGTGTATAAACGCCCTAAGACAACATGATTCATAAAAATCAACGGTAAATAAGATAGATTATGATTTCTTCCATTTATGTGCAGATTTATATATTGATCACATGCACTCATCATTGGGCTTATGAAGCAGGGATAGGCAGGCACTAGCATCAAAATTTGTATTTGTATTTTGGAATTACCAGCACAGCTCTTCAGATTTAGAAGTTGGAATTTAGCTTTTACCCCCACCCCCACCCCCTCCATGCCCAGCAAAACCTGTCAGGAGATACTGAACTCTCAGCCCCCACTACATTTGGTGACAGGGTGTATTTGAGTTTCATTTCTCCAGAAATTCCCATATTCCAGGGAAATGAGTTTCGCTTTCGCTTCTGGAACTATTGGCAACACTTGATCCAAACCTGAATCTGTTCATTCTGAATATCTGTAAACAATAATTCTTAATATTTATAACCCCATTTCCTCCTATCAATCAGAAAGCAAAAGGCTACATTTCTGCTTGTTAGAAGGAGAACATTTGGATCTGTCATAACAGAGCATTATTTGGCAAATTTCAAATATTCCTGAATCTGAATGCACATCCCTTTTTTGAAGGTTCCCTGCCTAATGAATATTTTGCTCTTAAGATTTCAGGGAGTACCTCTGCAAAACATAAGGTTTTTCATGCCTACCGTCATACCCATTTTTGCTACACTCTACTCACAGCCTGAACATCTGAGATTAGGGCTGGGAAACCAGTGGCCTTTGCTGCTTGTTTTCCATTCTGCACTGCCAGGGGCAGATTAAAGAGTCTCTGAGTTGTACTGAGTGCCTTTATCAAGATGTACCCTACATTTTTCTATTGCATTTCCCTGAATTTTCAGAAGAAAGAAAAGAGTACAAAGGTACCTTGGTTTAAGTAATTAATTTGCTCTCCAGGCTGTTTCATATTGCGAAAAATGCGTAAAGCGAAATGCGGTTTCCCATAGGAATGATTTGAAAACCAATTAATCAATTCCAGAAGTCAGAAGAAAGGCAAACTGGGGCATTCCATTTAAAATTTTCTCAAACCGAGGCATCTCCATTCTTTTCGTTATGCGAATATCATACATCAACATTTATCTATCTATCTATCTATGTATCTATCATCTATCTATCTATTTTACCCCATCTTTCTCCTTGGAAAAGGGCCCAAGACAGTAAAAAAATGTAACCAGGGGCATTCCATTGATAAAATTTCGTAAACTGAGGCATATCCATTTCTAATAATTTCTTTTCTTAAACCATTTGTTGTTACGTGAGGCATTCTTAAACTGAGGTACCACTGTACAGTACTTTGTTTTTTGTGGCATTTCCTAGAAATGTCACTAGGAGTCAATAAGCACAAATATACACACTCTTGCTAAGCAAACTCAATCAGACCTAGGAATGGGCACCATATAAAAATGACATGCTGTTTTATCGTTTCGTAAGGTTTTGAAATGTTACAAAACAAAACGACTGTACTGATGTACTGTAGCTATAACTGTGCTGATGACCTGGGGTTCATTCACAGATAGCAGGCTCAAGGTTCAATCAGCCTTCTATCCTTCCAAGGTTGGTAAAACAAGTACCCAGTTTGCTGCTGGGTGTGTGTGTAACCTGTGTAAGTCAGCTGTAAACCACCCAAACAGTGCTGTAAGCATGATGAGGTGGTATATAAGCAGAGAACATTTTAAAGCACTCTGGGCTGTTTACAAGTTAATTACTCAGGCTACACATTGCCCCCATGCAGCTAGCTGGGTACTTATGTTACCAACCACAGAAGGATAGAAGGCTGAGTCAACCACAAGCCGGCTACCTGGGATTGATCCTTCAGAACGTCAGCACAGTTTTGGCTACAACTCAGCAGTTTAGCCACTGCACCATGGGGTTTCTAATGTTATTTTGGGCTATGCTGTAATAAATGGCCTCCTCAAGAAGATTTCAGACCTGAAATGTTACAAGGCATTGCCATTTGTGCACATTAATATGCAAGGCCACTGACCATATCTATTGATCTTATAGCGAATCTGAATTTTTTTTACATGTTCTTGACTGTTCTGGACTTCAAGTTATTGATCAGAGTGTCCATAAAGAAGTAAATCAAGCAAAGGGAACAAGAATAGCACATATACTTCACCTGCTACCTCAAATTTTCAGGCGAAAACAACTGGAAACAGAAGGAGGCAGTGTGCAGAATCCTGGCCATTTTTACACGATCAATTATTTCATTTCTCCCCAGCATTTCCTCCAGTTTCTTATTAGGTTACTAGTGAGGTGAGTTCTCTCAAATTTTCTCCCTTTCCCATGATGTTGTTGACAAAACAAGCATATACTATCAGGAGTAAAAGTCTTTTCTCTTGCATTCTAGGGCAAGGAAGCATAACATGGCTGTACCTCTTAGGAAATATTCTAGAACAGTAGTAGTGATTGACCAAAGAAGAGGAGAAAAGAAAGAAGAAACAGATAAAGGGTTTTGACTAGGTGAATTTTCTACATCAATGCTTATAGTGGAACAGCAATAAAATGGCTAATAATCTGCTGCCACCTGCTGGCAGTACAATTAATTTTTCCTTTGCAAAACTATGTGCTTTAGGCTCTGAGACCTACAGTCCTTTATCATTGGCGTTTGGCAATTGGCAGTATAGACCCAGAATTCTAGGAGCTGCGATCCAAAATATCTGGAGGGCCGGAGGTTCCTGATCCCTGCAGTAATGAATGAAATAACGAAAACTGGAGGACAGGTTGAGCTCAAAATGCCCCAAGATTGCTCTAACCCGTAACATTTAAAAATGTTCTAAATTTTAGCAACAATCCTAAATGCTTCAGGAACCCTGTATGGAGTAGAGGACAGAGTAAGGGACTAGGAGTCAGGAGAGCTGTGCTTGATTCCCCAGCTCTGCTACAGAAACTTACTGGGGGAGCAGAACTGATAAAATCACTCCTTCAATACCTCAGTTACCTTGAAAAACCTATTAGGGTCACTGTAAGACCGTTTTTTTGACTTGACAGCACATAACACCATAGTGATATCCAGTGTGGAGTAGTGGAAAGAGAGGGGGGCTTAGATTCAGGAAGCCTGAGTTTGAATCCCTGCTTATGTTACCAACCTCAGGGATTATACTTTTTGTGCACCTAGCCATCTTTACTTGTTTTTTATATTGGGAGCTGTGTAACAAGTAAGTTTCCCCAGATGTGGGATCAATAAAGATTTATCTTGTCTTATCTTATCTTATCTCAGCCTTGGAAATGGACTGGAGTGGAACTGGTAAAGGCTTAAGTATCTCACTTACCTTGAAAACCCTATTAGGGTCACCATAACTCACTTTCAACTTGAGGGCATAAAAACTGGAACTGACATATGGAAGAAGAAGAATTTTACTTACTTACTTACTGACTGACTGACTGACTGACTGACTTACTTGATTTTTATACCACCCATCTTGCCCAAAGACTACTCTGGGAAGTTTACAACATAACAAAATAGATATTATATACATCAAGCAATAACAATACATCAAACAATAACAAATGAGATGCAAATTTAACCAGCATTATACATACTACCGTAAAAATAAAAATAACTAATTCAACCACTTCTCTGAGTCAAAAAACTTGAAAAGGGGTTGCGATAAATTAGAATTGACATGATAGCATATGAAGAAGAAGAAGAAGAAGAAGAAGAAGAAGAAGAAGAAGAAGAAGAAGAAGAAGAAGAAGAAGAAGAAGAACAAAACAACAACAACAACAACAACAACAACAACAACGCTCCATCTTAATGGCCACTTAAAAAGGTAAAGGTAAAGGATCCCTCCACAGATGCATGCTAGTCATGTTCATCTCTAGGGGCGGTACTCATCTCCATATGCCAACCAAATGGCCAGTGTTGTGCAAGTCCATGGCCACGTGGACGGCATGGCTGCAAGGAAAAACTGCTTTTACCTTCCCACTTTTTATGGCGGTACCTATTTATCTACTTGCATTTACATGCTTTCAAACTGAGGTCTCATGCAAGGTGGTCCTCTGTGTTTTCTGTGCATCGCTTGCCTCACTGATACAGCGTCTCTTATTGCTCCTCCTCTGTAAAGCCTTCTGCACTCTTGCCTCTGTTCGAAAAGGCTTTTGTTTGCAATTTTCCCAGATGAGAGGATCTCTGAAGGACAAAGGAAGGGAGCAAGCTGGAGCTGCTTGATGGATCTAGTCTGTGGCTCAGACCACCCCTTGATTGGTAGCATGCACTGTCATCAGCTGCAGACCCCATGGATGCATTCCTGTTTCAGCCAGCTGTCTTAGCCTTCACCCTCATCAACCCTGTTGAAAGGCGAGGGACTCCAGCAGTCCCACTGCATTCCTTGACATGCCACCTGCAGTTCCTCAGTCCTAAGGTTTGCAACAGGCATTTTAGAAGCCATTTGTTCTGTCAGCTACTTACGCATGCACACACAAACATACAGACAAAATGGCAGCCACTCAGGGTCTCAGTGAGAGGAGGTAAACTTTGCTGGGGGTGGGGAAAGGGCACCCAAATGACAAAATATAGTTTTACTTCATACTATTCCACACCACTCCCTCAGAATACACTTCTGCTCCAGGTGACATAGACCCTACATGTGGGCCTGCTAACGTTGACTGACAAGAGAATCAGAAATTGCATACCATATTCCAAATTCAGTACTCAGCAACCTCAACAAAAATGCCAAAAGACTGCTTGGCTGCGCTTGAATTTCCTATTCTGATTGCCCAAATTAATTGTTTCCCTTCATTACAAAGCAGAAAGCTGCGGAAACTGTCATGCATTCCAAGAGTGTCAATACTACACAATTACAGTAGATTGGGATTTGTAGTTTCGACAAGGGGCTTGAAGTTCTCTGCTAGAGAGCAAAGAATGCTCTCCCTAGGGCTGCAGCACGGATATCTCTTTCACCAAATTACAAATTCCAAGATTTCATTGTATTGCAATAGCATGATGTTAAAATTCTAAAAATCTATAGCAGTGGTTCCAAAATGTTATTGTGACTCCATTTGATAACAGCCAAGGAACCTACAACAAACCCACCCCACCATCTTTGCATTAAAAAAGCAAAGGAGGGTTTGCAAAGTTTTTCTAGGGGGTCATGGGTTGCCTTATATATCCTGTAGCCCTTGATAAATAATTTCTTCCTTGACCTCCCAGTGTGGGATATTAAAGTTAGTCAAGATCAAAATGTTGATCATAATTGTTGCCGATGTGCTCCCTCCAGTGGTGAATGGCATCTGTTTGTCACAGCATATAATTTCCCTCAGGTACACTTATTCATTTTAGCCTGCTTCATTTTTGTCATTTGGTCATTAAAATATACGTATATGCTCAGTTGTTGAGACATGCATTTCCGAAGATATCCATTGTGGGAGGAAACTGTTATGAGTTTTTCAAGCTGTTTTGCCATGTTCTGGAATTTTTCGTATACCCCAGAGCACAGAAAGAACTCCTAGTTCCCTGAGCTCCTTCCTCCCTGAAGATGCCAGCCACAGAGACTGGCAAAACTCCAGGGGAAAAAATTTCCAGAACACAGCCAAATGGCCCAAAAAAACTCGCAACAGCGATTTAATCTGATTCGTCAACTGCAGTTTTGGATGGGGAAAAATACAGCAGAAACAACAACAACAATTCAAGCCACCGAAAAGGTAGTGGAGAGTAGAGTCACTTCAATCTCTGCTTGAAAGTGAGACTTGTTCTTCTCAAAGCAATTAATAATAGTGTTGTGCCTATAAGTACACAGAGGGAAAAGGAGGGGAGAGGGAAGGAACTCTCCCTTGGCCACCCAGGTATATCCTGTTCCTACTTTGTGCAAGATGTATGCACACACATGAGCACAAATATATAGAAAGAGCACAAATATGTGGAAAGTCAATTCCAGTTCTCATTGTGGCTTACAATATGTTAGGAAGATCTACCAAATCAGTAGGACATGTGTAACTAACAATCAGAGAATCATAAAATAGTGAAATTGGAAGGGGCGTACAAGGCCATCAAGTCCAACTGCCTGCTCAAAGCAGGAATACAACAATCGATCTAAGCAGTCTCTGTCATCCAGTAGCTAAATTCTTGCTGGGATAAAAATTAGATTTAGCCCTATGTCTGGAAGGAAAAGTAGAAATAGAGACCAACTAATGTGTGCATCAGCAGCCAGTCAATTAAAATGCCTCAAGTGCAGTTGTGCAATGAATCTGTACACCTTTGGAGAAAGTTGTTAGTAGCGTTCAGCCATCAAGTGTAAAAAGGTGTAATTAAGTGTACTTATTGTGAAATGAAACTGTGTGCCATTATGTCAAATCTAGGGACTCTTCTAGGGCTTTCCAGGGTTTTCAGAACTCAAACGTGGCTTGCTAGGCTCTCATCCTGGTGACAGCACTCTGGGACCCAAGGCTGCATAGGTGGCAAGGCTCATAACCACATTAGCCCCTGTATTCCGGCTGGTCTCCACTGGCCCCTCTTTGGAGGAAACACAGTAAGGATTCAGGCCCCTTCCAGACCACTGAGTTACTATATACCACCAGTGTTTGTGAACCTATGGCAGGGGTGCCAAAGGTGGCACTCGGAGTTCTTTCTGTGGGCACCTGACATCGCCCCTTCACTGTCACCTGTATTCAGATTAAATTGCTGTATTAGCACTTTGCGAAACATTAGTGGGTTTTGAATCGCTGTTTGGACACTCGGTCTCTAAAAGGTTCACTATCACTGCTATATATTAATTGGCATATGCTAATTTATAAAGGTGCATTTAGAAATAACTCCTATAACTTAAAGGGGAATACAGTGCTTTTTGCCATCAGGAGGAAGGATTCGACCAAATGGTCTGCATGCCAATTTAGTCTTCCTGTTATCCAAATAGTCATTGTTGATAACACCAAGGGGGTTCCAAGTGAACTTGGGCTCAGCAGCAGGCTGCCCAAGACTTCCACATACCTACTTTGACTTTGCTGAATCTTGAAAACCCCTTCCAAAAATTTTCACACCTCTCAAAGCTCCTCCTCATCATGTCTATGTCCAACCAATTATCCCCTCTATCTTCCATGGTCAGAGCCTGGAATATGGGATAAAGGCTCCTAGAACCCAACATTTCTAATATGGGGATTCTAGAAGCTATGGATTTATTTATTTATTTATTTATTTATTTATATTTATATTTATATTTATATTTATATTTATATTTATATTTATATTTATATTTATATTTAAGGAACATATCAAGCTCTGTAAATGATGCATGCAAGACTTCAAGAACATCCATCCATTTGTGCTCCAGTATTCCTGGTCATGTAGGAGGAGAAAACAGGGACAATGAACAGCAGATGTTTACTTTTGTAAGGATCGCTGAACAGGAAAAGGAAGAGCCTGACTTCTAACCCTCCTAAAAGTTGTTTTGGTTGACACAGCATAACAGGAAAGAAGCAACAACGACCCCAAATTGCTATGGGTTCGGTAACAGGAAAATGGGCATGAGAAAAGCAAATAAATTATGTGCAACATGAGTTCTTGGGCGTTCCTCTCTTTCATTCTTTCTGGTAAAAGTCAGGAAATACAAAGGTACCATTTGAAAAACATGTGCTTTCACATGTTCACATCTCTTTACCTGCAGCTTCCCTGGCCTTGTCAGCTCATCAAAACTCTCTCCTCCTTATCTAAGCCCAACCTAACAAACAAGATTTTGACGCTGCAACTGAGTGATAGGAAGGAAGGTGCGATATCCAGATCATTCTCTACTCTTCCTTCCTCCTTCTTCCAGGGAATGAGGTCTTCTGGTTTTCACTTTACTGTATGACACCTTCTATCTGCTCATTAAGGTAATGAGTGTCAGTAGAAATGTAGACAAAATGGGGGAAGTAAAATATAAAAGGGAATAATCAGTATATTCAGGATATCCCCAAGTTTGACAGAAATGCAGTCCTTTTAAATATGCCTAAAACCTGCCAAATGTGTAACTCTGACTGCAGAAAGTATTTTCTACCCCGGAGCATGAGGTCATGCAAGAACCACTGGATTCAACTGAAGGACTGCTTGCACAGGCACAGGCTAGTAGCTCCCTTCCTAAAGGGGAACATCCACAACTCAATCCTACTAGTCACTCACTCCTCTGGGACTACCATCCTTCAGCTAAGCTCAACCAGTCAGGTGCAAACAGAAGCTTGAATGCTCAAATTAATCTTCAGGAATTAACATCTTGCCTTGGAAAATCCCTCCAACAAATTGAAATCTTTCCTAGGCCCCCTAAGAAGTTAAAATCAGATATCTCAACAGCTCCCACACCTCTGGGATCCCAAAACGTCTGCTCAGCACAGGATCCATTAGACTCCTCCATTTCCCCTTTTGAAATCAATAACCCAACAAAGCCATCTTCAGAGACAATAATGGAAGCGCTCCTGTCAGACATAGTTCAGTCTCCTGCATGTGAACCTTCACCACATGAGAGAGCTGATATACTCTCACTTTCTGTTCAACCCCTGGCAGCAGCTCTAAGACAACATGATTCTGCTGAACCATCCCCCTGGGAAATCAATTTACAATTGGATCTTGACAATGAGGTCTTATCACAGGAAGATCTTACAACCCTAAGAGCACTCTCTGACCAAAAGCGACAATCTATTCTCAGAAGGATTGAGCTGCTCCGACAAGAATTATTGAAACTAAATGGGTCCTCTCAATCCAAATGTCCCATGGAGTGTATAGCCCCCTTTCAAGAGCATAGAAGGGAACATCCCAGGAACAGTCAATCTTAGCTGAGATTCACATGGGACCTGACCCTGTCTCTACTTTTCCTCTTTGCTCTGTCAATGCCTTGTATGAGAACACAACTCCAAGTATTAAAAGGCCAGCCATTGCCTCTGAGAGGACATCTCCCAGTTCTGAGCAGCTTAAATATTTGCCATCCTTAAAGGCTGTTAATCCAACATAAACTTCAATAAATCCGTGCTGGGACATTCAGTCTTCTACCAAACTGGATAACCCTACTGAATCCTTACTTGCCAATGATCCTCATTTTGTCTCTCATGTGGCATTGATTCACTCAGCCTCTACTTCTGATACACAGGACCAACGTGCCACCTTCAATTTCAGGCCTCTGTTGGACAAACCAACAACTGAGGAAAACGAGCTAGGACCAGAGTACTCAGCATCCTCCCCTTTGATGGAGGAAATACCAATACAGTTACTTAATCATCAGGATATCACAAAATCCCCTCCAAGATCATCCTCTCATTTACTAGCTCACAGTTCATGACAGTCGGAGGACCACCATATAGTCTCCCTTTTAACTTGGAACGTGGCTGGGTGGTTCTCTTTAATTAGGGATCCTTCCATCGGAGACTATTTGCTTCACCATGACATTGTACTGATCCAAGAAACATGGACTGCTGATGAACTAATTCTGAATGGATTTACTGCCTTTTTCATTGGGGGCAGTGCCTGGCGCCAAATATGGAAGAGCAAAAGGTGGTTTGGGGATCTTTGTTTCCACAACGCTACATGCCATTTCAAGGCCTCTCCCCTCACTGAATTCATGTGCCATGGCAGTACTAGTTCAATTCAAGCAGCACTCCTTGATTCTAATCAATGTTTATATGCCACCAGTTAGGAAGATTGCCCAGCTTAGAACTCTCTGGGCTGAGCTAGAATCATATGTTGGGGATCTTATAACTCAAAACCCTAATGCATCAGTAGTTCTGGGAGGAGACCTCAATGCGAGGCTGGGTCCTGACGATCACACTCTATATACAGCCTACAAATGCATTCCCCCCGATCATGAATATACTGGTTCCCTTCTCCCCCGTCTTTTTAAGGATCAGAAATTCAACTTTGCAGGCCTTTCTTTGGCCCAGCTAACATATAGATCTAATCTCTTCATCCTAAATGGTACTTCTACAGGTGACTATCCAGCTGAATTTACCTACATATCTGGATCCAAAATGAGCACCATTGATTATGTATGTGTTTCCATGGATCTTCTTCCCTACGTTAAAAACTTACAAGTACTTCCTAAATTCGACAGTGATCATCTCCCCATTTTGCTTCTCCTAAATGCTTTTACTCAGGAAGTGCGCACTGTCACTCACTATCAACCGAACATAACTCCTTCAGGAAGAACTTATCAGCGTATCAAATGGTCCTCTGTCTGGAACCAAAGAATCTCTGAAATGTTGGCATCTGATCATCTATTGGGACTGCGCCTTAACTTGTTATCAGCAAAGACACCAGAGGAATCTTTGGAGAATTATAACACCTTGATTCAAGAACTAAATAAAGAATTTAAAGCTAACAGAACCGCATATTGGAAGCGACATCATTTCCACTCCAAACCTTGGTTTGACAAGGAGTGTGTAGATGCTAAAAAGGCTCTAGCTGCTACTTATCAACTCTACCTATCTAGTAGAGCTCCATCGGCTGCACAGGATCTTCTTTTGCAAAAGAAAAAATATAAACAACTTTTAACACATAAGAAAAAGATTGCTACCCAAAATAATTGGGCACGGCTAATACAAGCAGCTAAAACTAATGATTCCGCTACCTTTTGGCAGCTCACATCTTGCATCCGCAGCCTTGATAGGCCTGTGCCTGATTGTCACATTTCCTCAGAGATCTGGGAAGCATACTTCCAAGAGCTATACTCAGACCCATCTGCTGGGAAAGGATCTTACATCCAAGACCTAAGTAAACTCCCACAGTGGCCTCCTGTGCCTCAGTCAGAAATTAAGAGCTTGATTACCTTACTGAAAGAAGGGAAAGCTCCAGGAGAAGACCTAATTCCAGCAGAGGTAATCAAAAACAACTTGGACTTTTGGTCTCCCTTACTACTAGCTTCACTTTTTACCTGTATCGATAGATACGGACAAATCCCTGAAGACTGGGGGCTCGCTATTATTATACCTATATATAAGAAAGGCAAAAAGGATGATCCCGCCAACTATAGACCAATCAGTCTTCTTAATACAATCAGCAAACTTTATGCTAGACACCTACAATGGACATTGCAAGACTGGCTGGAACAAGAAAACATACTTGCGGAAGAGCAAGCCGGCTTCAGAGAAGGCAGATCGACTATAGATCAATGTTTGGTGCTCCAACATCTTATTGAAAAATACTCTCCCTACAATATTTCCTCCCTTTATGCTGCCTTTATAGATTTTAAGGCAGCATTTGATTCAATATCACGAACTAGGTTATGGGAGAAACTGGAGGCTTCAACAATAGACAGACGTCTATTTCATTTAATACGCATGCTCCATGAAGGAACCAAACTTAAGATCAGATGTAATCCCCAGGGTCAACTCACCAATCCTGTTGCCACAGGGATGTATTCTGGCCCCTCTTCTCTTCAACTTCTATATTAACTCCATAGTGCCCTATCTTGACCATTGGACCTTCCACCCTCCAAAACTGGCTGGAAGGCATATCTCTGTCTTGCTTTATGCCGATGATGCAGCAATCCTCTCTAGAACACCTGTAGGTCTTAGAAGAGCTCTGAATGCACCATCACAATTCTGTGAGGAAGAGCAATTAAAGCTCAATTATCAGAAAACTAAAATTGTGGCCTTTGCTAAAAGACCCAAGATTCACTCTTGGAGTATCAATGGGCACAAAATTGAGCAGGTTTCCTCCTTTAAATATTTGGGAGTAGTTCTTCAGGCTAATGGTAGCAGAAAAGCCCATGGAGGTTATGTTGCCAACATTGCTCAAAGAAGTTCTCTAGCCATTCTTAAATATCTCAAGACAGCTGGCGGCCAATATATTCCTCAAGCACTTAAATTAGTCCAAGCCAAGTCAATTTCCCAACTTCTATATGGTGCCCAATTAGGTCCCCTTTCCAATTACGCTCTACTGGAACGGGTACAATCTAAATTTGTAAGATCGGCCTTACAAGTTCCCAAATGTGTCCCAAATGTTACTCTCCGATTAGAGTTAGGCCTCATGAAAGTGGAGGCTAGAGCTTGGGTGGCTATTCTTACCTATTGGATTAGACTGCATTTCTTCCCTAAGGGTTTAGCCCCCCTTATTAGAAAAGATGACTTTAAATCCAAATGGGAAGGGGCTATAATATCTAAAATCCTATCCTTAGGTCTGTCACAAGACATCCTTTTTACCATGAAGTATAATCAGGCCAAGGCAGTTATTAAGCAGCGGGTTACCGACTCAGAACGACAACTGGATCTAGATAGCTCCCCTGCCTTTATTGTTAATGACTCCTGCAGGTATCTATCTTTCCCAATGAGATACTTAGCCAAGCTTGAGATACCCACCCTCCGGAGGGCCTTATGCCCTCCCTTCTGCTGTTCTTGAGGGACGATATCAGAGATCTCCCTATTCGGAGAGGCTATGTCCCTGTGACTCTGGCGATATTGAGTCAACAGAACATGTACTTCTTCACTGTTCCTTTTATAAAGACACCCGGGCTAAGCTTATATCTCCAATAATCTATAAATATCCAGGACGCTCTGGTCATTATTATGCTCAATTACTTCTATCAGATATGAATTTTTCTATAACATATAGTGTGGCCAGGTTCTGCGCCGCAGCGATCAAAATCCGCAGGACAATGACCAGCGTCATCAACTAACCAAAAGTACCACTTACGATACATAGCTCCTAAGTATCAACAACTCTTGATTAACAAACAAATGTGGGATGTCTTATGTGTATGGAACAGTATGTATATACAGTATGTACTCTGATGTCTTTTGTATATATCTATCTGGATCTTCCTCTATGGCTCGTTGACATCACTAATTCCTCAGATACTAATAAGGTATAGCTTCGTGATGGTCAGGATGGATTTGTGGGCAGTTTTTATATTATATTATATATTTTATATATAATATATTTTATATTCTACATTTTATATCTTATCTATTTTACTACTATTTATATACTGTATCCTACTGCTGGTCACTGACCGTAATAAAGTTTGATTGATTGATTGATTGACAGAAATGCAGTCCTTTTAAATATGCCTAAAACCTGCCAAATGTAAAACTCTGACTGCAGAAAGTGAATTTGAGACCTCAATTGTACAGGTACAATTTCATGCATTAATGAACTCTTTCAGAGCACCCAGAACACAAAAGCTAAAGTTCATGGACAGACTTACTGAAAACAAAGGAAGAACAACCGCTCATAGAATAACTTGGATATACAAGTTATCCTATGAGCATTTATTCTTATAGGGAGGTTTCAAAACAGGAAGGCTGATAGGATTCTGTACTGAAATGTATACATTATAATGTCTGCAATGATTTACTTCCCTTGTCACATAATGGAGTTGATGAGTGTACAGGAAGTTTCCCTGAATTGTCACTTCCCTGTGTATAACTTTTATTTGGCTTTCTTTGTTGTTTTTAAAAATTAACTCAACACTTTCAAGCAGAACAATGCAAGGTCACACTGACAGGTTATAGTTTGGAGATTAATTTGATTGGAGCATGTGTTTTGACACTTCCCCCTGAAGGAGCCCAGAACATTCAGTGGATATATTCTAATTACATCCACTGTTGAACTCTTGGTTTTAAAAATGCTGTGCTCCGCTTGAATCTAGAGTTTAAAAATATAGGCCCCCAAGTCAGCTGTTAGTCGAATCTAGAGTAGACTCTTTGAATGAGAGGGAGCTAAGTAACTCAACATTTAAGTGAAGGTGCGTAGATTTAATGGCTCTCCTTTGTGTGTGCTGTGTCGTTAGAGTTGTGACCGACCCTTCGTGACCCCATATCCATGGAGTTTTCTTGGCAGGAATACTGGAGTGGTTTGCCAGTTCCTAATCCAGGCGCCTACAGCACCTGGTATTCACCTTGGTGGTCTCTCATCCAAGTACTAACCAGGGCCAACCCTGCTTAGCTTCCAAAAACAGGTGAAATCAGATGTTCTTAGGGCATCTAAAATCTCCTTTAATTGAGACTAAAATTTGGATAAACATTAACCAACTGAAACATTAAAAAGCTCTTCTACATAATGTCAGCCCACTAACTTACATGGGACTTGCATTTGTCCCTCTGACTTATATGGGACCCTAGCTCCCACTCTCTCTCTCTCTCTCTCTCTCTCTCTCTCTCTCTCTCTCTCTCTCTCTCTCTCTCTCTCTCTCTCTTTCACACACACACACACACACACACACACACCTATCTAGTCCAAATGCTATCTAGTCCAAAATGAGTTGGATGACAATGAACCATAATAAAGGAAACCAGGCACCTTGAAGTTCCCATCAACAAGTAGCACCTGGACATCTGTGTGAATAAATGATGCCTGAAGTCATCATTATCATTTGCCTTAAACCTCCATGCATCCACACACAATGTACACATCTTTGAGATTTAATCTCCGTTTGATTTTGCTCCTCCTTTGGATGCAGAAGTGAGGCGTGCTCCTAATCAGTCTGCTGCCCAAAGCTCATACATTGCTAAGGGCATTCCAACCAGCTCCCTGGGGAAGCAGACATGCAGTACATCTACGTGGCCAGTGGAGGGAGGCTGATTAACAAAGTAGATGGTCTGCTGCTTAGGAAGAAGGAACAACTCTATATCTTGAAATCAAACTTATGCATTTGTAACAAGAGAAGAGGTTAAACAATGAGTGAAAAATGTCGCTTCTCGGGCCAAAAGTTGATCCAGACTAAAGGGTCTGTTAAATGTCCAGACAGGGAGAGAAGACAGAATTTGTTTCTGATGGTATTGCATTGGATAGGTCTAATGCGGACATAAACATCAACAGAGGTTTTCTTGGTGTCAAGAGTGAACTTGCTCATCCATGGAGCCATAATAACCAGTTTTGATTATTCCCTCTTCAATTTAAAAGCAGCTGCCAAGAAAAAACTCATCAGACATATTAAGATGTTATTTTGGAGTCAGAGGCTACAGAAGCATTGTGCTGGCAAGCATTGTGTTCTTAGATCTCAGGTGCCTGTACTTGAAAACTGATTAATGAGACCTCAAGGAACTTTGGATAGCTTTGGGTGCATCAGTTACCTTACAATACTGTCCATAGAAACCCCCACGATTTCCAACATCAAAAGCTCTTCCTGTATTGGACATATATTCACTGGTTGCAGTGCCACAACTGGGCTTTAAAGCAAAGATGAAAGATAACAGAGAGCTTTGCCAACAGTCAGTGGTGCCAAATTAGAGCGATACACAGTGATATTGTTCAGGTTTTATAGCAAAGCAGACTGTGTCAACAATGCAAGGAAACAGCTGTTTACTAATAAGGGGAAGGGCTATGGCGATTTATTACACCACTCAAGCAGCATTCCTGCTCTTTCAGTCCATTTGTCACATCCAAGTGATGGAAGATATATAGTGGCAGCTTCCAGCCTGTAAAGAATACTTTCTCAGAAGCAAAGGGGTTCCTGTGTTGAGCTCCTACATTGTGTGCAGTTGTGGAAAAGACTGTAGGCACAAATGGCTACATTCTGCTGTGGAAAATAAGGCACAAAAAGGCTATCATGTAAGTATAGAATGAATCATAGAATCATAGAGTTGGAAGAGACCTCAGGGGCCATCCAGTCCAACTTGCAGTCATGCAGGAACCCCCATCAAAGTACCCCCAACAGATGGCCATCCAGCCTCTGCTTAAAAACCTTCAAAGAAGGAGACTCCACCACCATCCATGGAAGCATATTCCACTGCCAAACAGCTCTAACCATCAGGAAGTTCCTCCTAATGTTCAAATGGAATCTCTTTTCCTGTAGTTTGAAACCATTGCCTCGCGTCCTAGTCTCTGAAGCCATGAAAAACAAACTAGTCCCCTCATCAATATGACATCCTTTCAAATAGTTAAACATGGCCATCATATCTCCTCTCAGCCTTCTTTTTGTAAGGCTAAACATTCCCAGCTCCCAAAGCTGCTCCTCATAAGACATTTCTTCCAGACCTTCAATCATATTGGTTGCCCTCGTCTGGACCCATTCAAGGTTGTCAACATCCTTTTTAAATTGAGGTGTGCAGAACTGGACACAGTACTCAAGATGGGGTCTGACCAGACCAGAATAGAGTGGTACTATCACTTCCCTTGATCTAGACACTATGCTTCTGTTGACCAAACCAAGAATCATATTGGCTGCCATGTCACATTGCTGACTCATGTTCAATTTGTTGTCCACCCAGACTCCCAGATCCCTTTCACATGAACTATTTTCCAGCCAGATGTCTCCCATCCTATATCTGTGCAATTCTTTTATTTTACCTAGACATAGCACCCTACACTTCTCTCTGTGAAAACCCATTCCATTAGCTTTGGCCCAGCACTCTAATCTGTCAAAGCTGTTTTGTATTTTCATCCTATCTTCTGGGGAATTATCAACCCCTCTCAATTTGGTATCATAGACAAATTTGATCAGCCTACTCTCTATTCCGTCCTCCAAATCGTTAATAAAGATATTGAATAGTACTGGACCCAGAACAGAACCCTGGGGCACACCACTGGTCACATCTCTCCAAGCTGAAGAGAAGCCATTTCTCTTTCTTGTCTTCTGTGTGCCATCCATTGTAGGACCAGGACCATGATATAGTAGTCCAATGGTTCTATAACCACATCCAGAAATCTTGCCCAGTGTAGCTGGTGGTGAAGGCTTCTGGAAGTTTTAGTCTAAGAAGTCCAAAGTCTTTACTGTACCACTGAATGAGAAGGAAGGATGACAGACTGACCTTCAAGCAAATTACCCATTTGTAACTCAGGAAAAAAGAACAAATTTTGGCTCAGCAGTATCATTTATGTCCATGATGTATATATTTTATGTTGAGCAAGCCATTTCCTTGTGAAATACATGGTTCCATATGTGCTGTCTTGTTAATTTGGGGACAAAATGTTTCATGAGAATGATACTTTTCATGTTTTTACATTAAAAAGACATAAAATGTATTACATTAGTCTTCTGTTTGCCATTTTTAAAAATAGCCTGAACTGTTTAAAGTCTGTGCGAATTCCTTATCTAGCTTTGTTTATCCTGTTGTCAGGGATGTTTATGGGCCAAGTTTCATGCTGGTACAAACGTCAGGATGCTGGGGCCAATTTGAACACTTAATCTTCATTCTTAGGAAATATTACAGGGTGTTCCAAAAACCAGTAGTTGTGAGTGGTTAGAGCTTTTGGATTTTCTCTTAGGATATATCAGTAGAACCTAGTTTCTGTATTTTATGAAGTTGTTTTTAAGAGAAATGAATATATAATGACATTCTGAAGTCATCCATAAACAATCAGAGCAGCGGTTCAATAGAGGCCTGGATCACCAAGAGTGAACCTAGCACTTATTAATTATAAATGATTTTGCCATATCATTATATCCACTCTCCTCAAGCATTTGCAGAGAGGTAAATACATCAGAGCCTAATTGCACTGACAATAAAAACTGCTCTATTGGGTTTTGCGGGGGGGGGGGGGGGGAGAGCATGAGTCAAAATTAGGTGTGCACCTGAGGTAAGTGCAGGCACAAAGTAGTTCACCAAGAAAGTGAGTTTTTCTGTTCCTCTGCCAGAGGTCCATTTTTATTTGAGCTGGTGTCAGAATCAATTTATTAGAATGGTGACGCCGTGCTTGAATGCTCCGGTAGGAGCAGGACAACTCTCTACTCCCCTGCTCCCGTACTAATGGAAGGGGTAAAAATTAACATTTCCCACCAGAAGGTTCTGATCTAGAAACCACCTTCCCATTACAAGCGCTATGGTGCTAAACTCTGCCTTCCAATACAAAACTTCACATGAAATAAAGGACACACCATTAATGACCATGAAAAAACATGGGAAGCCATGAAGGAACATCATCCAAAGAGATGGGGAAATACCCAAACTGCTAGTGCCACACCAGGTATTTTTGTACAAACCAATGTTCCATCTGGAACATTTAATTAACAGTTAAACTGTTAAAAATACTGTTGCATCTATCTCTGATAGATTTTTCTCTTATGGATTTTTCAGAGCTGCTGTCTGTTCTTAAACATATTGTTTTGTTGTTTTGTTGCTTGTGTCCTGGGGTTATTGTTATATTGTTATATTGTTATATTCTGTGATTGCTGGTATACAAATAAATAAATATTAGTTTCCATGCACAATATTTGTTTGTTTGTTTGTTTGTTTTAATATTTATATACCGCCCGTCTTCCGGAAGAACTCCGGGTGGTTTACAACAAGTAGTGGGCATAAAACAAAGAAAGCAATAACAATAATAATGGGCATATAAAACTAAATAAATATATGTGTTAGTTATTAATAATTAACAATTCAATGTGTTAGTTATTATCTATAAATTCCTTAATGGTTTAGCACCTTGATACTTGTCAAAATGTCTCTCCTACAAACCAGATACCCTTCCCACTCACTCTCTGCAGTCCAGGACATCAAGAATAGTGACCAAGAGAGTGAGCGTTAGAAATCATGCTTTCTTGGTGATGGTGCCATCTCTTTTTGGAACTAACTTCCAAAAGATGTTTGATGGACTTTTCCCCTCCAAATTTTCAAGAAAGTGGTGAAAACCTAATTTTTAAAAATGGCTCATTATTAGTATTGATTTGAGATTGTAGTTATTTCAACAGTTCATTTTTGTTTACAGTTTGGTTCGCTTATGGCAGGGGGCTATTGTTGATATAAATTGAATGTTTATATTGCATTGGGTATTACATGTTTGGATGTACTCTTGTAAACTGCCCAGAGAGTGCTATGCATTATGGGGCAGCATAGAGATTAAATAAATAAATAAATATAATCTTTGCAAGGGTAGGAAACCTTGTTTAATCAATTTTCCTGTGGGGTTTTCATCATGCAACTTATTTCAGCAAGAGCAACAATGAGTCTTATGGCACCTTAAGGTACAAAATATTTTGTTTGGCATAAGCAGTCATGGGCTGCTGCCTGCGTCTAAACAAATGGACTATAGTTCACAAAAGCTTCGACTAAAAACCATGTTGTTCATTTTCAAGGCACCGTGAGACCCTTTATTGCCAGTTTGGTGAAGATCAGCCCGCCATCCGTTTGCGTAAGAAAGAAAATGGTTGGATGACTGCATCAGCTTCTTTCAGAACTCATGTGTTCTCGTGTTCAGAAGTTTATCTTCTGTCACCAGTCAGTGTCCTTGGAACAATGCTGTCAACAATACCCGAGATTGTGAGGTGGGATATCTGGAGGGAGGAGAGTTCACACAGCTGAGTCTGGCAGGATGCCTATTAGGAAATGTTGCTGTAAGCATTCTCAATTCTCACCATCCCATGCATTTGGGTGGCCTTTCCTGTCTATGGTCAAGTTTCACACACTTCCCATTCTTTGCTTGCTTGCTTCAGGGGACAGAGAAAGGGAGGTACTGTACTTTCTTTGATCCACATGGGTGACTGTCGAATAAGGCGAGTGAATTTTGAGAACAACTTTTGAAAATTTGCTGCAGCACAAGCATCTCTCAACACCATTAATTCATCATGGGGAGGAGGCACTTGGCAATATTATTCCTTCTGTCATCTTTGACTGTGAATATGTTCAGTTTAATGGAAATCAATGAACAGGTAAGAAGTGCATTTTGTTTTATATGATGAGATGTTAGGATCTGTATTGATTGCCTATGCAGAAATAAGGATGGACCAACTTATTGAGATTCACCTCACCAGCTGGTGAGACACTGAAGAAAACAGGGCTAAATCCAACATTTGTCCCAAGTACAGCAGACTTTCTGAACATTATGGGACTTGTTAATCATGACAAATGTTCCATTTAAATATAGCCATAGATAGTAGCTCTGCTCTGTCATTCAGAAATTTTGCACAGTATGCACATAGACAAGGAAATGGGATCCTATCCATTTCCACTATCCAACTTCTATGTTAATCTGAGATCCCTTATGACCTATTTTCTCCACATGGAACCTTGGGCCTGAGGTTTTTCATGGTTCCTGATCACACATGCAGACCATATTTTAGAGTATGTATCTTTGGGCATAGATAGATTCCATACATACTAACTAATAAACCTTGTGGAAGCCCGAGCTGAGGACAGTTCCTACCATCTTGCTTCTGTCTCAGTTCATTGACTATTTGTGGATTCAAATGAAAAGCCAGGATCAACATCAGTGATTAATTGGTAAAAAAGAAAGTGTGTTTCCAATTATTTCTAACCTGGACATGCTGTCATATTTCTTCCGTGCCCATCTTTACTTCTTGCAAAGGTTGGAAAAGATTGTAGGTGGGTTTGCAAGGGCATGCATGCTTAGCAGTGAATAAAATACACGTGATCCGAAATAGTTTTTCACTCCAGCCAGCCAAAATAGAATGGATACTGAAGGAAGCTGCAGAGCTCAATCTTGACAGTTTACAATTTAATTACATAGGCTACACATTTCCCACCTTCCAAGTAAGCTGGGTATTCAATTTACCAGTCTCAGAAGGATGGAAGGCTGAGACACCTTTGAGCCAACTAACCTGAGGCTATCTGGACTGAACTCAAGTCATGAGCAGAGTTTTGGCTCCAGTGCCACATTTCAGCCACTGCACCACAAGGTTCCAAATCTGGTATTCGTTATTTATTACTTATTTTATCCTTTCTCTTCCATTAAAGAAAATATTTAAAAGCTAAAAACAGCATAAAAGATTTCAAAACAATTGAACAAATATATTAAAAATAGTAAGTAAAATCAATACTAAGATGCATCTGAAAGCAACAAGGAACAACTAAAACCCCTCTCCAACAATCAGTCACTAAGAGAAGGCCCTTCTGAAGAGAAAGTCCTTCATCTGCTTGTGGAAAGACAGCAAAAATGGAATTAGCCCGGTCTGTCGTGACAGGGAGTTCCAGAGTCTGGGGAGCAGCAACAGAGAAGGCCCTTTCTCACGTCCCTACTAAACGCACCTGTGAAGGTGGTGTGACAGAGAGAAAGGCTCCCCTTGATTATCTTAACACATAATAAAAGGAGTCTTTGAGAGCTTTGTGTTGCCATGGTTAAACTGCTGTACTGCAGCCAAAACTCTGCTCATGACCCAGGTTCAATCTCAGGTAACTAACTCAAAGTACACTAAGCCTTCCATCCTTCCAAGGTCATTAAACTGAGTACCCAGCTTGGGGGGTGAGGGTGAGGCTGGGGAGAGCAATGTGTAGCCTGTAAGATTTAAAACTACCCAGGGAGTACTTGAAGCACTATGAGGCGATATATAAGATAACTTGGACCCAAACTATTTAGGAATTTATGGGTTAAAACCAGCACTTTGAATTATCCCTGGAAATGAATCAGCAGCCAGAGGAGCTACTGTAATTGGAGTTGTTTGGTTGGTTAATTGGTTGGTTTTTTGTTTGTTTGTTTGTTTGTTTGTTTGTTTGTACCCCACCCATATAGCCATATGGACACTGTTTATGTTGGGTTTATGCTGGAGGCCATTGAGGTGGGACCCATGAGTAACTGGAAATCCAGGGCCATAACTTGTCTTCCAAGGCTGCTCTTTGCCTCATGAGGGACATTGTTTTGAGTGCAAATACCTGTTTCTATTATGAGACAAAGATTATTCAGTCTTCATCCATCCTATCTAAAAACTTGTAGCCTACCTTCCTGCCATTTTTGCACTGCACAAAGATTATAGAAACCTTGAAGATGTTTCCTTTCTAGGTGACCTCTCAGAATCCTCCAACCAGTATCACAAGTAGCTGTGCTAGCTCAGAGATTTTGGGAATTATTATCTAGGAAATAAATGTATTTCTAACCTGAGCTAATGACAATGAAAAACACTGCATATGTATATATGTATCTGTATATGTGCTGCAGGTAGAAAACAATGCAATAAATACACAGAAGGGAGCAGATAGAACTTGAATCATCAAGTAAAGACTATCCAACAAACGTGAACACAAGCCAATGAAACCTGAATGCAGAGCGAGGCAGAGGAATAAAGTGCTGGTGTTTCACAGTCCCTGCATAGACTTTCCAAGCCTGAATCTACAAAATATTGTATTTTAATTATTGGCTGAAATCCAGCAACTAGAGTGAGAATTCAATAGAACTGACAGAGGAGTTTACTCACAAAATCACCACTGATTCAACAGGGCCAACTTGAGTTGCAACTTATCTTTGAATTTCAGCTACTGTTTCACTTCTTGCTGCTAATGTTGATGTTCTGTCATGACACAGAAGACTCATTGGTGATTGAGCTTTCTTTCAGCTGCCTTGTGAGATTAGATACTTGGAAGGTGGATGATAGCTCTATTCAATTAATAGTTAAACAAATTCCTGAAATCATCCAGAATCTTCTGTAGACAACCTCAAATGTTCCTTAATTATCTCTTCATCCCTCCTTTAGAGGAAGAATAAATGTGACGAGAAGACACTTGTTACCACAAAAACCAAATGCAGATCCTGTTCTCTTAATTTTGAGATCCAGTGCCCTGAAGGTTATACCAAAATTACCAATAGCTCTGGGATACATGACTGCAGGTAATTTGTTTTGTTAATTGACTGCAGACATTTATGAAAATGAAGATTTCCATCTCTATGAACTGTATTCAAACCACGTTGTTTAAGAAGGTCAATGCATGGTGCTAGGAAAGTTCTACCCTTTAGCGTTGGAATGTTCATCCAAAATGGTTCCTCTTGGAATATTTTATGCATTGAATATAAACATATGTGTTGATGGGTATCAGAGACAGCCCTATCATTAGGCAGAGTGAAGCAGCCACCCCAAGCAGCTGATTTGGAATGACGTGAAACAGCAGATTGTTAGCTATTCAGTTTCTTATTACTGTATTTTTAGTGCTATAGATGGGGAGACCAACCTGTGGGATTTTCAAACTCAAGGGCCAAAATTAACTTCCTGTGACTTCAGGAAGGCACAATTTTATCTTCTGTTTCACACAGCAAAATGTCTCAAATCAATCCAGGAGGGCATTACAACAGCTGTTTCAGTTCCATGATCAATGTGTTTATTATATACACTGAAAAGGTCCCAGCACATACAGCCATTTTCACAAATGATTTCCTTTGAGGAGCTCTACAGCTTCTGATCAGAGCTGGAAAAATTTACTTTTCTGTGTTTCGGGTCTCAAAATCTTCCACAAAGCATGGCTACCAAGAACTCTAGTTCCAAAAGCAGAGGCAGCTACAACTCCAATTTTAGAAGTGTTGTGAGTCCAGCTTCTGCTTTTAGTCTGTGCTTTACTAGAGTTATCCAAAGTTCTGAATGCATTTTGGGAATAGAGTTCAAGACCTTGGGTAGATCCAGTGAAGTACAGACTACAGTCCGGTGTAGATTCACGGTGCCCACAAAAACTGTAGAGTAGGTAGCTACCACTTGTCCAAATATTAATCTTCCAACTTCTGCCTTTGCCTTTCACCTTTTTGCAGTCTTTGGAAGAGTTGAAAACATTTGGCCAAATGCATTACTGTTCCCCCTTCAAACGTTCTGCTCAGCAGATCAGAGACTGGGGCTGAATCTGGGGAGGGCAAACTGATGGAGTCCAGCTGGCTTCTTCGTCTCTGCTGTTCCTTCCATACATTTTTGAGAATGGATGGAAGTGAGAATCTAAATAAGCTTCCTCCACTGCAAGTCGAGGGAGGTAAAGAATGGGGTCCCCCAAGTAGAGATGGGCACGAAACGAGCAATTTTTCATTTTCGTTTTCATTTTTTGTTTCGTTATGTAACGAAACGAAAAACGAATTTTGTCTCCAAAATGAAATGAAACGAAATGAAACAACAGAAATTTTGTCGTGCGTTTCGTTTTTGTTGCAGCAAATACATTGAACTGTAATGAATGCTAATGAAACAGCAATTTTTCATTTTCGTTTTCATTTTTTGTTTCGTTACGTAACGAAACAAAAATGAATTTTTTTGCAAAAAATTCACAAAAAACAAAAACAAACCGAAACGGACCCCCTAAACGACAAATGACAAACGAAACACCATTTTTTTTTAAGTCGTGCCCATCTCTACCCCCCAAGGTTCAGTACTGGGACCCCTGCTTTTCAACCTCTTCATAAAGGATCTATAAGTAGGAGTAAGTAGCAGGGTAGCCAAATTTGGAGATGATACTAAATTATACAGGTTAGTAAAAACTGAGAGAGATTGTGAGGAGCTCCAGAAGGATCTCTTGACACTAGGGAAGTGGGCAAACCAGTGGCAAATGAGCTTCAACATTAGTAAGTGCAGAGTGATCCACGTTGGGGCACCCCCCCCCCCCCAAATTATGTTTATAAACTGATGGGATCTGAACTCTCTGCAACAAACTAGGAAAGGGACCTTGGTGTCCTGGTGGAACAGCTCAATGAAGGTGCCAACCCAGTGTACTGCAGCAGTGAAAAAAGCAAACTCAATGCTAGGGATCATTAGGGAGGATATTGAAAATAACTCAGCAAATGTCATTTTGCCTTTTTATAAATCTATGGTGAGGCCCCATCTGGAGTATTGTGTACAGTTCTGGTCACCATACCTCCAGAAGGATATTATGAAAATGGAAAACGTACAGAGGAGGGCAACCAGAATGATTAGGGGACTGGAACACCTTCCTTACCATCTGAGGCTGCAACAGTTGGGCCTCTTCACTCTTGAACGATGGTGCCTAAGAGGTGACCTGATTGAAATTTATAAAATCATACATGGTGTAGACAAAGTAGATAAGGAAAAACTGTTTTCCCTATCACACAACACTAGCACTAGGGGGCACTCCATGAAACTTTTGGATGCTAGATCTCAAACAAATAAGAAAAAGTACTTTTTCATCCAGAGGATCACTGCCCTATGGAACTCCCTGTCAGAAGAAATGGTGACAGCTGTCAGCCTTGACAGCTTTAAGAAAGGATTGGACAAGTTCATGGAGAAAAAGGTTATCAATGGCTATCATTATGGATGCCTTAAGGGACAACCTCCAGGTTGGAGAGATAGGCAGGATAGCTCTCAATGCCATTTGCTGGGAATCTTAAGCAGGTGAAGACATCTGCTTGGGAATATGGTGAAGCAAATGGTGAGCCACTGTGTGAGACAGAATGCTGGACTGGATGGGCTGTGGCCTGTTCCAGCAAGGTTGTTCTTATGTTCTTAAGATATTAATGGATTCTAACACAGCCCTGGATCATTTTCTTGCAGATACTACCTTGAAATCAGGACTGTCACACTCTCTTTTCCAGGGTGTCGGCATATATGTATGAGGGAGTTTCAGGAGTCTCAATGTTGCCAAGGATACTGGGGTCCAGAATGCCTAGGTAATAAACACCTCAGTGGAATATATTCTTCTGGTGTGCAAGTATGTTTTTCCTTTCTTTCAGAAATCCATATCAGCTGTTTCTCCTCCCCCCCCACCTCAAATGACACATTCAGAGGTACCTTTTCTTTCTCATTCTGAGAAGGTCAGCATTTATTAAGAGAAAATGCAGCAGCAAAATGCTTTTTTAAAGCTTTGGGGAGTCCATAGGTAATGGGTTCAATCCCTAAGGAAGACCAATAAAATCACCCAAAATCTGAAGGAGCTGCTGTCAAGTCAATGCACAGACCATGCTCTCCCTGTATTCAGTCCTCCAGACGTGTAGCACACAAGTCCCATAATCTTTATTCCTTATGTCTAGCCCCCCTGAGTGCTGTAGATTTACTAAGTTAGATAGTTTGACTTTGTGTATCATGCCATACAGTATTTCTGAACCTGGTTACAATTACCTCATTAGAAGTTGTCCATGTCTACACTGAAGGGGCTATTTCACACAGTTGTTTCATAACTGATTCACATAATTACACAATAATTTTTGACATGTGTCTTTTACGCATAGTGCATCATCTGTTAACACACTGATTATAGGATGGCCAGATGTGGGAAAAAAACCTAATATCAAATTATTTCTGACTGGCATTGACTCTTTTCAGGATTTTCCAAGTAGAGAATACTGAGAAGTGGTTTACTGTTCACTTTTCTTGGGGGTGTCCTGGGACTGTGCAGTTTACTCAAGCCATATAGGCTGGCTGTACTCACAGAAGGCACAATGCAGAATCAAACCCCTAAATTCTGTGAAGTTCCATGGAATGTACTCACTGTGTAATTATATTAAGGCCTGCATCTTCTACTTACAATCATGTGTCCTTGCCATGGCCCACATCCCACGGAACTCAGCGGAGCTTCTTCTGAAGAGACAAGTATAGGATTATGCTTTTGTGTCAAAGATCCTAAACCTTTTCCAAATGTAAAGTCCAAGAGGAAATGCTTTGTTTGCCAAGTACAACTGGAGAACAATGCAGTAATAATGCAATAGTGTGATCTGAGACAGAACTCGCTGTCTCTCCATTGGAATTTCAAAACAAGAAATCACAAGGAAATAGAATCAAAGTGTCAGCAGTTTTCAAGGGACAATTACTCTTTTGTGAGTGAGAATACTGATTATTTGGACCTACTCTAATTCACATTTGGATTGGATTGTCAAAAAAAATGTGTGAAAAAAGGAATGTATATGCACAGCGTTCCCCCCACAAAACCCTGATAGACTATAACATAGTCTTAATAAAATGAAACATTGTATGCTGGAAAGAAAACTTGAGCCCCAGCAGAATCCAGTGTTTTTCAGGATACCAAAATTTTTTGCAGACAACTTATCTTAGAAAAATAAAATTATATTTAAAAATCCAACTTAGAGAGTTTGTCTTCACAAAAATAGGATACATAAAAACACCTGATGTCAAAACAGCACCACGACCAACAAAAACTCCTTCATAAAACAAAACAACAGGAACAGTGGGACTGGCTTTAAGCAAAGACCAGCAACTTGTGATCCCTCTGTGCTACCTTTATACAAACTGCAGCCACAATCACTTGCACCTGCCTGTGGCTGCTGCAGTTAACATCTGTGTGTGTTTGACCCACACACAAACTCTGAGTAGTTGCAGTCCTTGGTGAAAAAGGTACATTCAATGTTTTATTTATGTTTTTATAACTTTGTTCAAGCATAAAAACTTGATAGTATCAAGACTAAAACAGCCATTGCTCACTTTTATCAACGACATACTGAGTAACGGACAAGGTGATTGCAGTACTTCCAGTGTTCTGCACCTCTTGGTTGCTTTCAATTCCATCACCTTCTGGCTAGTCTGGTGGAGTTCATTTTAGTGACCATGGTGTTGTGATGCATTTTACCCTACTGGTTTGAAACATGTGCTTTGCATCAAGGGTAGGATGCCTTGGGTCAGAGTAAAAATACTATAAAATAAATAAATAATAAATAAATACATCTGCCGTGAAATGTGCTGCCAGTCAGTGTAGACCATATTAAAATGAATAGATCAACATTCTGATTCAGGGTAAGGCAGCGTCCTCTGTGTGTGTTGTGTCATTACAGTCGTGACCAACCCTTCGTGACCCCATGTCCATGGAGTTTTCTTGGCAGGAATACTGGAGTGGCTTGCCAGTTCCTACTCCAGGCGCCTACAGCACCTGGTATCCCCTGGTGGTCTCCCATCCAAGTACTAACCAGGGCCGACCCTGCTTAGCTTCCGAAATCAGGCAAAATCGGATGTGCTGGTTCTGCCTAAACTTCAGAATGGATACCGGTGGGGTGGGAGTGGAGATGGCTGAAGGTAACAACTGGGAGTCTAATCCAGAAGTACTTGGGAGGAGGCATCTGCTGTTTTGGAAGCTAAGTTTCTGCAGTTAGTGTTGAGTGTGGAAACACAGGCAGTGACAGTAACTAAGAGTGCCTTTTACTCCTTGATTTGTCAGCTACAGCTTCCATCTAGGGAAAGTAGACTTAACCCATAGTTTCTTCCAGACAAAATGGTTGTAATCTACTCTGTATTGACAGAGGATTTTCACGATGATGCAGAAAATTCAACTGGTGCTAAGCATAGCCACTAGGGTCCCTTGTTGGGATTCCATGGGTCAGATCATATCATGCTGGTTCTGTACCAGCTCCACTGATCACCAGTGCATTTCTGAATTCAATTTAAACTATAGGTTTTGATCTGTAGAGTCTTAATGGGTTGATTGAATAATTATTTAAATGATTGTTTAATATCCTTATGCTTTTGGGTTAAGATCATGGCTGGGAGATGAGATGGCATTGGCTAGTACGCTACGAAGCTCTATAAGACTGCCAAGTTCTATGAGGTTGCAGGCCATTGTGTAAGTAGAGTTTTCTCATGGATGGCTCTTGCTCTATGGAATGGCCTCCCAAGAGTTACACCAAGCAATGTCCCCTCTGTGTCTTTGGTTTTTTACAACTTCCTTGTTCCCTTGGTCTTTTTTTTTTACTGCTTTCAATCATTATTTAAGTTCTGAATTTCAATTGGCTCATTCACTATTTTGTGTAATATTGATTTATGATTTTATGAATTGTCTGTATTAGGCTTCCATTATCACCCCCATTAAAAAGATGTCCAAGAAGTGCATACATTTTGTATACAACTATTAACCAATAAATAAACTCAACAATCCAAATTACATATGAGAATTTCCTGTGCCTGTATCTATATTCTATACCATTATTGGACTAATCTTTTTTTTAAAAAATCAACATTATGTGTAAGCTTTCAGATCATTGCCCCTTCATTAAGCATGCTTTCATAAACATTGGGAGAAAAGATAGGAAAACTGTGGTGTGGGGGATTAAAGCAAAACAAAGAAAGGCTGATTAAGTTTATATCTTATGATAGGATTAATTAGGAGCCATAATTCTCATATAGATCCCTGCATTCAAAATGTTATTTTGAACAGGTTTGTTTAAAAGCACTGTCCTACTCTGAAATACATTGTCACTAAGCTAACTTTTCTGGTTGTTTATTTTCAGAATGTCCAGGGGGAGCAATATCACCTTGTAACAACAGGGGACATTGTTTTCAGGGTATCATTGGAAATGGAACCTGCACCTGCCAGGTATGTGTTTATTAACAGCAATAATGGCGATAATAGTAGAAGCACAATAGCACCCACAAAACTACCGCAGATGGGAAATGGCACAGAAATAGGGACAGTGTGTATGATGGGGTTTACTCAACAGTAGAAGCCTTGTGTTAGACTGGGCCTCAGTGAAGTCATGAACTCTAACCCACAGTAGTAAAGTTAATCCCTAGTCTTGCAGGAAATCTGCTGCTGACATTTTCTCATATGGTTGAAATGGACTGGAGTTCTCATGGAGCTTCACTATGACTTATTGCCTGGAAAACTGATTCAGGATTACAGCTTTGTCTCATTTGCATGTGTCCCCTCTTTCACAACCATGCTTATTCTTAAACGATGCTTTTGCAGAAAGGATTTAGTGGGACTGCCTGTGAAAAATGTTCTGAAGATCACGTTTTTGGACCCAATTGTACTTCAGGTATGTAGAATACAGAGTCCTTTAAAAAAAACAGAATGAAATTGAACTCAAATGAAAGTTGGACTATTATTACTTGGAGCTTATGAAAGTTACTTGCTTGGAGCTACTTCTGGATATTTTTAGTCAAAATAGCTGGTGTCTGTAACGTTACACTTTCATAATAATGTATGGTGTATATACATCATTACAATAAGAGTATTCCTGCCAACAACCAAATCATGTCTTCGATGATTCCAAGAAGAGCTAAAGAAGAGTAAGGAGACCAACAGAATACTATTAATCCAAATTTTTAATCAAATGTGAGAGGCAGGGGATTTTCCAAACTCTGTCCAGAGACGGCAAGTGAATAAACCTTTACATAACATTCACTTCAATAGTACTGAGCAATATTTTCTCTCTTCTAAAACACAATGCAGGGAGCAGCCTTAGGCTGACTCAGACAATTGGGTCACCTGGTCTAGTATCTGAAATACAGCAGGTCTGCTAGGCCTTTTCCCCATTACAGTCCCTATGACCTAGCCCAGGGGTCCTCAAAGTTTTCAAACAGCGGGCCGGTCCACCACGCCCCAGGCACCACTGGGGGCCGGACCACAGTGGGTGGGGGGAGCAGGGGACCTTGCCGTAACCCTCCCACTCTATGCCCCCCTAGCCAGCATGCTGATCATCTGGGCGGTAGTTGGGGGGAGTGGGAGAAGCAATATAGCCCACTGCTTTGAACTGCCTCAGCAATAGAAGCAGCTGTGGAGGCTGGCTTGCTCGCAAAACAGGGGGCAGGTGGGGGGGTTGCAATTAGTCCCGGGGGCTGGATTCAGGACCTTGGGGGGCGCATCCGGCCCTGGGGCCTTAGGTTGAGGACCCCTGACCTAGCCAATAGGACAATTAAGAGGAGATGCTTCTCAACTGAAGTTGGGACTTTCTGTATGCAAGAAATGCCATCTTCCTTGAGCTATGCCATTGTCTAAACATATGAATAATGCCACTGCAAATTGTGTGCATGACCCTTTTCTCAGATTCTTGGCTGTAGGGACGTTTCCTGTAGATAGCAATGATAGAGAAAAACTGCAGGAATCAAGATATAGTGTAAGTTAGTGAGTGCTGACATGCTAGGAATGTATTGAGGACATTTCCTACAGATATTTCCTATGCAATGCAGCTGAAGTATTTACTAAGCTAAATATAGTACAGTGGTGCCCTGACTTAAGAGCAGCTCGACTTAAGAGCAATTGAACTTAAGAGCGGAAAACTGTTGGTGTTTTAACTGCCGCCTCCCAAAATTTAGATATGGTCTGCTCGACTTACTTTTTTTTTTCATTTTTTCATTTTTTTACTTATTTTTTAAAATTTTTAGATAGGTACCCCGACTTAGGAGTAGTTCAACTTAAGAGCATGCATTGGAACGGATTAAATTCATAACTTGAGGTACTACTGTACCTGGAAAAGAATTCAGGTATATAGGCCTACATCCCATTGGTAGCACCAATTTGAGTAAAGCCATGAAATAAATGGTATTTGCATATGTGTTGTCTCATCATTCAGCATTTGATTCAGCTGGGAATAGCAAATGATTATAGATCAGAGGACAGTGTATTTAATTTTAAAATAGTCTAGAAAGAAATTTATTCAGGCACGTAGCTTTGAACAAACAATTCTCTCTTGGTGCTATCTCTTCACCTGTAAATACCAGGTTATTTATTTATTAGATTTATATACCACACCACTAGCAAAGAACTGTTCTGGGCAGTTCAGAAACAGATAAAGCAGAACAGAAATAGCAGTGAATCAAATAACAAGAATGCTGTTATTTGACTAAATGGAGAGTACAGCTAGTCATGCATTGCAGTCGTATGAATTGTCTGTTATTCCACCTGGAGACCTGTGATGATCTTGCTACATAGATTGAAATGTTGTTTGCATTGAAATGTTGAACTAAATATATAGCTAAAGAATTACTGACTGCCTTCTTGTTAATAGTATGCAGTTGTGTTCATGGAATATGCAGCACCGGGATAAATGGAAATGGCAAATGCACATGTTTGTCTGGATACAAAGGTCCTAACTGTGACCAACGTAAGTAGCATGTTTGTACTCATGGGCATGGGCAACAGTTTTTCTATGATAGTTTGGATGATTTCAGTTAATTAACTAATATCCATATAGTTTAGGATCAGGTTACAATGGTGTGTCATGTTAGCTTTTAAAATGGGAGAGAGGGCATGTCTTGTGCAGAGCTGAACCTCAACTCTTGTAATATTGGCAGCGATGAAGCTGATGAAGCTGTTTGGACGAGCAGCAAAATGTTTCTATCTCTCAAGAAAAAGAATTCCAGTTGCCATGACTCAACTTCCTGGTGTTCTATTTATTTTATATTTTTAAAATCTAACCATATAGAGATAATAAGCTTTCCTGTAATATACGTCTTACAGAGTCTCGCTTCCTGACTACTGTCCTTCTCTAATATCAGTTCAAGGTGTCTGGATAGCTCAGTGGTTTAGGTATCTGACCGCCCAGCCAGAGATTGGGAGTTTGACTGCCCATTCTCTACTCTGGGAGTAGTGCCATCCTGTGTGGCCTTGGGCAAGCTGCACAGTCCCAAGGTGCCCCCAGAAAAGGGAATGGTAAGTAGAGATGGGCACAAAATGATTTTTTTCGTTCCGTTATTCGTTATTCGTTTCATTACGTAATGAAATGAATAACGAACCTGGCGATGGAATAGGAACGAACTGAACCGAACCAAGAAATTTATGTTTGTTATGTTTCGTTTCGTTAATGGCGATGCGCGATGAAATAAGCTGTTTTAAATGTTAAAAAATATTCTGAATATCCATAAAAACCCAGTTATAATTATTTATTCTGCCTGATGATACCTACCAGGGGCTTGGGGGGCCTTAAAACGTGCATTCATGTCTTTTCTCAGATTGCTGTATTTTTTTTCCTTTAAGGGGAGTTAGGGGACATCGACCCACAATGGCTGCCAGATGCCTAATATTGATTTCTTGGGTATTAAAATGCCCTGGGCATTCGTAAAAACTCAGCAATAATTATTTATTCTGCCTGATAATACCTACCAGGGGAGTTTGAGGTCCTTAAAACATTTGCTTTTTCTTTCTCCCATCGCAATGTATTTTTCTTTTTCCTTTAAGGACAACACAAAATGGGTGCCAGCCACATGGTTAATATTTAAAACATGCAAGGGGGATGAGATAGGTGCTGAAAACGTGCATTTATGTCTCTTCTCAGATAGCTTTTATTTTAATTTATTTTTTGGTATATTTTGGGTGGATTCATAGCTTCCTTGAATTTAATTTAATTTTTTATATTTATCCTCATTTTATATATCTGCATTGATCACAGTCACATGGGCAAGCCATGTGATGGGATCATGTAAATTCTTGGACAACTTCAACCAGTAGCATGCCCAGGTTGCAAACTGGGCAGGTCTGGCAGCCACAGAGGGCATAAAAAGCTCTGGCAGCCCCCGTTCTCCTTGCAGTCTGCAGTGGAGCTAGGATGGGGTGGGATTGCTGTCTCTGCGACTCGTTATTTTCACTTTAAGCCAGCCAGGCAGTCGTGTGTCTCTGTGTTCCTGCTGGCTGCAGCCTGGCTCCCTGCGTGCGTACCTCTTGGTGAGGACCCTCCCCTGCCCCACAGTCACTCTGTGGCTGCCTTGTGCCCTGGGCAACACCTGCCACTGCCTTGCAGTCTCCCTGCGTACCTAGTCTATACTTTGTCTCTGCAAGCATCAGTTTTTTTCAGTGTTTCCCTCTGGTCTGGGGTGTTGGGGGGATGGCCGCACATGGAAATGCTTTTAATCGCACAAAGCGGTAAAAACGAATAACAAATTAATGAACCAACAAAATGATTTTTTGTGAAAATTCACAAAAAACAAAATGAAATGAAACGAACCCCTCAATGAAACGAAATGAAATGTCATTTTTTCGATTCATGCCCATCTCTAATGGTAAGTGCCTTCTGAGTATTCCTCACTAGAGATGGGCATGAATCGAAAAAATAATGTTTCGTTTCATTTTGTTTCGTTGAGGGGATTCAGTTCTTTTTGGTTGTTTTTGTGAATTTTCACAAAAATTTCATTTCGTTGGTTCGTTAATTTGTTATTGGAATTCTAGGAGTTGTGGTCCAAAACATCTGGAGCACCAAAGGTTCACCACCACTGTTCTAGGCCAAGGGTTCCCAGCTGTTGGTTTCCAGATGTTCTTGGTCTTCAACTCCAGACATCTTCACCACAACCTGTGCTGGCAAAGGCTTCTGGGAGTTGCAGTGCAAGAATGGCTGGGGACCCACAGTCGGGAACCATTGTTCTAGATGATGCTTTGGTTCATCTTTTGGTTAACAACCGTAAATAAACATTCATTCATTCATGTCTACATCTTTACTTAAGCAGGTTAATATGTTCATCCTAGACTCCATAGTCCATATAATTAATGGTGTTGGGGTTTTTTTTCTCGTGCTTGTGTTTTGCTTGTGGCAGCAATACCAGAATGCCAAGCCTTGCAGTGCCCAGAAAACTCTAGATGTACTATAACCAGTGCAGGCGGAAATCAACTGGAATGCAAATGTCATCCTAATTATGAAGGAAATGGCAGGCAGTGTGAACGTAAGTAACTAAACAGCCTGACAACCAGGCAAGGCCCTTTTAATTGCAGAGCACATGAAATATGAGCTAAATCCACATGTTTTATCATATTCTGAATGGAAAGAATTTGAGATGTTAACATTTTGAAGGTGGGAAAAACTGAAATTGAGACATCCATCCGTGTAACCCGAAAGCTTTGAGGTACTAGCTCGTTGTATGTCTTCAACCATGTTACTTGGAATTGATGTTGATTCCTTTCTTTTCCTGAGAGACTCTTGTTCCATATCAGCTTTGTGGCTGGCATGCAAATAAAACTGGGACTGATCTATGCTGTCAGCTGAATTCTGTTGATTGAATTTGGGTGGTGCAAAGAGGGAAGAATTTCTGTACCATTTATTTTCGGAGGAATTGGCCAAAATTCACAAATCTCTCTCATGTATGGAAGGAGTGGAATGTGAGGTTTAAAAAGAGTGCAGTGCAGGAGTAAATGAAACTGAGAAATTTTCCTCCTATTACCCTGTTGGAGTGATGCCATGACTCAGCTTCTGGATAGCTTCACCTGGATGACTGAGAATCATCACAGACATGAGGGAGAAGATAGCTTTTCCCTCCACACCTCATTTTTCTTTCCAGCAGTGTCCCGCTACCGCTAGTGAACTGCCTAATAGCTATGATTTCATGAAAGCCATTTTGGATGGTAATTGACATTGTCACCCAGGCATGTAGCAAATATTATCTTGTTACTCTCTTGTTTTCCCTCATTTTTTTAATCCGGTGACCCAAAAAGAGGGTAAGGTTCTTCTTGCCCCTTTGCTGAAGAGTACCAGGTGTAGATCTTTCATTGGATGCAGGGGAAAAAAATGAACACAAAACAGTGTTTGTGTTTCCTTCCTTTTTTATATTGATTTATTTTACCATATCTCCCATAAGCTATCAACCCATGTGCAAAAAAGATTTGTGATCCTCATGCTGATTGCCTCTACCTGGGACCCAATCGACATAAATGTATGTGCCAACATGGATATAAAGGGGATGGCCAAGTTTGCATTCCAATAGATCCTTGCCAGACAAAATTTGGTAATTGCCCCACGAAGTCTACAGTCTGCAAATACGACGGACCTGGAAAGGTATGTTTACAACTGAAACAAATATTGGCTGAGTTGGAAGGGAAAGGGTGAGATGCAAACACACTTCAATGTGCTGTTTGAACTGTCAGCCTCTCGTGGCTGTGTTTCATTATCTGTTTTAATCGCAAGACAGCTGTATGCTTGTTTCTCTCTGATAAGCTAGCTTCCTATTTTTAGAGTCATGACAAGCTTCCTAATGGTTAGAGCAGTATGACAATGGAACTAAACACAGGAGGCGTTGTTAGTCTGTGGAACTCCCTGCCACAGGATGTGGTGATGGCATCTGGCCTGGATGCCTTCAAAAGGGGATTGAACAGATTCCTGGAGGAAAAGTCCATCACAGGTTACAAACCATGAGGAAAATGTGTAATCTCCAGGCTTAAAACCGGGGTACTTCAAGGGCCAGATACAGGGGAGTGGTATCAGGAGACAGATATCTAGCCTCATGCCCTCCCAAACGCATCTGGTGGGGCTACTGTGAGATACAGCAAGTTGGACTAGATGGGCTGTTGGACTGATTCAGCATGGCTCTTCTTATGTTCTTATGTTCTTATGAGGTGGTGAATGGTCCAACACTGCCAGATATACTTTGATTTATATTCCTGAATTCCACACAGAGGTTGGACTCAATGGTCTTATAGGCCCCTTCCAGCTCCATTGGTATGATTCTGTGATTTTTTTTAAAAAATGTACTTTCCCCCACCTGAATATCATCTTTTCCCTCTCAATTTAAGTCCCACTGTGAATGTAAAGAGAATTTCAGAAAATATGTGCCTGGACTAGGATGCAGTATGACAGACATCTGTGCAACTAACAATCCCTGCCATAAATATGCCGAATGCACAATGGCTGCACCAGGACAAACTCTGTAAGTTGTTTATCTTCTGTCATCTTTCTGTGAGGAGTAAACTCAATTTATAAATATAGAAACTCAGCAGAATTGAGGTCACGTTGGAATGCTGAGTGGAATGGATGGGAAGGCAAAATGGTTGTTAGACCATTGGGAGAAATTATTCAATATAAACATAACCATGTCTGAATTTCCAAAGGAAGGGGCATTTAACATTGACTAGAGCAGGATAATTCTTTGCATACCTTTCATCTGGTCATGTCAAACACTCTGATGTGCTCTTGGCTGACTATTCCGGAGAGAGAACTAACTTGTTTTGTATTGTAAATGTATCATAAAGTTCTGGATTGAAAAAAACAGGATTTCTAGAGAAATTTGAGGGAAGGAAGATGGAGGTAAGAGAGCTTTAAGGGAGAAATACCTGTATGTGGTCCTGACACCCTAACCAGCTTTGTCAAATATGATTGATTAATGAAGCCAGAAATACTACAGTATATCTAAACTAGCCCACTGCCTCTCTAATAGTAGGTGTTTCCAAAATACTGTATTTGTCATTCTGCAATGATTTCTGCAACAATTCTTCAATGATTTATGTTGTCAGGTTCCAGTTTGACTGGATTTCAAAGGCTTTCAAGGATTTAAGTAATAACCGTGCCTCTTATAATAGGAGAAACTACATCTGCGAAGTGTCTCTTTGATGCATGCTGAAGTCTCACAGCCAGAGCCTGAACAATGTTCAGGACAGTGAATTCTAGTGCCTAGCCATAACTAGTGTTTGTTCTTCTGGACACAGAAAAATAACCTTAACAGAGGAACGGGGCAACTACCACATTCACAGTTCACAGAGGCTTGGATTTATTTTTTTGCAGCTGTCACAGAGCATTCTTGTCACTGTGCAAATATAGGTCAGTGAGATAAATGATCTGGTTGGTATATGAATTAAATAGCCATGCTATGTCATGTTACATCAAAATAGTCATGTTTTGTCAAACTATAACTAAGGACTTTAAAAGTAACCTCCTGGTGAACAACATATTTCACCATGTCTGAACTTCTAGGACCTGCTTTGAAGAAGGGTGATTGACTGCACTCGAAAGCTTGCAATGTTCCTTTTTTATATTTAATAGTGGCCTATGAAGGTATCGCCTGTAACCTATTTTTGCAATTGTGTTTTGTGATGGCCACACGGCTCAAACTCTTTTTGCCTTGATCAAAATTTTACAGGGGATGACAGTTTTTCCACTCTTTAAAAGCACACAGGTAATGAATCCTTTTATTAAGAGTCTGTTAAAACTGGTGGTTCTCAACCTTCACAAGCACTCTGGAAAAGAGACATGACCCCATAAGGATGAAAACACAAAGTCCACTTCTCACAACAAGATAGCAGTAGCATTCTAGAGGGACTGCCCCACTGTGTCGGTCAGTGTATTGTTTAGCTAAACTGAAATACGTGTTGTTTTTCTGCACAGATGTACCTGCCAAAAAGGATATGTAGGTGATGGATTTATATGCTATGGAAACATCATGGACCAAATTAGAGACATAGATGCCAAACCTGGAGGACAATGGCAAGGGAAACTAATATCTGCTATAGAACTCTTTGGTATGTTGATATGGTCAACCAAGAAAGCAAAAGTTAATAATGCTGAAACATTGTACAGTATCCAATGACAGCAATTTCAAAAAGTATCCCTAAACTTCTTTCTACAAAATAGCTTTATTTTTAGCACTTAGAATAATGAGCTTGATAAATTATGTGCACTTGCTACTCTTTTGTATTGTGTCTTGCAAAAAAAGAGTTATTCAATTTTATACATTAAGGCATTTGTGACGTAAATAAAAAGACAGGTCATTGGCCTTATAATTCCATCTCTGCATATGTACAATGTCAGTGTTCTGGAGTATCAGAAGGACCGTTGACTCACTTGTCCAGGGCTTTTGTATATCTCCATCTCCCTTTCTACCGCATTACTTAGGCAATCATGAGATGATTCAATATTGTATTAAGTACCCTATAGAGAATATCTGACAAGTAATCTTGTGTACTCTACTTAACAGAGTGACAATGTACACAAAGAACAAGTTCAACCAGAGCAAAAAGCTCAAAGTCAACTTCCTCTTAATACTGGGGTGTATAGATGGGCACGAAATGAATTTTTATTTCATTATTCGTTATTCATTTCATTACGTAATGAAACAAATAACAACCCTAGGGGCAAATTTAACACAAAATGAAATGAAACAAGAAAAATTGGTCCGGTTACGTTCGTTTCATTAATGGGGGGGGGTGGAAATGTCTCCTACCTGGTGCTGGTCTGGAGGTCCGGTCTTCCTGGCTTCTGGGACAGCGACCGGGGGGGGGAGCCGACGGCCGCACTACAGCTGTAGCGCGACCATCTGGTCGGCTCAGCACAGAAAAAAATTTAAAAAGGAGTGCCGACCAGACCCCAAGGGTGGCCTGGTCAGCACCCTAAAATAAAAAATTAAAATTAAAAAAAACTAGCACTGACCGGGCCCCAGGGGCCACGTAGTCGGCATGAAAGGGAAAACAACAACAACAAAAGCCCTGAGCTACAGCTGTAACACGGGGCCTGAACCCAGAAGTGGGGGGGGGGGACTAAAATAAAATAAAATAAAATAAAATAAAATAAAATAAGGGGGGAGCACCGACTGGGCCCCAAGGGTAGCCTGGTTGGCACCCCAAAATAAAAATAATAATAATTTTAAAAACCTAGTGCCGACCGGGCCCCAGGGGCCATGGGATGGGCATTGGGGGAAAAGCGGGTAAAAATGAATAACCAATTAATGAACCAACGAAATGAATTTTTTTGAAAAAATTTGTTAAAAACAAAATGAAATGAATCAAAGCCTTAAAGAAATGAAATGAAATGAATTGCCATTTTTCCATTTGTGCCCATCTCTACTGGGGTGTTTAAAATATAGGCATTCTTTCTGTTTGAAGAAGAGCAATTGCTAGACATGGCTTGTTTATCAAACAGGTTGGTGCCTAACCCCAAAAAATCAAGAGGTTGGAGCTCCACACCCCCACAACCACCTATACTTATACCTATAGCTTTTTGACACTAGTCTTCCCCAATGAATGTATCCAATTATGTAATAACCAGACAGCCAGCCCTATTTAATTCAAGGGTGTCAAATTTCTCTCCCTGACAATATCAGACTCAAGAGTTTCTGATCCCATCAAGTATGTAGTGTCACACTTCACTTTTGTGAATTAATAGTAATGTGCCTCTTTTATTAGTGAGGGGTGGTGTTGCTTCGTGTGGAATGGGAGGAAGAGGCTTCTTTGTTTGTAGGGGAAACAGGATGGATGAGAATGGGGAAAGGAAACTGCTGATGGGAGATAACAAGGAATCTATCCCACTATAATTAGCTGTTTTGTTAGCATAGTTCTCAAGGCTGTGGCATAAAACCGTCCAAAATGCAGGGAGTCAAAACAGATATTTTAGCTGTTCCAAAGTTTGGTGGGATGGAGTCCTTTTGTCGGCAAATTGTATTTGGACTAATGACTTCAGAAAACAAGATTTGCACTTTGTGAGTATTGAAATGTGCAGGAAACCTAAATTAACACTAAATAAAACTCAAGAAACAACAAGAATCCACGTGCTCCCACTTGTGGCTTGTCTTTCTCTGTACTGACTTGCCTGCTGCAACAATGAGGTAAAACTCATGTACTACACTGTAAGCATTAAATGTCAAAATGTTTGCATGCTCAGATTTCACTCACACCTGTTCACCCACAACCATGATGAAGGTGTCTGTACCTATCTCCGTACCAAATGTTAGTCTTCCGGGTGAACTTTGTTAACTGTTTTCCAACACAATCTAAAGTTAGTATAAAGCCACCATATAGAAAGTCAATTCATTCTTTATAAATATGATAAGTACCACTTGAAGGGGGTGTTTTCATGACATGGAGGAACATTTAGGCATGAATACTTATTAAGGCCTCTATAAACATAAGCAGGGGCACATAAACTAGAGTGTGACAGGGGACCTCCCTACTTCAAAACTTAAGAGAATTTAGAGATCTGTGATCTGCCAATGAGATATTAAAGGGATCATTTATAGTAGTGTTTTACACATCTTTTAAACATTTTAAATATCATCAGGAAGGAATATGTGTTCAAGAATGGCACCCAAGGAGGAGGATAACCCTTTCCCCCTGAGCCACAGTTTCAACACGGATCACACAACCAAGTCCTTTGGAGGGGACTCATGGGTGAAGTTTGATCTTGAATCAATGTGCCTAAGTGTGCATACACATCTACCTATGGATCCAGTGATCTCAAGCATCAGGTGTAACTCAAGCTGGATCAAAGCTAGAGAGCTGACCACTGTATATTTACCTGGCTTGTATAAAGGAATTAATCAGTTCCAAATGAAATTCTGTTAGTTTATGACTTCAGAGGGTCATAAACACTGCTGAGAAGATAGTGGGCTATCCTCTTCCTCCTTTGGAAGAATTATCCAACTCCAGATGCTCAAGGAACACATCTAGAATTTTGAGAGACCCTTCGCATCCTGGCCACCAATTTTTTGAACTGTTGCCATCTGGCAGGAGATACAGGACTCTTAGGTCAAGGACAAATAGACTAAAGAACAGTTTTTATCACAGAGCGGTATCCAAGTTAAATGTGACAGTTTTAGCACCATCTTAATCAGTCTTTAAGTAGTGTTTTAAATTTTGTAAGCAATTTTGAGAGTTTTAAATATCTTGCATGGTGTTTTATGTGTTTTATGTGTTTTATGTGTTTTGTATGTTTAGAGTGTGTAGTGGAACAGCACTCTAATTTCGTTGTGCATATCTTGCGTATGCATAATGACAATAAAACTCTATTCTATTCTATTCTTAAGCAAATTTTCCTTTGTACAAATTTCCCATAGGAATGCATGAAAACTGATTAATTCCTAATCACAACTGTTTTTCTGTTGTACGGATTTGCCCCATAGGTGATTTGTTAAGCGATTTCCCCTATCTCCAGAAATTTTTTCCTTTAAGCAAATTTTCTATTAAACAAACCACTTGTTATACAAGGGTTCACTGTAATTTTAACCATGGGACAAAATATTTAGATCCTAGCAGTGGAATTTTCTTTAAAAAAATAATTGTTGTGTCAATTAACTTACTTCCATTTGGGGATTCATTACTGGTAGAAATGGTGCACTTCATTTGGAAGTTGATGGTTCAGCCCCAGCAGTTTTGAAATAATGCCTCCATCAAGGGATAAAAGTGAAAAGCAAAGAGTGCTGCTTATCTATCGCCACATTACACTTAAAGCATTCTCTGGGTGGTTTACAATTTAATTATGGTGGCTACACATTGTCTACACCCCCACCCCCCGGCAGCATGCTAGGTACTCTTTTTACTGACCTTGGAAGAACAGAAGGCTGAGTCCACATTGAGTAGCTACCTGGGATTGAACCTTTGGTTGTGAGCAACGTTTTGGCAGCAGTACAACAGTTTAAACTGTGTCATTTTTATTTTTATTTTTATTTTAAGTTTCAAATTATGAAGCTGCCATTTTCTAAAGTTTGTCCCTTTCTTAAGTGCCATTGAGTTGAAATATAACATAAATGTTCATTGGATACTTCATTACCATTTCTTTCACATGTTCATGATTATACTGATTCTGGCAGAAACAATGTAATCTAGACGACGTACACCAGGCATGTCCAAACTTCAGCCCTCCTGATGTTTTGGACCACAACTCCCAGAATTCCAAGCCTATATTTCCAATGGCCAAGGGCTGTGGGGGTTGTGGTCCAAAACATTTGGAGGGCCGAAGTTTGGACATGCCTGACATACACCATTGGTTTCTGCTCATTATATCTACAAAAATGTTAATCACACATATATGCTCACACTGATTAGGGAGCACCTTCTTGTCAAGAACATACCGAATGCCAAATTAGAGCAAGTCCGATCATTGGATCATCTCCATCAGCTCTATCCTGAAGAGTTGTGGATCTCAGGACTATTGTCAGAAGTTTGTTTATCCTTAATTGAAGTGACAGGAATTGAACCTGGAATCTTCTGTTTGTAAAGCCAGTGTTATAACACTGTTCGACGGCTCTTTTGCATCATTAGCATAAATATATAATATAATTTCAATTTCCTAACTCTGTATTTGCCAACGCTTGCATTTCTGATAGTAAACTTGCAACCGCCTAAGGCTCACATTCATTTAAAACAATAGTCTCAATTTCCTGTCCTAAGCGCAAACTGCAAGTGTCAGGAATATTTGTTATCACAGCTTGTGTGAGACATTACATTTTGAAAGCAAAGTTCCTAAAGCAATTTACAGACATATTTACCAGTCCAAGAACTTCATCCCAAGCCAGAAAATGATTTGGCAACCATTGCAGTTCAACCAAAATAGGTATTATACAGGCTTGGCACCCAATCTTTTTCCACAGGCCAAAGGAAGTATTTGAAAACACCTAATGATTCTGAACGGCAATCAAAGGAAGCTCCATGTAATTTACTTTCCAATAGATTTGAAGCAAGTCACTTAGTTTGGCTTCTCTAAAAGCATCTTAAGGTACAATCTATCACTCTCAACATTGGAGTTGGAAGCTATGAGTTCCAGCTAAGTACTTAAGCCAGGATGGGGCACAGAGGAAGCTATGAAGTATCTGGAAGCCATTTCTCACCTGCCCACAGACAATCCGTGAACTGTACAAACCCTTTCTGCTTATAAGGGGCAGGGGGGGGGGCTTTTAAAAAACTAAACAGTTTTGTGCTTGTTTGTTTTTCAAAAGGGTTGCTAAATCAAGATGCAGAGCTCATTTTAGAGGAGAATTGCACTCCTTAGATCAAAGAAACTCCCTTTCTGTCCAAAAAAGTTGATGGATTTGAAGGATGGCAATAATAGCCTTCTTGGAGTGTTATGGGATTGTGCCCAAAGCCACACAGGTTAGCTCTCCTCAAAGGAGGCACAGTAAAATATCAAACTGCCAGCCAGATATTTCAGTCTGCTGACCTATCAAGCTTGCCATATAAAACACAGAAAATATATATATTTTTTTGCTCCTTAAAGGGTTGATTTCAAAATGAGCTGCCATGGATTACCATCCACTTCCTCAGATCCCCGAAGCAGAGTAACAATACTTTGCTTTACCAGTGGAAGAGTTATTTTGGGGAAATAACAATAGGCCTGCTTCCCCTATTCATGTGTTTAAAATGCAATTGCACACATATGGAATGTATAAACATGAAGGACACCAGTGCCCACAGAGATGGTGGAAGCAAGATAGGACATCCATGAGCTTCTAGGTGTGTGTGTGGGTGGGCGTGGGCGTGCGTGCATTTCTCCCTTGTTCTTCAGGGCTTTGTAATTTATTCCAACAAAGTGGTCATGCAATGTGAGGCATTTACAATGAGTCTGTATGTACAAGAGGCATCACAAATAATAATGGTGCATTCTAATGCATTAGTTAACGTTGTTTTGCCCATCCCTAACCATGCTTTTGTATTGATCACACGGCTCCCTCCTTTTTATTGCAATATATGTTGTGCATGTTAAATAGTAAAACTTTTTCATGACATTGACATTTCTTCTCTCTTTATCTGTCCTTTTAAGAAAGTGCCTATGAATGGCCACTGAATAGTTTGGGACCATTTACTGTTCTTCTTCCAACAAATAAGGGGTTCAAAGGAATCAATGTAAGTGCAACATTCTAACCAGGCATGATGTTTCAAAATAATAACAATGCAAACATTTGTTTGGTTGTATAAAATGATAATTGGGAGGGAGAAAGGGAGGGAGAGGGAAGTGTCTAAATGATTTATTATGTCCAGTGTTCGAAATGAAATTCCTTCTTCAGTGGCTTGTTTAAACTTCAGGACAATAAAACCCAGTTAAAATTCACTCTGCTGGTGACTGAACTAGATGCCTGAGGGCCAACAGCCAAGTAGGGGCCTGTTAAGGAGGTCTGCAGACTGGCCCTGGGTCTTCCCCTCACCATGGCAACCAGCAATATAGCAGAGCCAAGGTTCCAAGGCAATACTTGATAATGTTCATTTTTCACCCTACAGCTTTGAGAATCTCCCAGCTAAAGTGGCCAGTACCCATGTGCTTGGGGGATTATGGGAACCATAATCCAAAAAAGGAACTTTGCCAAGTTGCCTCACAAATTCAGAGTCAGAACTTTCATTTCTGACATCCTCTGCCACCTTCCACTGTGTTCCCTCTTTCCTCTGACTTTAGCAATCCTCACAACAAATATATGGAAAACCATTTTCTCAGCAGCAATCTAGTGTTCTGATCTACACTTGTTGGAAAGCATGTATTTACAGGTGGCTTTGCCTCAAATGGGCAAGTAAGACCCATTTACAACGCAATGGGTTTGTTCCTCCTGAAAACAGGAATAGCTGGTTTGTCAATATAGTTTCTTCAAAAAAGAAAAGGTCTCCCTTCATGTGAATAACATGTTGACCAACATCCTGCTGTTTAGCTTAGTAAACCAACTAGAGTTGTTGTTATTTGCTATCAAGTCACAAGAGACTTATTGCAACCTTAATAGAGCTTTCAAAGTACGTGAGATATTTAAGGAATGGTTATCAGTTCCACTTCCCCTGAGAGTTCCTATCACTGAGTTGGAATTCTAACCCGAATTTCCAGAGTCCTAGTCTGTCAGTCTAGCCACACCACCATACTGGGTATACAGAGTAGGTCCATTGTGTCAGAACTTGATGAGGATACCTAACTCCTCTAGGAGTCCTGTAGAGATTTATAGACCTCTTTTAGGCAAAGAGAACAGATTCAATGATTCATCATAGCTGACATTATCCCAGTAAAGGGTTAATCCCAGTAAGACACTTAGCAATCAATGACAAGTTTTTCCAAATTCATCTGGGTATCACATTATAAGACTTTCTTTTGTTGCAGTAATTCCAAGCAACTTCAACACTTGTTCATTATGTACAAATTATATTTATTTACATCATTTCTAGGTTCCATATTTTACAAATAGCAAATCAAGAAAAATCAATGGGGATTTAAGTTAACTCTTCTGTAAAGTTCCAATGATTCAACTGGGCCTGCTCTAGTTCCAATTTACTGTACTAAAGTAAGCTGTAGTTAAAGTATTCCCATCTAATACAATTTACTGCATTAAGCACCAACCAAGAGCCTTTTCACACGACCCCTAAGATCCGCTGGCCACTTAAATTCGGACCAGAGATCTTAGGGGGTTTGTCGCTGTTCCTGTGTTTCCACCCCCTCCGCACTCCTGGCTGCTGTCTGCGTGAGGGGAGGGAGAAAAAAAGGAAGAAAAGAATGCCGCTCACCTCCGTTCTGCTGTCTCACTTTGTTCCCAGCACTGCATTCAGATCTCTTAAAGGGGTGGGGGGCAAAAACAACAACAAACAGAAGCAAGGAGAGCCCGGCACTCACTACGTTGCATCCACATCAGGAATTTTCACCCCCGGAGAGCAGGTACTTGAAAAGTGAGCTGGGACGCGCTTAGGTGGGCGTGGTCGCACTTAATTTTTTGTAAACTCCGGAGCTGGTGGGGAAACAATTTTAATCTCCAGATCTGGGAGCCATTTACCGCGGAGTTTAGGGGTCGTGAAAAGGCCCCAAGTAACCGGATTTTGGCCCATGAATGCTTGCAATTCAAAGTTTGTTACTGATGGAAAATTTCTTTGCATCTCTGCCTCTTGCTCCAGCCCAGATAATAGTAGTTTGTAGTAATAATAGTACAGTAGATGGCTTTTTGTGATAGGTTACAGGTATTCTACGCCTCAAGAAGCAAATGACGGTGATTATGATGAAATAAAAGAGAGCAGCAGCACCTACAGCTGCCACTGGCACATGTGCTGAGACTTAATAATAGAGAGAGATCTACTGAGGGTAGAACAGCTAGTGCTGCTCTAAAGAAATTTAATTCCACACACCTTGAAAGTTGCGGGTTGCCAAATCAGCCTTTTTAACTCTTCTCCTCAGCTTTCTTCTGGTGTCATGTTCATGTTACAGTATTTAAAATTATCTGCATTAAAACACAGTTGCAACATAATATCTTACTTGCTGCATATTATTAACCCTGCAGATTAAGGAATTTCTTTCTAATAAGGAGAGTGCTCAATATTTTGTGAAGCTCCATATATTGGCTGGACAATTAGACTTGAATGGACTGAATAATGCAAGTACAGTTTATACCCTCACCGGCAAGCCAGCGGATGTACTCCATGATGAAAAGGTAAGGGTGGGTGTGTTTAAGGGTCATTAAAATTATAAAACCAATTTCTGGACACCACTTCATCTTAGGGCCTTTTCACATGACCCCTAAGATCCGCTGGTCCCTTAAATTCGGACCAGAGATCTTGGGGGTTCATTTCTGTTCCTGCGTCCCCACCCCTCAGCACTTCCTGCTCCTGTCGGTGTGAAGGGAGGGAGGGGAAAAAAGGACAAAAGAAGCCTTTACTAACCTGCCGGTGCCGGTCGAAGTTGCCACGAGCCCCGTTACTTCCTGGTTCCTTCTCAAGGGGCTCTTAAAGGGGCGGGAGGCAAAAAAACAACAACAGACAAGCGAGGAGAGCCCGGCACTCTTATCCGCATCAAATATTTTTCACCTCCAGAGAGAAGGTACAAGAAAAGTGCGCTGGGTCGCGCTAAAGTGGGTGGGGTCGCACTTAATTGTCTGCAAACTCCGGAGCTGGTGGGGAAACATTTCTAAGCTCCGGAGCTGGGAGCCATTTGCAGCGCAGCTTAGGGGTCGTGTATAAACGCCCTTACTTGCCTGGCAACTTTCTAAAGGCCTCTCTAAAGAAGAAGGCTTCCACTTGTTGTCAGAAGGAAAGGAAAGAAAAAGAAGGAAGGGGCCAGCCCTGAAGGACAAGAGTTCCATACTCTGGGTGCAGCCCTCTATTGAGTCTTCACTTAACATGCTTATTTAAGGAGTGGGACTGAGAGAAGGCACTCACTTGTTGATCTCAATGCTTGTCAGAGCTGCTACAATGACATACAGTCTTTCACGGATCCTAATCAGTTAGATGAATTCCCAATGTGTTGTGGATAGAATGGTGGATGGGGACTCAAGATAACAGGGTTCTAATCCTCAATCAGCCATAGAAACTCACGGGGTGTGTGTGGAACTGGTAAATCCAGTCCTTAAATATCTTGCTTACCTTATAGTGGCCATAGAGCCACTGTAAAAGCACAATGCTATGGCATTTTGTGAGTATAGGGAGGTATATTGTTCTGATGCAATAAGTTAATGTGATTTTGCTGCATTTGTTTTGGCTGCAACTTTTGGGGGCATCCTGAGCAAAGTGTCTCCAAACTGGTCTAGGAGCCTCATGGCGCAGAGGTGGTGCAGCCAAAATTGTGCTCACAACCCAGGGTTCAATCCCAGGTAGCCATCTCGTGGCTGACTCTGCCTTCTGTCCTTCCAAAGTTGGTAAAATTAGTACCCAGCTCACTTGGGGAAGGGGGACATTGTGTAGATTGCATAATTAAATTGTAAAACACCCAGAGGGTGCTTGAAGCACTATGGGGTGGTATATAAGAACAATACATTGCTTTGCTTTTTGTTCCCTTTTGGTTAATACTAATCTAAGTATTTGGCAATACTAGATGCAAGGAAGCTAGATCTTGGGGAAAGGCACCATAGATAGCCACTAGCATTTCTGAAATAAGCATTGAGTTTGAGCTTAAACTACATATGAATATTGTCAAGAGTGTAGCTAAATCTACTAGAGAGACTCCTCTGGTGGTTTCCATGCTGTATTGCAATGGTATGTTGGCCAGATTTGTAAATCTATGTGTGGCATCACTGTTATGTCCCCCCCCCCCAATTGCTATTTCTTGTCAATTGAGAGAGATACGAGTTTTTGGAACACTATACAGGGCAGTGTTTTGTTTTTTTATTTGTTGTAAACATGCAAGCATGTAATTTTATGAAAAATTACACATTAATTCTCTGGATGCCTTTAGGACAATCTGTTAAGAATTAGAATTCAAGGAGGTAAGAAGAAAGTGAAAATTGTACAAGGAGATATTGCTGCCTCCAATGGAATTGTGCACATCATTGACAAGGTCCTAGACAACACGAAGCCCACCTTTGCGAGTGATACAGAGGTGAGGACAAATCACTTTGGGGCATAAAATGACAGTTATAATCACAATCATCATATTGGGATTGACTGAGATGGAAGGTGAATCATCATGCAGCCCTACTATGACAAGCAGGCACAATCAGGAATCAAACTCCCAGTCTCTGGCACCACAGCCAGATACCTAAACCACTCAGCATTTTATTAAGTTTAGTGCATACTGCAGAAGGAGGGGGTGGTTAAGTAACTTGTGTATATAACAGAGGCTTTCAAGCATAGTAGAGAAGTCCAGTATTATCTCTTGGTTTCTCAAGCCAAGAGGTAACAGCTTGCCTACTAGTGACTGATGGAGATTCAGAATTGGCCTTCCTCGGTAGTACTGCATTGGAATGCAGAAGGCTACCTTATATTGGGTCAGATTATTGACCCACGTAGCCCAGGATTGCCTACACTTGCCTTTCTCAATGGGTGCCAGGAACATTTGAAAGGCCACATAGATTGGAAACAATTATTCACATACCACAGGTTCTTTATATACTTATCCAGTCTCTATTCAGACAATTTTTCTTTCCTATTGTGCTTATGGCCGTGGCAAAAAAAAAAAAAAGAAAAAAAAGCGGGGGGTTGAGAATGGCTAGTCTACACTGACTGGCAGCAACCCTCCAGGGTTTGGGGCGGGATTTCTACCTGGAGAAATCAAAGACTGAACTGGAAACCTTTGCATTCAAAGCAGGGCTACAATCCCTTCTCCTTGCATATGGTCCTACACATATTCCATTGTACTATAATAGGTTTTTGTATACAGTATATGCATTTGAATACACATACATGTTGATCTTTAATTATCACACGGCCTTCAATAATCAATGTAACAAGCTGTTTGTGTGTTCACAGAGGTCTATAATGGCGGTACTTCAAGACAAAACAAGGTACAGCAGATTTAAAACCATGCTGGAGGTAAGGCCTAAAAACACACAATTACACATAATTTTTTAAAGAATTGTATTTCCACGGTTATATCTCCTGTCACATATCCACTTTGCAATTCGTTTTTTAATACAGAATACTGTTGTGGGACCAATGCTAGATATCCATCCTGGACCCAACACAATTTTCATTCCAACAAATGATGCTTTGGAAAACTTGAGAGATGGAGTTCTGGACTACCTCTTGTCAAGTAAGGTACAAGTGTTTAAATAATGCATATGGGCATTCTCTTAATGCAATCCGTGGGCATTACCAATATCAGGTTAGGATGTAGGAACCGTATGAATAGCCACCAAAAGTGGCCTATAGCATAACTGAATATTTTCCTTACCATCCAAGTAGCATCTCTTAATTCAAACAGCTGAAACCCACTGAAGTGGGGAGGATTTATGATACAGCTAAAATAGTCATGTAACTGCCCTGTCATACATTGATGTGTGTGTGCACATGCGTAATACGTAAGTTATATGGCAGTGAGCCCATGTGCATTGGTAGATATTAACTATGCTTCTAGGGATCATTAAATAATGCATAGATAGCTTCCACACTGAAGTTACTCTGAGGATAAGGGGAAGAATAATGGAGCTGAGGATGCAACTAGACATCTATGCGTCCCACAGTTTGGTCTGTTCTGAGGATGGGTTGGTTCACTCTTTTTCCAGCAACTACACAATGTACAAGCCATTGTGAACAAGCCCATCCTGTATCCATTTGTATTCACACCTTTTTGACTCCCTATCACAGTGATAGTGAACTTTTTAGAGAATGAGTGCACAAAATGAGATTCAAAACCCACTAATTTTTTGCAAAGTGCCAATACAGCAATTTAACTTGAATACAGGTGGCTGTGAAGGTGCAATGTCAGGTGCCCACAGAAAGGGTTCCAAGTACCACCTTTGGCACCCATGCCGTAGGTTCGCCAATGCTGCCCTATCAGGCGCCAGGGGCCAGTGGCTTGTGTTTGTTTGTTTTTTGGAGCAGGTTAAGATGGCTCCATTTTGGTTCAATTTCCGCATGTGGATTACACAAACCAGAGCAGATAGCTGAAACTATCCCTTTGCTTAAAGTTATTTAACCATCTTGGAAATTGAAAGCTTCCACTCTCTCATAAAGGAAACAAAGGAAGCAATCTTTTTAAACCCCTTGCCAAGCAGTGCTTCTATGATATGCCACTTAGGGGGGGGGGGAGAGAGAGAGAGAGAGAGAGAGAGAGAGAGAGAGAGAGAGCTTAACCCCTTTGCCTCTACACCAGGGAGTGGGAGGAAGCTTTCTATTTCCTAAGATTGTAAAGTGACTTGAACAAAGCATAGAGAAGGAAAGGGGGAGGTGTCTCTTTCTTTCTTTCTTTCTTTCTTTCTTTCTTTCTTTCTTTCTTTCTTTCTTTCTTTCTTTCTTTCTTTCTTTCTTTCTTTCTTTCTTTCTTTCTTTCTCAGGAACTTTTGGTGCAGAAATACGAAGCAAAAACAAAATAAAATTTAAAAAGACAAGTTTTTATAGATTTATACAGTATATGACATGAAAATACAAACACAGTGGTTGGTTAGTTAGAAAGTCATAAATTTTGTGAGTCGATGTGGTATTTCAGTGTGGTGATGGCCTTTGATATTCAGATCTATTCCACTGAAACTTTGTACTATAAAGGGTGTCAGAACCCTTGGCACAGGAAAACAACAGCAGAACTAACATGATTGTTAATTATTCTAAGGAGACTGGCTATTTATAGTTGGTAATGACACTTAAAGCAAAGTGTTCTGCTTATATACCGCCCCATACCACTACAAGTAGTCTCTGGGCGGTTTACAATTTTTAATTACAGTGTGCAGGCTACACATTGCCCCCCCCCAGCAAGCTGGGTACTCATTTTACCGACCTCGGAAGGATGGAAGGCTGAGTGAACCTTGAGCCTGCTACCAGGGATTGAACCCAGGTCGTGAGCACAGTTTTACCTGCAGTACAGGCATTTAACCACTGCGCCACGAGGCCCCTGTTCCTTTCTAGAAGATTCCTTTACAGGAGGTTCCTTTCTAGGAGGCAGAAAGCAAACATTTCAAAGCATTGGGATGGAGTTAAAGAAGTTCAATTTAGAGATGGGCATTTCATTTCAGAAGGGAACTGGTTCCAAAATGAAACATGCCAGCACAGCTGGCACTCAAAACCCAGTCCCACCCTCCAGAACAAAATCAACCACTGCCTTTCCTTGATGTAGCTCACACTGGGTGAAACTCCAACCAAGAAGCAGCCTCTGATGCATCATCTTTCCGTCTCCCTGGTGCTGCCCAATCAGGAGCTGTGCAAGGACATGGATTATCCCGCCTCCCTATCTGATTGGCCAGCACCAGGGAGAAGGAAATATGATGTATTGGAGGCTGATTCCTGTTTGGAATGGCACGCAGTGCAACCTACAGCAAGGTAAGACAGACATTTATTTTGTTCCAGAGGGCGGGACTGGGTTCCAAGCACCAGCTGTGCTGGCATGTTTCATCTTGGAACCAGCCTCCTTTTGAAATGAAACACCCATCTCTAGTTCCATTGCCAGGGTCTCTGGAGCTATCCAGCAAGAGGCAATCCATGGTAGGGCTACCATTGTGCAGGCATCCCAGCACCAAACTGAACATGTTCATGCTGCCACTGCTTCTCTTCCTTGCTAGCCGCAGGGCCCTCTGAACTGGAGGATAAGCACAAGAAAATAAATAACTGGGCAGCTAGTAGAAGAAAAGAGCAGCAGCTGACTCTTGTTGGATGGTGGGTTCTACAAGTGTCATATGATATGGGACAGCAGACACTATTCCCGGCGAATCCAGAGTAATATGATTGTTGTAATTAACAAGTTTCCATAGTTGTGACTGAGTGCCACTTCTTTGCTGGTAACATCGGGGGAAAGAATGTTTGCCTTACGGCTGTACAGATAAAAAGAAGCTCATTCTTTATTTGTGCAGGGTTCACGGAAGCTTCGTGAGCTAGTTCAGTATCATGTTGTTTCTCACACCCAGGTTAGTGCATTTAACTTCTCTGCTGTGTTCGGTATATGTTCACACAATGTATTACAGTGAGCTACAAAGAACACAAGATTACTTCTGCACATTCAGTGGAATATTCCACTGTGTTTTTTTAAAGATAGTTTGCTGCATAAAGAAAGAAGTATTAAAAGAAAATGGCACCAAAGTTCAGGACATGCCAAATATATCTAAGAGTAAAAGTGAAATGAGTCACACTTTCCACTGAGTGTGCAGAAATTCATGAACAAAGCTAAATTAAGCCTCTGATTTCCCTTGGGATCCCCTGATGCCAGCAATAGCTTGGATGGGAGCTTACACCTGTTCCTGACCGGGCTGCATATCCTCTAAAAGGTCATGTAGGACATTTAGAAGTTTTCCTAGACCTGGTACTAAGTAGGGAAACACAAGTGGTCTGTGAAGATCTGGGTGAGTTTATCTGGATGTTGAATGGTAGGGATGGAAAGGAGTTTTTTTGCCAGCTTAGTCTTCAGAAAGGGTCTCAGGTTTATGTTAAATGAGACACTTTCTAAAAAGGATGACTCATGCTCCAATTATTCATACTCATGTGACAATCAGATTGGCGTGCTATAATGCAGGAGATGAATCTGCAGATATTTGTGATCTGCAAGCGCTAATGAGCATTGAGTCCCACAACATCCTGATTTCCACAAGCACACCATCAAATGCTGTAGAATATTCTGCATGGGGCTGCTTTTGAAGGTGGTTTAGGAACTGTAGGGATGCACAGTGTGACTGCTCAAGCAAAAGTAGAAGATAGGAGCTCAACACCAATACAGTATCAGAAATAGAGATGGGCACGACTCAAAAAAAATGGTGTTTTGTTTGTTGTTTGGTCATTTAGGGGTCTGTTTTGGTTCGTTTTTGTTTTCGTGATGTTTTTTGCAAAAAATTCATTTTCGTTTCGTTAGGTAACAAAACGAAAAAATGAAAACGAAAATGAAAAATTGCTGTTTCGTTAGCATTCTTTTTAGTTCAATGCATCTGCTGCAACAAAAACGAAAAACACGGCAAATTTGGTCGTTTCGTTTTCATTTTCGTTTTGTTTTTTAAAAAAATTTCATTTCATTTTCGTTGCGTAACGAAATGAAAAAATGAAAACGAAAACGAAAAATCACTCGTTTCGTGCCCATCTCTAATCAGAAACATTGTTTGCTATTGGTTGTAATTGCATCTCTACATTTCTGGTTTTGGTGGAGGCATTTAGAGCCGTAGAACGTTGGAGTTCAGATTCCTAGAAGAACCACCTTCACTTATCCCAACCTGTCCCTGCTCTGAGAGCAGCATCAGATGCCCTACTTGTATTCCTGGATGAAATAATAATAGCCAGGCATAAGATATGATCTTAGTTAATAACCCTGGAAGCTTAAATCTAGTGAGGATTAAGAGTTTAAGAATAATTTAAATTAAATATATTCTTCCTCATGCCAAATAGCAGCTTCAAGCCAGTAGTTTTTATCAGAACCATAAGGCAGAAATTTTTAAAAGGTATTCCTATTATAATATTCAGCTTTGTAACAATATTTAATTCTTTCTTCTTCCTTGCAGTTGGAGGTTGCCAGCCTGATCTCTGCAGGACACATTAAAACGATGGCTCAACAATTCATCTACTTTAACATCACTGATAATGTAAGTTCCACAAAAGTCCCATGATTACTTCCTCTTTGAAAGCCGAATTGTTATGATCAGCATCAGTGTCAAGGACACCTCGTCTCAAATTCTGGCTCAGCCATGGAAATTTATGAAGTAGAGTGGTAAATGACTCTTTGAATTTCTCACATGTATCTTGAAAATCCTGTGAGAGTCTCTGTATGTTACAAGCAACTTGACAGCACCTACTGTAATTTAATGAGCTTGTGCCATTAGATCAATTGTCACTTAGGGCAACCCTTTTCAGAGTTTTCCAGGTAAGCATTTCTCAGAAATTCACTTCTTCTGGGGGCACTCTGGGTCTGTTCAACTTGCCCAAGGCCACAGTGGGGAATCAAGCTCACACCCCGATACATAAGCTACTGAGGTATCTAGCCAGGACAGCACAGTACACAATACACCACATAGCAAATCCATCCATCCATCCATCCATCCATCCATCCATCCTTCCTTCCTTCCTTCCTTCCTTCCTTCCTTCCTTCCTTCCTTCCTTCCTTCCTTCCTTCCTTTGGGCTACTTTGGGGAGTGGACAATCCAGTTAAAGTACTTTAGAATTTTTTGACCCCCTAGAAGATGTTACTCCTTTTGGAACAACATGTCAAGCAAAAACAAACCAAAAAAGAAGACAAAAACATTATGGCAGTTTCAGGACTGGTAATCTATATCTTAATGTGAGCTTTCATGGGCAAGCCCAGTTCTTCTGAAGTGTCTTCTCTTTTTTATTATTTTTGTTTTGTTTTTGCCTGACATCCTAGCACAGATTAATACAGCTACCTCTTTTAACATGACCACTTTGTGAATAAGTGTCGTTTCCTTATAGATCCAACTAGAACTTTTTGCAATCAGCCAGAAATACTAAATTGTTTTGTTTTATGTGGCCTTTTGTTTTTTAATTCTGTGATAATTTTTACCTTCTCCCTGAAGTTGTGTAGCAAAAGTAGACTTTTCCCCATCAGTCCTAACTCTTCTTAGGTGTCTTGTTTATTTTCTTGGTGTTATTCATTTTCAACTTGTCTATGTGACATGCCTTTGCTGCTTGCAAACAAAATTTGGATCCTAATCACATGCATGAAGAAAAGCCAATTTATTATCACTATTATTACTACTAGAGATGGGCACGGAACGAACATTTTTTCATTTCCGTTACCGTTTGTAGTTTCCATTACATAACGAAACAACAAACGAAAATTGTGATGACAATGCAATGAAATGAACAGAACCACAAAAATTGTGGTCATTACGCTTCGTTTCCGTTAATGGCGACGCGCAATGAAATGAACTGTTTTAAATGTTAAAAAACGCCCTGGACATCCGTAAAAATGCAGCGATAATTATTTATATTGTCTGATAATACCTACCAGGGGGGTTGGGGTCCTTAAAACGTTTGTTTTTGTCTTCTCCCATCGCAATGTATTTTTCTTTTCCCTTTAAAATGGATGTCACCACCAGCCACAAAATGGAGGCAAGCCATGTGATGTGGGATCATGTTCAACCAATAGCATGCCCAGGTTGCAGACTGGGCTGGCAGGTCTGGCAGCCACAGAGGGCATAAAAAGCTCTGGCAGGCCCCTTCCTCCTTGCAGTCTCTGGTGGGAGTTAGGGTGGGATTGCTGTCTCTGCGACTCTAGCTTCAGTCCTGCAGCCTCCCTGTGTGTGTGCGTGCTGTGTACCTCTCAGTGAATACCCTCCCCTGCCCCGCAGTGCAGTCACTCTGCGGCTACCTTGCACCCTGGGCAACGCCCACCGCTGCCTTTACAGCCTCCCTGCATACCTAGTCTATACTGTGTCTCTGCCAGCATCCTTTTTTTTTTAGTGTTTTCCCTCTGGTCTGGGGTATTGGGGGATGCCTGCGCACGGAAATGCTTTAAAAATCACGCAAAAAGCGGGTAGAAACGACAAACGAAAAAACAAAAAACGGTAACGAATTTTTTTCAAAAAAATCCCGACAAACGGAAACAAACCGAAACAGACATCTCAACGACAAATGAAAAACCGAAATGCCATTTTTCTGTTTCGTGCCCATCTCTAATTACTACCATTCAGTTCAGATTGTGAAGCATACTGTGAAATGAAGCACAGTGATTTATTTTATTGCTCACATCATTCCTTTGATTTCACTGAACAAAGTACTGAATTATATATATAGAAAGATCTCCTCAGTTCTTTCCCTGTTGCATATCCCTCCTATCCACCAACTCTAGATACCATGTATCTCTCCCTCTTCCTCACCTCAATAGATAGATAGATAGATAGATAGATAGATAGATAGATAGATAGATAGATAGATAGATAGATAGATAGATAGATAGATATACAGAGAGGTGGGAGAAGGAGAGAGAGAGATACATGGTGTCTAGAGTTGGTGAACAGGAGGGATATGCAATAGGGAAAGATTTTAGGAGATCTTATCAAATCAAATGTGTTCATTGGCATACCTAATGCTTGGATATTTCTATTATCTGGAAGAGTTTTTAAATGGCCAGTTTTAACCACCTAACAGTCCTTCCCAATATTCTCTGCATATCAAAATGAGAATAGAAGTAAATATAAGGATTAATCCTACTTAAACTGAAAATCTTTTAAAGTTACGGTAGCCAGTCAAAGATACAGTAGGACCCCCATATCCACCGATTCATTATCCACTGATTCAGTTATCCACGGATGGCAGAGGAAAAAATCAAATAAATAATTCACCAGCCACAAAGCAAGCAAATGTCATAAAACAGCAGCCGTAAAGCAACCCACTGTCACAAACAGCAGCCATGAGGCAAGCTACTGTCATAAAACAGCAGCCGTAAAGTAAGCTACTGTCACAAAACAGCAGTTTCGGGAAATTTTAGTGTTCTCTCTTATCTACAGTTTTCATTATCCACAGGAAGGTCTGGAACCAATCCCCAGCAGATACCAGGGTCCTACTGTAATTTCACCTTCTCTTTCTTCTTAATCCAGGGACAAATCCTAGTCAATGGTGAACCAATAGAAGAAACAGACATCATTGCAAAAAATGGCCGAATTTACACACTTTCTGGTGTTCTTATACCTCCCTCCATAATGCCAATTCTGCCACAGTGGTGTGATGAAGAAAAAACTGAGATTAAAATGGTAAGGCTCTTCAGATCCTCAATGTAAGAGACTTTATGTTCTCCAGTGGATGTTGAAAGTTGCCTGCCAGGTAGGTCCTTTCTCTAGAGAGAGGTTATCCACCTTCCCATTGCTTTCTGCAGAGAATTCACATCTCTCTGTAAACATATGATTTCTCATGATCATCATACAACATATCCATTGTACTGGACTGTATATTATCCCTCATTACTGTAAGACGCCTTGGGTCCTTTTCCAAGGAGAAAGGCAGGGTAAAAATACTCTAAAATAAACAATAAATAAATATGAAAATTCCTGCCTGGCCAAGGAATATTTTAGAAATATTATACATCAAACAGTATTTCTAACACATTGTTTAAAAAAAGCCTAGGCTTTCCTTAACTATCATTGTATATTTTTTGTCCCAGGGTAACTGTGGAAAATGCCAAGTGGTCCACAGGAGCAGCTGCCCAGGAAATTCAAAACCTGTTGTAAGTAAATGGATCATCCCTGCAATCGCCAAGCAAAGGAGAGGGGAAGTTGTGTTGAAAGTGGCAGAGAAAAAAGGCTGTTAAGTGTTTAAAAACAAATCTTTGAATCAACCTGTACTATAGCAACAGAAATCCCACAGCATTTGATGGTGTGCTTGTACTCTAACACATAAACCCTAATACAAATTGGTTGACTGATCATACATAAAGGGTGGTTGTAAATGGCTTCTCCTCAGCATGGAGAGGGGTGACCAGTGGGGTGCCCCAGGGTTCTGTTCTGAGTCTGTTGCTATTTAACATCTTTATTAATGACTTATTAATGAAGAAATAGAAAATAGACTGATTAAATTTGCAGATGATACCAAATTGGGAGGGGTGGGTAACTCCCAAGAGGATAGAAAAAAATTAAAAATGACCTTGACAGATTAGAGTGCCGGGCCAAAGCAAATAGAATGAGTTTCAACAGAGAGAAATGTGGGGTCCTGCATCTAGGCAGAAAAAATGAATTCCATAAATATAGGATGGGAGACACGTGGCTGTAGAATAGTACATGTGAAAGAGATCTGGGAATCTGGGTGGAACACAAATTGAACTTGACTCAGTACTGTGACACAGCAGCCAAGAAAGCCATTGCAATTCTTGGTTGCATCAACAGAGGCATAGTGTCTAGATCAAAGGAAGTGATAGTACCACTCTATTCTGCTCTGGTCAGACCTCACCTGGACAGTTCTGCACTCTTCTTTTTAAAAAGGATGTTAACCTAAAGTGGGTCCAGAGGAGGGCAACCAGTATGGTTAAACGTCTGGAACATATGTCTTATGAGCAGGGCCGGCGCGTCCATTAAGGTGAACTAGGCAGTTGCCTAGGGTGCCAAAATGGACAGGGGGCGCTGCCCAGCCTGCTGCCCCCCACCGCCCCACCGCTGCCTGTCCCCCCCGCCCGTCGCCCCCCACCCGTTGCTGCCCCACCGCACCCGGAACCCCGCCCGCTGCCACCTGACCCCCCGCCGCCACCGCCGCCCAACCCCCCCACCCTCGCCTAGGGCGTGAAAAACCCTAGCGCCAGCTCTGCTTATGAGGAGCGGCTTAGGGATGTGGGAATATTTAGTCTTAGAAAAAGAAGGTTGAGAGGGGATATGATGGTCATGTTTAAATATTTGAAAAGATGTCATATTGAAGAGGGAGCTGGCTTGTTTTTCATGGCTTCAGAGACTAGGCCTCGGGGCAATGGTTTCAAACTACAGGAAAAGAGATTCCATTTGAACATTAGGAAGAACTTCCTGATGGTTAGAGCTGTTCAAAAGTGGAATATGATGTCATAGAAGGTGGTGGAGTCTCTTTCTCTGGAGGTTTTTAAGAGGAGGCTGGATGGCCATCTGTCGGGGGTACTTTGATGGGGCTTCCTGCCTGGCAGGGGATTGGGCTGGATAGCTCTTGAGGTCTCCTCCAACTCTATGATTCTATGATTCTATGAAATACTATATGTTACTTCAAATTTCAGATTTTCTCAGACTGGAACCTATGAGCTTGGCTAGATGGCTAAACTGGAGTGGCCTGACCTGGGCTGAATAGGATTGCTTAAGGTAGGCATGTCCAAACTTCGGCCCTCCTGATGTTTTGGACCACAACTCCCAGAATTCTAAGCTTAGATTGCCAATGGCAAAGGACTGTGGGAGTTGCTGTCCAAAACATATGGAGGGCCAAAGTTTGGACATGCCTGGCTTAAGGTCATGTATGGGTGCAATGTGCCATTTGGTGCAATCCTTGCATCCAGATAGCGTCCAGACTTCAAGCAAGCCTATTTGCCCCACCCCCCATTACAAGAAAGAAAGAAAGCAGAAAAATCTCCACCTCCTTCATGGAGGATGCTTTCAAAAATATTCCTAAAAGGTATCAGCATTGTGTCTTTTAAAAAATCCTTTGCTTCTTACCCAAGTTTCCCTCTAAGGGGTCACATGCTCCTCTGCCCCCCCCCACACACACATGGCTTTTCCTCGCCATGTTTTTTGTTCCAGTTGTGATGAAACCCACAGACGTGGAGGTGCACCCATGCAGGACAGAACCCCATGCAGAAGAGACATTGTTAGAAGATACATTGTTCCTCCCTCTCCTCAGCCCCAGAGGGTCAGAGGAACTTTTAATTTTCTAGAGTCTGCTTAAGCCACTCAATGACACTGGCAAATTAAAAGAGGATCAGAAATAGTGAGCGGCAGGATCCAGTTGGGTTCATTCCAGTGCGCGCACATGTCAGAATCAAACCAATACCGAGTTCTGTTACCTGCACATTTTTTTAAAAAGTAGCTCCTGACAAGAAGCCAAAATGATGTAGGTGGGAACACTCTGAGGATAATGCTGGGGACACCAGCACTTAATATGTTGTGTGATCATTTGAAAAAGGAGCAGGCAAACCTTTCCCCAAAGTGGACCAAGCAGCAGAATAAATCCTCATAGAGTTGCACCCTAACAAGTTTAAGAGGCATTTCCAAAATCTGAAACTAAATATATTTGCATTAGGTGTTTGTATGTTTAGAATCCACCATCATCTAAGGTTCTAAACAACCTGGCAAAGCGGATCTCCCAGCGGTCAACTTCGGCCCGACCAACTAGGTTGTCACAGGCGCACTCGCTGCGGGTGGCCACGCTCAGGGAGGCTCGGAAAACGTCTACTCATAGGCGAGCCTTCTCTGTGGCTGGCCCTACCCTATGGAACCACCTCCCTAGTGAAGTGCGCCTTGCACAGTCCCTGCCAGCCTTCAGGAAAGCTTTAAAGACCTTTCCGGGAGGCGTTTGGTGACTTTTAATTCAATTTACTTTAAAATCTTTGCAGGGGGGAGTCTGCCATCTGCCTCCATGCTCTTTTTTATTTTATTTTTCTTTTTTCTACTATGTGCTTAAACTGATTTTATTATCTGCCCATTTAATTGTTTGTTGTTTGTTTGTTGTGAACCGCCCGGAGTTCCTTCGGGAAGACGGGCGGTATACAAGCTTTAAAATAAATAAATAAAATAAATAAAATTGCTTCCCTGCTTTGTCTATTAAGTCAACATCAACATTGCTTCAGAACAGTATTATTAACTATGATTATTATGAGTAATGTATTTGAATTGTGGGTTTCTTTCACCCTGTAGGCTTCTACAGTGAGTAGGTGCATCTATCATGACCAAAACCATGTCACATATGGTTGTGCTAAAGTCTGCAATATAATAAAAAAGGTGAGAGAATCAACCGTTTATTCTTTCTGTTGCTGGCCTCCTTAAAAATGCTAGCATCATCACATTCTTTTAGCATAATTCATTCTCCTTTACATTGCTATTAACATCAGCTAACATGTAGGTCATCTGCTTTATTAGTCGCCTCAGGAAATATTAGCCCCACTGGTGTTCACTTTTGGAGAGAAAAGGAAATACCTTGACTGCCCAAGCCCATTAGAGTTTAATATTTAGAGCCATCTTGGAAAAAGCAGCAGCTTTAGGGTGTTGAATAGCAACCTATTCAATGGAAAGCCAAGTATCTACGTAAGAAATCCAAACAGCAACGGCAAAAAAAAATCAACAAAAGCAGTAGGCATAGGCAACCTTAAGCATTAGGCAAATACAGTACAAGCCGGGGGGGGGAGATATTACAAACTAGGAGTGTGCTTCAGGTACAGAATTTATTTAGAAAACAAAGTGAAGCCAGGGCTATTTCCAAATCTATCTGAAACAAAGTGAATGTGAGGATTCTCAGTCATCCAGGTGAGGTTATCTGGAGGTATAGTCATGGCAACTGGACGTGTTTTCATGTGAGATCAAAATGTTTTGATCTCAAACAAAAAAAGAAGTCCAGTTGCCATGACTCAACTTCCTGGGGGGAAAAAAGTGAGGAATAATACTTTGGGAAGCCAGATTTGCCTTCCCCTTTGTCCTTCTGCCATGAGGTAGACCTCCTTTTCATGCAGACTCTTAAATGCTAAGTTAAAAACTCTATTTTTGAATCAAGGAAAATTCTGTTTTTGAAATTTAGATGTTTTAAAAAAAATTCAAAGTGTTTTCAATATTGTTTTTAATCTTGAATAATGTTTTATTATTTTTAATATATCATTTTGTATGATTTTATAACTAATTATTATACGATTTTTAATTGCTGTTAGGTCCCCTGTGGGGAGAGATGTGGCATATAAATAAAATAAAACCAAAGCCCAAAATGGCACTCAAAGGGGAAACTGGTCTTCAGAGTAGAATGGTCCATAGCAGCAGCTTTCATTGGAGAAGATCCAGGGTAATTGACAGCTGGTCAACAGTGGCCAGATAATGGATTCATGGGAAGAAGGGAGCTAGAGAGAGCAAAGAGTAAATTATGTGGCTCCAGATGGATGGGAGGAAGGAAAGCTGAAGGGAAGGGGGAAATGAAGAACGCTGGTGGGAGCTTTGCTGGGAGCTTTGCTTGTACAGTACACTGAAGATCAAACAGTAACCTTCAGTGATTCATAGTATAGAATTTGACTTCCCAACCCAGGCCAGGATCTTTTATTTTCCTCATTCTCAGGTTTATCATAATTTTTCAGTATTTGAACGTATAGAAGTATGTATCAGTGCTTTAAAATTGTTGGATGCAAACCAAATCAGATGGGCTAAAGATGAGCACAAGGAGAATGGGGTGCCAATCAAAGTGGATGGTATTCACTCACGGCAATCACAAGCATTCATAATCCCCATTTGCTGCTTTGAAAGCCAAATTCCTACCACCCCATCACCTGCTTCTCATTACAAAAAGCCTATGCGTGATGTAGAGACATGAACTTTTGAAATTAATCTGGTTTCTGATTTTGCATAATGTGCTTCTTTCACAGGAGCCTAAATGCTGCAAAGGATTCTTTGGCCCAGACTGCAGCACGTGCCCTGGGGGCTTTTTCAATCCCTGTTCAGGAAATGGTCAGGTAAATCCAATCAAAACTGGCAGTGTTACCTGGGGCGCCTGTCCTTTATTAAACTCCAGGCAACAGGGCTGGTTCACAGGAATGAACCCCTTGTATCAACTGATTCCAATACACTGAACATATTTGCTTGAGTAATCATCAGAGAAGCTGCCTAGATGCCCTAAGAACATCCAATCTTGCCTGATTTTGGAAGCTAAGCAGGGTTGGCCCTGGTTAGTACTTGGATGTGAGACCACTAGGGAATACCAGGTGCTCTAGGCACCTGGAGCAGGCACTGGCAAGCCACTCCAGTATTCCTGCCAAGAAAACTCCATGCACATGGGGTCATGAAGGGTCGGTCACAACTGTAACGACACAAAACACACACACACACACACACACACACACACACACACACACACACACACAATCATCAGAGACTCAGCATCCTTTCACTGAAGGGGGAAACAGATTATTGTGCTCTGCTTTTTAAAATATGATCTACTATTTTACTATAATACTTGTTTAATTCTTTTTTAATATTTGTATATCTCATGCTTTTAGGTTTTTCATACTGTTTTATGATGTAATCTTCCTTGGGTCCTTTCAGGAAGAAAAGCGGGATAGAAATATAGAAATATACTGTATAAAATAAACAAATGAGGGAGAAAAGACACTTTCTTTTCAGTATATAAATGATCTATCACTCCTCTAAATTTCTCACCACCACCCCCCCCCAGTTCTTTATCACTATCTTTAAAGTTGGCCACTCTACACAATCAAAAAGCTTTAAATATATCTAATTACAAAACACTTTCCTTTGTTTTATTTTTTCTATATCGTATATAATGTTCAACACTCTCCTTGTTAAATTAGCTATTTGACTTCCCTTTAAAAACCCATTTTGATCCTCTTTAATATAGTTTGTGATAAATCTGTTCATTCTACCTGCTAATATTGTAGTGAAAATACTTGCATCTTGATTTATTAAAGAAATAGGTCTATATGAACTGGAATCTGTTAAATCTTTATTAGGTTTTGGAATAAGAATTATTAATGAATGTTTCCAGCGTAATGGTGTCTTCTTCCAAAATATGATTAAAAGTATCTTTAATTTGGGAACTAGAACTAATTTAAATAGTTTATAAAAAGACACTTCTAATACTATGCATGAGTCTTAAAGCACACATTTCAATCTGAGTTAGATTTAATTTTCAACCTGTTTGTTTCCTGTCGCAGTGTATGGATGGGTTAAAAGGAAATGGAACTTGTATGTGCAGTAATGGGTTTGAAGGGTCACACTGCCAGTTCTGTTTGGACCCCAATAAATATGGACCAAAATGTGACAAAAGTAAGCATTGATGTATTCTCCTCCTTGTACATGTTAATCCTTAAGAGAGAAGGTAAATGTTACTCTTTTGGACAAGAATGTTCATAATATCCCAGTGAAAATTGCCTATTTTTTTTGAATGAGTGCATGATTTTAGAAAAGAATCATTTTCCATTATTCATATTTCAAGAGGAAAAAATGTAGTCATTTGATGACCTTCCATGGAAGACATTTTTATAATACTCAAAGGGTGCTTCTTCCCAATGGTCATAATAAGTTAAGGAGAAAAGTGTGAATGGATGGAAACAGTGGTTTGAATCCAACGAATTACACTCCGAGTCCTGTTCTGAGTACTGAATGCTAGAATAGCACTTGCAAGTCTACCTAGTTTATCCTAAACTGTACCGTTTTAATATGTAATTTCAAAATGCCTGTGAAGATTCTCAGTCATCTAGGTGAGTTTATCTGGAAGTTGAGTCATGGCTACTGGACTTCTTTTTTTGAGAGAGAGAGAGAGACGTTTTGCCGCTCATCCAAACAGCTTCATCAGTCTGATGAAGCTGTTTGGATGCACAGCAAAATACCTCTATCTCAAAAAAAATAAAAAGTCCAGTAGCCATGACTCAACTTCCAGATTTAATTTCAAAATGTATTTGTTAGGGAAGAGAATTTATACCAAAGGTGAATTTATCAGGATTTAGGCAACATTAATGCACATCATGAATTGTGTGTGAAAAGCTGCTGAGAGTACATTAATGGTCAATATTCTATTTGAACTAAATGTTTTGGTATACAATGGCTTTCTTTATTATTTTTAGATGTACACTTTGAAGGTACTGTGATACCTCTTAAGTAGAGATGAGCACGAAATGCCAAAATGGCATTTCATTTCATTTTTCATTTTGTTTTTTATTGTGTCATTTCGTTTAAAATAAAATGAATTTTTAAAAAGTCCACGGTTTCCCAGCCTGAGCATTTTGGGGGGAACTGCCAGCTTTTTCCCATAGGAATGCATTGCTGTATATTGCATCTGGGCTGTATATTGTCCCTCATTATTGTAAGCGACCTTGGGTCTTTTTCCAAGGAGAAAGGATGGGTAAAAATATTCTAAATAAATAAGATGAAAAAAAACCAATACAAAATTGAAAAACAATTCCTATGGGAAACTGTATTTTGCAAGCCAAATTATTTGTAAAACAAAATGACTCATAGAACAAATTAAATTCATCTTAAGCGTTATTATTGTACTGTATTTTTCCATGTATAAGAATATATTTTTTTCTAAAATCATAAGACTAAAAATTGAGGGTATATGGCTATTTAAAAAATACAGTATATGATTCTTTCAGGTATATCACTAACGTTTATTTCTCTCCATGATTCCACAGAATGCTTGTGTGTTTATGGAAAATGTGACAACCATATAGAAAGTGATGGAATCTGCCTGCCTGGTTCGTGCAAAAGTGGATACACTGGAAAACTCTGTGACACACAAGTCTTCCCATGTGGGATGTTCCTTCAGTTCTGTCATGCACATGCAGACTGCATGTTTAGCAATGGTGCCATGAGGTAGGCTCCTAATGGCCATCTGATAATTAAATAAAAAAAAGTATTGGAACACTTTAAAGACTGTTGGGTTTTATTTGGTATCAGCCTTCATAGACATAAATCTACTTCATCTGATGCAATGAAGGCCTGGCCACAGTTTAGGAACTCCTATGCTAAATATAACTTTTTTATCTCCAACAGAGCTGGGAAATAATGTGTTAGAAGATTGTTAACATTAAAACTCCTGATTTTCTGTCAAACAAGAGGAACACACTTAATCTTGACAAAATAAAATTTTCAAAGTACCACTACTTGTTAAAATCATGTAAATGTTCTTTGTTTCATCCATTGGATTGTCCTATTGTTTAAGGAAAAGAATAACACTTCAGATTAATACATTGTTTACAAACTCTGGTCTTCAGTATGCTAGGAAAAAATAGATTTGACTGCAATAAATCACCCTGAAAATTTGTCATAATTCCTTATGCTGATTCAGTAGTTTCTTCTCAACTTGTAAGAACTGTGAAGGGTTAACATACACACTTTCCCAGCTGATCTCTTGTGGAAGCATTTGCATGCTATCCTATTGTAGAAATGATGCACTCTCTATCAAACTGTGGAGTTCCTTCTGTTTTACTGGCCAAGCTGATAGTCCAAAGCCCCAGGAGAAAAGAAAGGAGCTGTTCATTACTACTATATATTTCTAGAGATATAAATCATCATATATCTTGTCCTCACATGCAAGGAAAAGAAACCATGAAATATTTGATCTCCCCCTTAAGAAGACAAGGGTGCTTTATAACACTCTCAACCAGAAAAATGAACAAGAACATGAACAATTTTTGTGCAGTTTGAGCAAAATTACCCATATAAGTAATTATTTAATGTATATAATGGCCAAAATCCTCTTGCCAAATTATACAGGAGTAATGAAAATAGCGTAATGCTTGAAATCAAATTGCTTCAAGTTAAGTTTGAGGAGGAGGGGGGGAGGAGGAGGAGGAGGAAATCACCTTAGAAATTAACTTTACATACTGAGTTGTGTTGCCTAGTATACAACTAATAATGTCTACAACAATTTCTTAAGTTCAGGCAATTTGCTTCCAAAAGTCCTTTTGTAGATATATAAGAGGATTTGGCCAATGTGACTTGGCTACTCCTTTGTTGCATGAACTTGTAGGCATCAGATTATATGTATCAGAGCAGTTGTCCCCTGGGTTTCTTTTCTATTTATTTTAGTTTAGAGTATTTTTACCCCACCTTTCTCCGTGGAAAAGGACTCAAGGCGGCTTACAGTAATGAGGGATAATATACAGACCAGTACAATTAAGACATGTTCAAGTATTTGAGAACAAGGAATTGAGAGACATCTTGTAGCATTAATAGACAACATTACATTAAAGCAACATGGTTATAGACACAAAGTCTATGTGAACCCATAGATTCATATAAAATACACATGGTAGTCCATCATTTTGGGAAAGCTTGCCTGAAGAGAAACGTCTTTGCCTGTTTCCAGAAGGACAACAGAGATGAGGCAGTCCTGGCCTCTAGTGGGAGGGAGTTCCAGAGTCTGGGCACAGCAGTCGAGAAGGCCCTTTCATGTGTTCCCATGAGACGTACCTGTGAGGGTGGCAGAATGGAGAGAAGGGCCTCTCCTGATTACCTTAACGCCTGAGTCGGCTCATACTGTGAGATTCGATCTTTGAGGTAGCCAGGACACAGGACATATAGTACCCTATCATACTGTGCTTTCTATGTGTGCATGCTTTGGATTGTATTTCTCATGACTATTGCTTCCTTTTGTTCTGCTTCATATTTGTAGTTGTGTTTGCAAACCTGGCTATGAAGGAGATGGAATAGTGTGTAATGAAGTAGATCCTTGTGCTAATTTAATTCTGCATGGCTGCAACAGTAATGTGAGTATGAAATTCTTTAGTGTGCTTATTTGCTATAAAACAACACGAATGCAGACATAACCACAACAAATATAATTTAATCATACAAAGTAAATTCATCTTCTAAATTATATTAATTAGAGATGGGCACGAAAATAAAAAAAAAATTCATTCCATTATCCATTATTCGTTCAGTTATGTAATGGAACCAATAACGGAGCCCAGAGTAATTTGGCCACGAACCGAACAGAACCGGAACAAATTAGTTCGGTTATGTTCGGTTCGTTCATCCAATCTCCTCCGCCCCGGGTGGCGGCCGGGCAGCTGTCACCCAGGGTGGAGGAGATTGGCTGACCCTCGCGGGGAAGCTGAGTCCCCCCTTCTCCCCTCTACATGCAGAGGGGCGAAGGGGGTCTGAAAGGGATCTTCCCCGCCTGTGTTATCTCCCCCACTTCCCCCCTCCCAGAGCCAGCCCACAGTAGCCTCTGGTGCTAGCTTCGGGAGGGGAGAAGATTTAAAACGCCCGCTCTCTCCTCCCACCTGATGGGGTGGGGGAAGCGCGGGCTTTTTAAATCTCCCCCCAGCCCTTCCGGGCACCACTGGCACCGTCAAGCCGGCCAGGAGAGCGCTCCCATGGCCACGGGATCATTCTCCCAGCAGGCTTGTCACCAGCTCTGGCGGCACCCAGCCCCTGGAGGGCTCCCCGCGGCTGCGGGGCGGCTCTCCCAGGAGGCTTGCTGCCGGCTCCAGCAGCCCCCGGCCCCTGGAGGGCTCCCTGCGACTGTGGGACAGCTCTCCCAGGAGGCTTGCCGCCAGCTCCGGCGGCGCCCAGACCCAGTAGGGCTCCCCGCGGCCATGGGAATGCTTTTCTGGCGGGTGCCGAAAAACAACACCCGAAAAACGGAGCAGGGCCCCGGGGCCCAAAAAACGGAAATGACCCGAAGCAGGCCCCAGGGCCTGAATAACGAGCACGAAACGCCATTTTGGCATTTTGTACCCATCTCTAATATTAATTATTTAAAAGAACTACCAAAAAACCTAAAATTAAATTAAATTAAAACAGACTCATAGAATCATAGAATCATAGCGTTGGAAGGGACCTCAAGGGCTATCCGGTCTGACCTCCTGCCATGCAGGAATCCCCAAGCAAACAGATTTTACATGATGTTCCATAAAATAATGAGATCAGATTATACTTCCTACAAGTAGTAGGAAGAGTTCAAATACTACTAGAAGCCAGTAATGAATAACACGCGGACCACAGGCTTTATTTTTCTCCCTGTCAGCACTGCACCCTTCCAAACTCCAGGGGTTCAAGGGGCAGGTGCTCATCATAACAATCTCCAAGGATGGCCCATACAGGGAGCTCTGTAGATTAGCAAACAATGTATAGCAGATCCTTTGTAAAACTAAGACTGAATTGCTCATTCAAAACCAGGTTACTGTAAAATAGCATATATTACATGGGGATAGACGGAAACAATATAATATTGTTTGGAAGGGGGATCTGTTTTCCTTTCAGCTACTTTCGAGATTGCCTCTAAGCTCAGAGGAAGCATAGTGGATCTAAAATTTGTGTGCAAAATCATGAAATTGATTGGTAACGTAACATTTACGATACTCCAGAGGCGATTGTAACACTTCATATCCCCTGACATACCTGCAGGCAGAATGTATTAAGACTGGCCCTGGAACCCATGAATGTGTATGCCAGCCAGGTTGGACAGGAAATGGAAGAGACTGTTCAGAAATCAATAACTGCCTGCTGCCAGATTTTGGAGGTTGTCATAGTAATGCTACTTGCCTTTATATAGGTCCTGGTCAGGTAAGTTCAATTGGCTTTTTTTCTTAATGGTTGCAACATAATAATACTATGTCATTTTTCTCCATGTAATAGTAATATAAGAGCCAGTGGAAGTCAGTAAGCTATTGTCCCTAGTTTGATTTTTGCAAGAACAAAATAAGAACGGTGGCCCTGAAGTTTGCTGCTTATGGATGATTACATGCTAGAGATAAGAACGATTTTTTTTTAAAAAAAATGGCAATTCATTGTGATTTGTGATTCACCAGGGCTGACAAATCAATGGATCAATGATTCAGACATCTGAGTTATACTCCCACCATGTGTGGCCCCTGTAGGAAAGTGCCCTTTTAGCAACTGGTTTGGGAAAACCCAATCTTCATCAAACTTGGATGCCTTCCTGCAATTTTTGTGTCTCTAGATGCCTTGGTGCCTTGCAGGGTCCCAATGAATTGATGAATTGATTGGTGGGCATTTAGTTGCCTTTTGTCTTATTTTTGTAATCAAAATTATGTTTTGAAATCATTATTTTAATATTGAATAGAATTCTCCCAATATTTTAATATTGGTGGCAGTTAAGTTATCTTTTGATGGAAAGGTGGTGTAAAATCTAAAAAAAAAAAAAAGGTTATACTATGATCTGCGTGAGAGAAAACAGAAAAGGGATTACAGTGTGGTTAACTCACATTGTAAGATGAAATCAGCAGCAATTTAACAATTTCACATTTGCACACATGTAGTTGCCTTCTGCTTTATCAGTCTTTGGGTGTTTATACACGACCCCTAAACTCCGGGGCAAATGGCTCCCAGCTCCGGAGCTTAAAAATGTTTACTCACCAGCTCCGGAGTTTACAGGAAATTAAGTGCGACCACACCCACTTTAGCGCGTCCCAGCGCACCTTTCAAGTACCTGCTCTTCCGTCCTGAAAATTCCTTGATGCGGTGTAAAGATAGTGAGTACGGGGCTCTCCTCGCTTCTGTTTGTTGTTGTTTTGGCTCCCGCCCCTTTAAGAGCTACTTTACAGACACAGGAATCTTGCCGGCAAGAGCGAGAGCCAGAACGAGAGCCAGAACGAGAGCCAGAACGGAGGTGAGGCATGATCTTTTCTTCCTTTTTTTCCTCCCTCCCCTCACACAGCCAGCAGCCAGGAAGTGCGGAGGAGTGGGGAAGCAGGAAGAGTGACAAGCCCCTAAGATCTCTGGTCCAAATTTAAGTGGCCAGAGGATCTTAGGGGTCGTGTAAAAGCACCCTTTATGAATCAGCTCCTAGCATCATCCGTTGATCAAGAACATTATACGTCACCTGAAGCAGCTGTTGACAAAATCTTCATCACGTAGAACTGAGACAATGAATTTCAAAATTATAATTTTCTTCTACATTTCCCATTCAATGCAGAATGACTGTGAATGTAAGGAGGGATTTCGAGGGAATGGATATGAATGTGAACCAATAAACTCCTGTCTGGAACAAAATGAAAAGTGTCATCCACTGGTGAGTTGTTCCTTTGAAGCAATGTACTAAATGGCCTAACTAAATGTCCTGAACCCTGTGGCTGATTGATAGTGATGCATAATAAAATAAACTTATTCGCATGCCTAGAAGAATGCTAATATTTTAAAACTGAATTTTTAGGCTGTCTGGTCCTTCTCATTTAATTACATGTTTTGGCAGCTTGATAGTAAATATTACTAACAAGGCCAAGCAAGCCGCTATCTGCTTTTCACCAGTTAAGAAGTTTTTGTTTTCAGACAAGATTATTAGAACTTTGAGTTTGTTCTAAGAACATTATACTGTCTTAAGATGACAGGTTCAACATTCATAATAGAGGATGGGTAGCTTTGTGTTTTTGAAATAGAGCACACAGAATTTTGCTCTGGAGCTCCCAGAATAGAATTCTCCCATATACAAGGACCTGAACACCTCGAGTTTCTAACTTTTCTGCTTTTAGTAACCCTGTAAGCCATCCCAGATGAAATCTAGCACCACTGCAACATGGCAGAAACCTATTTCACTGTTTTAAGCCTGCCTTCTCCATTATATGCCAAGGTAATATGCTGACAAGCCATCCTTCTCCCTTCCATAATTAAAAGGTGATGCCTCATAGTCATTTTCTTTCACACAGCCCTCTGTTGGGTTAATTGATTTCTACAGCTCTCCAACAAATTGCACCTGAAGCCTTTGTTTAGTAGAAAGATTTCCATCAATTGGAGCCCACCACAAAGGCTTTGGAACATATAAGTAAAGAAAAAGTCTCCAGCCTTAATTTTACTGTTTCTAGATTTTACTGTTTCAAGATCCTACTTGCATTTTTGCCCATTCTTTGTTCATATCAAGTTGTGATACCTTATTTTTTTTCTCCTTTAGTTGCATTTTATGTGTATTTTTGCATATCTTTGCCTGCATTTCCCCCCAATATTTGCATTTTGGATACATTTTCCCCATTGGTTCAACAACATGTTTGCATTTTTAAATTGTGTCCATTGAAATAGCTCACATTCTCAAAATCCACGCCTTGTTTGTCTGTGTTTTATTTCTTCAAAATGCACTGCAAAACATAAATATGAGGACAAGTTTGAATCAAGGACATTTTTCTTGCAGATGTGAAATGGAGCCTTTACTCAAGAACCAGCTGCCTAGTGAATGTTTTTATTTTTGTAACATGGGCGCTTTACCTTTCTTCTTTCTTTCTTCTTTCTTTCTTTCTTTTTTCCAATTTATTTATAGTTTTCAAACAAAAAAGTTGTAAATAAAAAAGAAAAAAAATGGAACGATTCTAATCTTCTCAAACAAAATTTGCATCTCATCATAACAATATATGATATTTAACTGTTTCAATTATAAATTAAACAGGAAACTTAATTTGACTTACAATATAGATCTAAAAAATTGTGGAAATCATGCCATCTTTCTTCGAAGTTTTCATGATATCCATCTGGTTTCATTAATGCTGAGATCTTGTCCATTTCTGCACAGTTTAACACCTTCATAATTAACTGGTTTTTGTCCAGAATCTCATTTGTCTTCCATAGTTGTGCATACAACATTCTAGCTGCTGTGATAATATGGATTATTACAATTTTTTTCACCAATATTATGTTGTATCATAGATAGTAAAAAAAAATATCTGGTTTTAGCTCAAGATTAATTAAGATGGTTTGTAAAATAAAATTTTGTACCTTACACTTTACCTTTCTATGATGCCTAGTACCACATCAAATCACAGAGAATGCACAGTTGTCCAATTTCTAAAGGCCATTCTCTGTTCACAGGCAGTTTGTCAGCTCACATCTTCCAGCATCTGGGAATGTGTGTGTTCAGAGGGATATGAAGGAGATGGGAGCATATGCTATGGAAATGCAGTGGAGGTAAGTAGGAAAAAGCCTAGAAAATCTGCCCTATGTCTTACCTATTCAATCCTGGCCAGCCTACAGGGACAACAACAGAAATGTTTTACAAGCCAAGTGTGAGCAGCATTTACATGGCAGGGTGCTTGTCACCCCTGCTGTTCAACCAGAAATCAGAAGCACCTTCTGCCTAATCATACCATCTTGAAGAAACTTAGCGTACAAGGATATGTAATATAAAGCATCCATGTGAAGCTTTGTCTGTTCAGAATTTGGTAAAGGTGACAATGAATTTCCATTGACACTGTGTTCCAGTACTGATTAAGGGATAGATTCATCTCTCTGTATGGGGTCTTACGATCCAGAGGTTTCCAGGCAGTGCTAGTGGCATCAGAAGGCCTCTGCACAAATGTATCAGTATTTTTAACAGTCTGTGTTTTAGTTTTTGTATCTATCAGTTAAACAGTACCCTATAAGTCTAATAAATAATAATAATAAATAACAGAGTGATATCGGAAGGGCTGCACCTTGCCTGCCTCTGCACTCAAGACTTACAAAGGGATGTTTCTAGTCAATGCTACACTTCACTTGGTTGTGATATAATGGTTTTCCCTGACTGCACCATCCCAGGGGCTTGTAACTATGCTAAAGATTGGTGGGGCAGTGTCCCCCTCTTTCTCTTTCTCAAAAAAAGAAGAAGGCCTTGGTTGGCTTTGCAAAACATTTCATAGATGTATGCATGAGCCCTCTTAATAAATTATGGTTACTGCCCTTCCAGTGCATTTCATACATAGTTCTACACATGAAACCTAAGAAAACCACTAAATAAAATTTTCATTACAGAATTAGCAACTGAAGTAATCTGTTATACAGATGGAACCTATTTACTATCATCTCTTTGGGGGGGAACACACAATACAACAAGATGTAATCTGAAATTCCTTTATTGGGACTGGAAATCAAAATACGAATGGGAGACGGAGTCTCTAGTCTGGAGCTCTAGAGACCAAAGAAGAAAAAGCTCCTTTCTGAAGAAGGCCCTGCCAAAATGCGCTGAGCCAGAGCTTTTTAAGGATGATTTAAGAGAGAATAAAGGTCTTTTCTACTTTTTTACATCCTGAGACTCTGTCTCCCATTCGTATTTTGACTTCTGTGGATTACCAGTTCCTTTGCTTTGGGACTGGAAATGCCAGGAATTAAACCTGCGGCCTTCTTTCTGTGTTGGTTCAGTATCTTACTCAGGTTATTCCCAAAATAAATGTATTGTTTTCCCTTCACTCAGGAATTATCTTCCTTGTCAGAAGCTGCTGAATTTAACGAGTGGGTTGATGTGAGTATATCTTGCAAATAACTTAGTATTTGTGTGTATGTTGATGTACATGTGTATTCATGAGCACCCTGAAAGATGCTACATCTATGTTCATAGATTGAATCTACCAAAGCAAATAAAGGTGATGTTCAGTATTAAAATATGCCATATACCATATTTTTCCATGTATATAACACTATTTTCCCCCAAAAAAACCATGACACTAAAAATTAAGAGGCATCATATACAAAGAAGTAAGCTTTTCCTGCGGAGTGGGGGGGGGTGGGGTGGGGCAGAAGCCAAACTGACCTTGCTGTTTCCCCTTTCCTTTCCAGGCCTCTTTCATTGGCATAAATTTGGGTTCTCCTACACACACACACACACACACACACACACACACACACACACACACACACACACACACACACAGAGAGAGAGAGAGAGAGAGAGAGAGAGAGAGAGAGAGAGAGAGAGAGACTGTTTCCTCTTTTCTTTTTGGACGCTTTCACTTCCACCTTTCCAAAACACCTCTCTGCTTTTTGTTCTGTTTTGTTTTGTTTTGTATTTGCAGAAATTGGAACCATCTTTTTGCAGAAATCGGAGTGGAGGAATGGCAGGTCTTAATGGGCTGCTTAACACCCTCACCCCCAGCTTTCACTGCAGAAAAGATGGTTTGAATTTCTGCAGAGAGGTATTTTAGACTGCTTTCACACGAACCCTAAAATCAGATGCGGAACATAAAATTGTTTTCCCACCAGCAGACTTTAAAAAAATAAGTACGACCACTCCCACTCCCACTCCCACTTAAGCGCAACCCAGAGCATTTTACAAGTACCTGGTCTCGAAGAGGTAAAATTGTTGCAGATTTTAAAGTAGTGCATGCCTGGCCGGCTCCTCTGCCTTCTGTTTGTTTTTGTTGTTTTTTTTCTCCCCTTTTAACAGACAGGAATCCCTAAAGGGCTTCCTGTCCTGCTACAATTCGCTGCTGCCGACTGGGGGAAGCATGTTGGGCAGGCGGAGGTGAGCCTGCATTTTTTTCTCCCTTGCCTCAATCCACAGCAGACAGAAGCAATAGAATCAGAGTGCAGGAGTGTGGGAACACAGCAACCAGGACAACAACCTCATGATCTCTGGTTGGGGGGATCCACATTTAAATTGCCAGTGGATTTTAGTGGTCGTGTGAAAGCGGTCTTAGAAAGGTAGAGGGCAGTGAAAGAGCCAGGAAAGGATAGGGAAAGTAGCCATTTGTGTGCGTACGTGTGTGTGCATGTGTGTAGGAGAACCCAAAGTAGAAGAGAAACCTCAGTGGGGCAGGGGCTCTGGTCAGCTCATTCACTGTCATTAGGTTGGGTTCTCCCCCCTTCCCCACCACTGTTTCCCTTCCTTTGTGGCAGGATTTGTTCATTTTGTTAATTTGTGGTTCAAAGAGAGGACGCTGTCTTGCGCATGGTGGCATCTTATAGACGGAAAAATACAATATGCAGTTATAATTAAAATATGTCAACAATCTATAACCAGGGTATAGGAATACCACAGATAAACCTTGCTAACAATTCCTAAAGCAGATTAAAATGAAATGCCACAACAATATAACAAAATGAAGATTCAAAATTACAGCAGGCTAATGACAGACATGGGCACAGTTACAAACCCAGTGATAGACAATATCAGCAAAAGAACAAAATGATCAATGATTTGTGTGAAAATGGAATTTAGTCTGTAATCCTATGCATTCTTGTTGGGGACAAAATATGATACTAACATGGTATTTTATCCTGTGATTCATTCAGACAGCCACATTAAAGACCCTACTGACAGACATGACAAATATAACCATTCTTGTACCTTCTCGCCAAGCGATTCAAAATATGGACCACAATGAGAAAGCTTTCTGGATGTCAAAAGACAACATCCCAGCCCTTGCAAAGTATGTTGTGTATTTCTTTTCATTAACATTGTTATTCTGTTTACAATATATGTGTTAGAGATGGGCACGAAACGAACAATTTTTCATTTCCGTTTTTGTTTTTTTGTTTCGTTACGCAACGAAACGACAAATGAATTTTTTCTCTAAAATGAAACGAAACAAACAGAAACACCGGAAATTTTGTCGTGTGTTTCGTTTTTGTTACGCCAATACAGTGCACTGGTTTAAATGCTAAAAAAAACACAAAAAATGAAATAAATGGTAACAAAACGGTAACGAAACGAACGAAAATGAAAATGATTTTTTTGCAAAAATTCACAAAAAATGGAAACGAACAGACCCCATAAACGACAAATGACAAACGAAACACCATTTTTTTTATTCGTGCCCATCTCTAATATGTGTACATGGTTTTGCCAAGTCCTTTGATACTTTGCAGCAATTGTCTCGTTCGTTTGTAAAATTGCTTTGTCATCCGGAGATGTAATGTTGCAAATTACACATGAGGAGTTAGACCTGAAAAATATTAAACACAGATAAGAAAATATGTCCCATGTGTATCAATATGCTAGTTTCCAGTACTGGTTCTACACCCTATAATGGACTGGTTTTTCTCTCTATCCTGGTTTTTAAATGAATTTTCTGGAGTGTTTTGATTTGAAAATAAAACCCATCTCATTTTACATCTTTTACATCTTTAATAACAATATAAAGCATGCATCCTCTGTCCATGTTCTCATTTCAGATTCAGGAAAAAATTAACCTTGTGAGTAAATGTTGCTATGTGGATCCACCTATGTACTTCGCACGTCTGTTTAATTCATTCGATTTCCTCAAAATCAGTGGTTCCCCACCTTGTGTCCCCAGATAGATTTTGGTCTAAAACTCCCAGAAGCCATCCCCATTAGCTGTGCTGGCCAAGATTTCTGAGAGTTGTGGTCTAAAAACATCTGGGGATCCAATGTTGAGAACCACTGCTCTAAATTAAAGATGATCGTGGAAAATGCAGTGAAGCTCTGGACTCCACAAAGATCCCAAGCACTACAGAAATACTAATCATTGCTTGGGTATTGAAGTAAAATGGTAGGATCCAAGACACAAAATCTATATTTACACAAGTACCATAGAAATCTGCAGTTGTATATCTGGGAGCCACTGTAGTGGATTCAGTTGCATGAAACGATGATTATGCAGATGATATGGAATACGACTGTCTAAGGATAAGGACACACACACACACACACACACACACACACACACACACACACACACACACACACACACACACACACACACACACACACACACACACACACACACACACACAGGCCTAACTCGTCCAATCTACTAGAAACTAAACAGACAATAAAAAGAGTTCCTGTTATGCTGCTAGCAATATATGAATTGCTTTTGGTTGAAATTGTGTAAGAATAAGAAGTGTGCTTCTCTATGTAGAAATAACTGTAACTAGCCCAGCCTTTCACACACCCATTAAACTCAACTGTTGTTTCCATTAGGTATCATATTTTAGAAGGAGCATACACAGTTGCTGACCTACAAAACCTGTCATTATCAGAAGGACTGGCAACATCTTTGCATGGAAACTTCTTGTCACTATACAGAAACAGTGGAGTAAGTTCACTAGTACTCGATACTCCATCACCCTAAAATTTTCACCTGGGACCCTGTAGTTGGTACTGTAGCTGATCCCAAGCCAAATGGAACAGCTGTCTGACTTTGGATGTGGAAGATAGAGCCATCTTTGCTCCCCTGTACAACTACAGTGGACCCTTGTATAACAGTTTGTATAACATAAAATTTGTACAACATGAAAAAATCCAGAGATAGGGGAAATTTGCTTAACATAATCGCCTATGAGGCGAATCTGTACAACATAAAAATTGGATCACTCTGTTTTCAATGCATTCCTATGGGAAATTTGTATAAAGGAAAATTTGCTTAACATAATTTCATTTGGAACAAATTAATTCCTTTATAAAAGGTGTCACTGTGTATGAATATGGCAGGGTGACTGTAGCATATAAGATGTGGAAGTACCTACAGTAAAAGACTTCCTCTCTTCTTATCTAGCAGGCTGAAGGATTAGAGGTTGATAAAAGTGTAATATCAAAGCTGTCTCTTTGTGCCTTCCTTTTCAGAACCTCTCTGTTGATGGAGCTAACATTGTAGCTGGTGATATTGCAGCAACAAACGGGATTATACATGTCGTTGATAAGGTATTTGCATCCTTAGTGTAAAGGATAATGAGATAAGGATTTTAAAAGCATAATGTTCCTTTCAAAATCAGGCTAGCATTTTTCCTCTCCCACTTGCTCACTTTCTTTAATATTATGCATCTTTGTGAAAATTTCCGAAGAACCAGGGAAAGTAATGTTTTGGGACTAAAACCCTTAAAATACTCCAAATAGAGGTGGGTTTTTTTGCAGTAAATTCTAGAGCAAGGTAGCCATGAAGGATCAAGTTCAGCCTTCTGGTTAGGCCCAATAAGAATGTTTCCTGATTATAGATGTTATGGTTGTCATGGATCTGCATAACTATATTCGTTTTCTGTGAATCAAGAGATACAGAGAGTGAATAAATATGAGATTGTTCAACTAAAAACAATACCCATTATACCCATTTTAGAAAAGTTTTTTAAATTTCTATAGCATTTTCCCTCTGTTATGGTTATAGGAGTTCCTTCAATTTGTAATCAAGTATTTTTTTGCAGTTCTGTGTGAATATGAAAAATCTTGGCATGCCTGTAATCGATAGAAGTTCTGCAGTGTTGTGAAATTTGTGAAAATCTTTTGTCTGACCCTTTAATAACTGTTAAGTAAAAATAATTCAAATAAGTCCTGCACCTCTATTAGTCAATTTCAGCCTACATCACAAAAATATTATTGTGCATTCAAGAGTACCACATTTATTTTAGTTTCCACTTTCATAGATTATAATCAGTTTCTTTACACATGGAGTGAACAATATTTAATTGTAGGTTTATATACCTATATTACCTAGTGCAGTGGTGGTGAAACTTCGACACTTCTGATATTTTGGACCGCAACTCCCACTGTCCTTTGCCATTGGCAATACAGGCTTGGAATTCTGGGGGTTGTGGTCCAAAACATCTGGAGTGCTGAAGGTTCACCACCACTGATCTAGTGTATATGGTTGTGGCCTAGGAACCAAGTGAGATGGGATACAGGTACTAGTCAAAGTTTACAAAAGGATGATAGCATTTTAACATGATTCTCAAAGCTACTTATTGTTATTGCTCTGTACACCTTATTGTTGTTTCTTAGAATACAGTAATAGCAATGTGAATTGTTTCAAACTGGCCGTGTTTATTTGTCTCCAGGTTCTGACCCCTCTCAGAGGAGTGAGTGGTGCCCTGCCCAAACTACTCCCCCGCTTAGAACAGATGCCAGATTATTCTATATTTAGGGGCTATATTATCGTACGTATTCCTGAAACAGCACATCATTATATCATTGAATGCATTATTACTTTTTGAAACCACACATTGTTTAAATAATGTCTTTGTCTCTCTGCAACAGCAATATAACCTGGAAAATGAAATAGAAGCAGCTAGCACCTACACCATTTTTGCTCCAAGCAACGATGCCATTGAAAATTATCTCAAGAACAAGCTCTCGGTTTCTCTGGTATGCATCTGTTCCCCCTAGTTTCATGAAGGTTTCTCTGCAGCGGAATTTTACAAATTACCTCTTTGGTGCTTCAGGACAGATGCAAAGCACATACATGCTTGCCAAAAAGGAAGTTCAGGGGATGCAATGCACAACATTCTTTACTGTGATTTGTACAATCATGCTGATTCCAGTCCTTGTTCTCTGTCATGCTAATGGACCATAGACTGACCCAACAGACTGAGTCACCTTGACTAGATTACTCTAACATGCTCAATGTGGGGCGGCCTTTGGAAAGTGTTCAGAAACTCCAAAGGGTCCAAAACGCCACAGCCAGCTTGTTAACTGGGGTGGTTACTTCACCTCCTTCCTCGAGCCGAGGTGAACTTGCCTCCGTGTTGAAATCGGTTTTCAACACGGATCAAGAAGTGGATTGAAAAGATTCCCGAGCTCCAGGACGGGAATCTCTCACCCCGCTTGGAGCGCAGTTCAGGGGGCGTGGTTGGGGTGAACTCGGATTGACCCTACATGGATGTGAGGTTGCGTTCCTTTGAACCGGTCTCCAGCGGGGCCATGAACTGCAGCGAGAGGGACGTGAAGTATCAGCCTGGGTCTGCTTATAGGGAATATATACCTCCCTTGTTATGGCAGCTCTACTGGCTGCTGATCTGTTTCCAGAAAAAAAAATTAAAGTGCTGCTTTTAACCAACAGAGCCCTAAGCAGCTTGGGTCCAAGTGGTGTAAAACAGCACATCTTCTTCTGCGAGCCTACCAGGGCATTAGGATCATCGGGGTAGGCCTTTCGCTCAGTCCTGCCACTATTTTAATATAACATTTGTTTAATTTCTGTTAAATATTTATAGACATGCTGTTTTTAAGTTAGGAGGATTGTTTTAGATGATGTAAGTCGCCTTGGGTCCTTCTGAGGAGAAAGGCAGGATTGAAATATTTTAAATAAATAAACAAGGTGTGTGTGTGGGGGGGGGGAATCTGTTGTGTTATCAACTGGATGACACTTGGCTCCTGCCCTCCCTCACAATGTGCAGAAAGGAGCTGCCTCACAATGTGCTATGATATTGGTCAATATATGGAAATCATTTTACATTGAGCCAAACTGCTTCACGCACATTTTATTATTAATTTAACCTTCAGGATGAAAACCAAGTCCGGTACCATATTATATTGGATGAGAAACTCTTGAAGAATAATTTGCATAATGGGATGTTCAGAGAAACCATGCTTGGCCTGTCTTTCAGAGTGGGATTCTTCATCCATGATGAACAGGTGCTGTATAGAATAAAACCAGATGATGGTGATGTAGTTGACTTGCCTAACTGAACTAATAAAAAAATTAGATTTGCTTAATTGACTGTACCGGGAGAGTTTCCATGGGGATACATGATCAAGTCAAGCTCGCCTGAGGGTTGCAATGGTGTCGGTGTATTTACAGATCCAACTAATGAGACCACTCACTGTAAGCAAACATTAAATATTTACATTAAGTGCTGAACTAAGAACCTGAATTGGAATTAAGAGAGCAGAGCTGAGAAAGAATAAAAGCACAAACTTCTGACCTTAACTAGAGGTCACCCGTTTTAAGATCCCACCTTTTATTTTTGCAAGGATACAATTTTGAATAATATGCAGTGTGGCGTGATGGATAGAGTGATGAACTAGGACTCTGGAGACCAGAGTTCAAATCCCCATTCAGCCATGGATACTTACCAGGGGAGTGGACCTGGTAAAACCACTTCTTAAACTATCTCACATACCTTGAAACCCCAGTTAGGGTCAATCGCTATAACTAACTTGTGACTTGATAGCCAGTAACAAGCAAACAAAATTCAAACAGGGTGTGATTATTCTAAACAATCTAAACAAAACTTCTTCAAAGTGAAGACAGACAAAATGTAATTGATGATGCCAACCCCTTGTAATTTTTTGTTGGGCTGCAGAAGTAGTCATTCACTTAGTTTTCAGAAGGTAGGCAGAGAGCAATGCTAGGTGTAGAAAAGAGTTTACACTCTCGCCAGCAGCTGCATAACTACAAATAACTGTTACAGACCAACAATAGCATGCAGATAAGCCAAGGCCTACACGGAGCTTAATCATATGCTTAAAAATAGTCAAGGTCTAATATTCTTGGGGACAGGCAGTGGTTCAAGCCACACTTTGTGGCTCTGCAGACTTTCACTTCAGTGTTTCTCTGTGATCGTTGTTATTTTAATTACAGAGGAAACAAAACTTACCAGCAGAGTAAGATACTTTTGCTCTATAAAAATTATCCAACCAGTATGATGTAAAACTTCTTCATTGAAGCATGACTCCCTGATATGTTCTCAACTGATAACATTCTGTGTTTAGCTCTACGTAAATGAGGCACCAATAAATTACCCAAATGTTGCAACTGATAAAGGAATAATCCATGGACTGGGAAGAGTAATGGAAATTCAGAAGAACAGATGTGATATTAATGATACTGAAATTATAACAGTAAGTTATGTACTTCTGGGTATGTATATGTGTCTACAATCATTTTTAAAGGGTTAAAATATTTTAGAAAAACGTGGGATTAGATCCAGATTTAACTATGGTTGGTGTAGGTTTACTGAATCCAATGGGAGTTAACTGTGTCATGACTAATTTGTTTCATTGATTTTAGTGAGTCAACTCCACAAGCATGAAAATATGTGATTCCAAGTTTGAATTTTTCTATATACTGTATCTGGCAGGGAGAGAAAATTGGTTTAGAGAAAAAAAATGGTAACATGCAATAATAGCATGTTAGCTTTAAAACAATTAAGATGTTTATAATGTTCAGCTCTTTCATCTACTGTTGAGATGTGTAGCCTGCATAATTAAATTGTAAACCACCCAGAGAGTGCTTGAAGTGCTATGAGGAGTTATATAAGCAAAACATTTTTACTGTCCACTGATGTGTTTTTGCCCAGTTTTAGTGACTGAAATTTTTGTTTTTAAATTTTTCTCTTTATTTTGCTTTTAAGGGAAAGTGTATGTCATGCTCCTTTCCACCCAGCTGCCCTCCTGAAACAACACCAGTGGTAAATATTTTAATATATATATATATTCAACAACTCAAACATGCTCTGCATCAGGCCTTTAGGCAGGCCTCAGACATTAGATCTGGGCTATCTTGAAAGGTTAGCAAATTGTAAATTATTTTATCTGTTATTATGCTTTTGCTACCAGGACTAGGGAGAGCCATTATGTGATTCCTTGTGCAAAAATAAGTCAGTGGGCTTTAAACACCTTGCCTTCAGGAAGTCAGGTTTCAAGCAATGATACATCTCAGGCCATCTCTCCCCCATTTGGGTTTTAAGGAGACTATGTGCTGTGTGGTTTCTGTTTCTCAGATTGCATGCAGAACGAGAAATCCAGGGTTCATGCTATCTTCTCCTGTTCTTAGGCTTGATCATGCTTGCCATTGGTGGATCTAGTAGCTTTGCTTCTCCCAACACTCTGATGTGCTCTACTGGCTACATTTTTAGTTGCATAGCAGGCGGGAGAGAAGTGTGGCCTTCTAGATACTGCTGAATTAGAACTCTTACATCAGTCACCACTGGCTGTGCTCAATAGGGTTCAAAATAGTAATATCTGAAGGACCATATATTCCCCATTCCTGTTACATAGTTTATATCAGTGTTGGTGAATCTATGCCATAGGTGGCACACGGAGCCCTTTCTGTGGGCACACACATCGCCCCCTCACAGCCATGGCACTTCCTCCTCTGTTTGGAGCATGCCACTGTGCTCCATGAAGAGAGACGGGTGAAGGGGAAGCAGTGGTTTGCGGGCTCCTTCGTAGCCCCAGTTTACTCTCCAGCCACACCGCTTTTGGGGTGCCCAGTGCAGCATGGCTGGAGACTAAACTGGGGCCACAGAGGAGCCCACAAACCGCTGCCTCCCCTTCGCCCATCTCTCTGCACAGAGCTGTTTTAAGAATGCCAAAATAGCTCTGTGCAGAGAGCTGAGCGAAGGGGAGGCTGTGGTTTGTGGGCTCCTTCATAGCCCCAGTTTAATCACCAGCCATGCTACTTTTGAGATGCCTAAATTCAAAAGCCTGCTGTTCGATCCTCACTTGCCCAAAGGGTGCTAACCTTCAGGAAAACAAGGATTGAAGAGCAGGGGAGCTACCCTTCGGGAAAGCGAGGATCAAAGAACAGGTTTTTCGATTTCCCACGACCACAGCAAGGGTGCTGTGCCTGTGGGCAATTCAAAAGCCTGCTCTTCGATCCCCACATTCCTGAAGGGTAGACCCAAAGCATTTGTAACCTGGGGGACCACTGTATTCAGGTTAAATTGCCGTACTGGCACTTTGCGAAAAATAAGTGGCTTTTGAATTGCAGTTTGGGCACTCAGTCTCTAAAAGGTTCGTCATCACTAATTTACGTAAATGGGTCTGAAAGAAGCTGAACCTGTTGGGTCACATACACGCTTCTCATGGCAAGTAACTGAACAATGCCACCTCTTGTTGAGCAGCACGTTTTGTGCAAATACCAAGCTACTTAACCATTTCATTCAAAGGCAATTCAGATACATTTGTTTTGCACTTCCAGTGGAAAAGGTTTCAGAGGATGTTTAATAATTGTAGGTGTAACTGAATGCTGTGTTAAATTTACTGTCATATTTTAGTATAGAAGCAACTTATCTGCAAAGGAAGTTGTGCTTTTTTTTTTAATACAGCCGGGCAAGAGAGAGATCTGCTATTACGTCCACTATTACAGGCCGTCCATTCGCTTTGGATGTCAGCCAAAATGCGCTAAAACTGTAATTGTGAGTATTGTTTCCCAACCAAAACCAAATTCCTTGCTTTCGTGTCTGTGTTACATTAGCCTGGCATTAGCAGAGATCGTGAAAAGAATCAGAATGCTGAGAACTTCCTGTTCTATCTGTCTGTAAATGTAACTGCTGAAAAAAATGCCATCCTGTGACCTGCCGTTCAGAATTTCAGCCACTGCATTCCATTGTCCCTCTTTGCCTCTGCCCAGAAGTCAATTAGCATTCCATAGCATAGCCCATGAGTACTGGCAGACCTTGAAGGATTGTTGTAGGTTGTTAGCAGTATTCATTTGAACATTTGAGTGTGTTGTTGTTTTGTACTTCATGTCACCTTGCTTCCCTGCTGGTGGCATGGGTGCTTTCCTAAACAAAGCTCAGAAAAGTTCCTTTTTTAGAACTACTGTTTCTAGAAAACCCAGGCCAATGTAGCTAATATGCAGATTCGACTTTTGGGGAATCGTAGCTGTGAGTGGGTTCATTTTCATTTCTTGGATCATATTCTTTGGATACAGAGTTGACAGATGAAGGAGCTGTATTTTCTAATAAAGTTTTATTTAATGTATTAACAACGAATGGGTTGGTCATTCTTTCTTCTTCAATATTAACATCTTTAACTTCAAGCATAACAGGCTTAACTTTGGCACCAGTGGTAACATTTTTATTTTCTAATAACTGGGTCTCCCAAACCTGGGCAAATGGGTGGGATCGAGGAAACTCCCCGTCCCATGACACGGCGTGTTGCAGCAGTGATGCCGCGTCCAATGGGGAGGTTCCCTCAATCCCCTGTGAGGAATATTCCCCCTCATCATCCCTGGGCTGGCTCCACTCCATGTTGGAGTTACTGTAACTGCCCACTCCCAAACTTCATCTCCCCTAACCGTTTCAACTGTCCTCTGTTTGAACTCCCGTCTCACGCTTTGTCCTGATTGGTTCGCTCTCTATCCGTTCCTCGATGATCATATCTTCCTCCTCTTCCGTAGCAAGTTCAACCCACAACCCCTCAGTCTCCTCCTTATTCAACACAACCCTCTCGCATGTGCCTACTTCTTCCCTTTCCTTATCCTCCTCTTTCCCCCCTTCTTCTTCCCCTTTCGTAATCTTCATTTCTCCCTGTCCTTCCTCAACTGCAGGCATCTTGAACTAGATCCCTCCTTCTCACAGTAGCCTATAAATGTAACCTTACTGAGCTCTGGTTTAGATAGGCCATTATTCTCAAAACTTGGCTGTCAGAAAGAGAGTGTCAAGCAGCTTAGTAAGTGTGTGCAATCAATTGAGAACTCAAGAATACTTGCTATAAACCCCAGCCAGATCATACTGATACTTGCTCTTTCTAGTTTTGTCCTATCCTGTGTAATTCAATTTTTGCCTTGTAACATTTATTTCTTTTCAGACCAGGGAATGTTGTGCAGGTTACTATGGCTCACAGTGTGAGCCTTGTCCAGGACTGGTTGGAAATAGCTGCTTTGGCAATGGAATATGTTTGGATGGTATCAATGGCACTGGCTCCTGTGAGTGTGAAGCAGGATTCCAGGGAGTGGCCTGTGAAATGTGTGCTGAAGGCAAATATGGCACCAACTGTGACCAAGGTATTTCAGCTTTCCCGGCAAGAATTCCCTTGGCAGGTTGTAAAAGTGATAGCCAGGTGTTGACTGTAGCCAAAAGTGTGACAAGTTATGACATCTCAAGCCATTAATTTTCTTTCCAAACCCATTAAAAATAGAGGGTTTTGATCTGGGAAGATTTAAAAGGCTACATACTGCACAAGATGTTCTGAAATGGTTGTATTAAAACACAATATAGGGGATTGTTTTAAAAGTGCAGCCCCAGTTCCAGAAGTAGCGGTTTAGTTTCTAGAAGGGGTTGTTGATGAAACGCTCTGTGCTTGAATGGTGGACCTGCTGCCGTCTTACCAAGTGGAGTGCCTCCAAGAGTTTTAGAAGAGAAACCTCTGACCATTGACCATGCTGGATGGTCAATGGGCATTCAAATTCAACATATGTAGAGAGTACCAGATTGCAGGGAGTAGTTCTACTACACCAGGCATGTCCAAACGTCAGCCCTCCATATGTTTTGGACAGCAACTCCCACAGTCCTTTGCTATTGGCAATCTAAGCTTAGAATTCTGGCAGTTGTGGTCCAAAACATCAGGAGGGCTGAAGTTTGGGCATGCCTGTACTACACACAATAATTGAGCACTGTGTGTATGTGACTTGCCACCGTGCATAACTGTGGCAGTCTTCAGAGCTTGTGCTGCTTTGAGAAATTCACTAACTCAGAAAGATCTATGAATCTCAAGTAAGATGCTACAAATCTGAATACAGTATCCATGTCATTTATCCTATTGCTAGTCTTAACAAGAGCAGGCCCACTGAACCAATTAAGAACATAAGAACATAAGAAGAGCCATGCTGGATCAGGCCAAAGGCCCATCTAGTCCAGCTTTCTGTACCTCACAGTGGCCCCGCCAAATGTGTCTGGGAATGCACAAGTCTTGATATCTTTCTCCTGATACCACTCCCCTGCATCTGCTCCTTGAAGAACCCCGGTTTTAAGCCTGGAGATTACACATCTCCATCCTGGTTTGTAACCTGTGATGGACTTTTCCTCCAGGAATCTGTCTAATCCCCCTTTGAAGGCATCAGGGCTAGATGCCATCACCACATCTTGTGGCAGGGAGTTCCACAGACTAACAACGTACTGTGTAAAAAAATAATTACTTAATTACCATGCATTAAATCAACATTTCTTTAAATGCCATGCAATGAATGGGTCTCTTCTATTTGGGATTAGTAGTAGGATACTGGCCTATGTTTTCTAGTTAAATAAAATGTGGAAACCATCTACTGTATTTAGAGACTTAAAACTTCTCATTATATTGGCGGACAAGGATATAACATTGGACTATAACACAGCATTTAGCATTTTAAATGGTTTTTTACTGACGTATGAGGTTTGGGTGCTTAAATCACTTCTCTTCGTTTAGCATGTGCTTGCATTCATGGGAAATGCAACAGCGGCATAAAAGGGGACGGCACTTGTGAATGCAATGTGGGCTGGAGAGGAGTCAACTGTGAACAGGGTAAGTACAACTCCTATTCATTTTTTCTAGATCAGCATTTGAAGTTATAGGTCTAGAATCCAGGGCTCAGAGTAGTTATGGTAAAGCCATCAAGACTGCAACAGCTTATTCTCCCTTCAAATATCCGATGGCCCTTTGTCCAACAAAGCGCGTGTAGGGCAATAACAAGAACAAAAGATGGCTTTACAGCTTCTCGCTGCTTTGGGCAAGGGGCTTAATGGGACCCTAAAAAAACAATCCCTCCATATGTTTGTGGCTGAGATATATACCATTGAACGTGTGCCAGCTGGGAATGCTAGTAGGGTTCTGCACAGTGCTTCACAAAGTGATTCATACATTCCAATGGCTATACAGACCACAACCTATCAATATCTGGTATGAAATATATATCTCATATCATACAGTATCGCACACCTCATTCTGCTGCTATATGTCTGAAGAAGTGCACATGTGCACGAAACGTCACATTAAAATATGAAAGTTAGTCTTTAAGGTGCCACATGTTTGTGTCTTTTGTTTTGTTTTGTTTTGTTTTTCTTTAATTTTTGCTTGAAATTCTTGAAAAGACTAACATGGCTACCCTCTCTGAAACTTACACATTTCATGGATATGTCACACTTTTTTTAAAAAAAAAACAGTTCAAAGCAACCTCCAGTAGCAACGTGTAGAGGGAAATGCACGATCAGTGGAAAGACCTTTTCTGAACAGCTGCTGCTGTATAGTTTTTATTTAGCACTGCCAGGTGTGCTGCATTTAATGCATAACACAGAAATCATAGAACCCTTGCAGGAAAAAAATCTGTACAAATGGTACCTTCTATAAAGGAATTAATTTGTTCCAAATGAAATTATGTCAAGCAAATTTTCCTTTATACAAATTTCACATAGGAATGCATTGAAAACAGAGTAATCCCTAATTGTGACCATTTTATGTTGTACAGATTTGCCCCATAGACGATTCTGTTAAGCAAATTTCCTCTATCTCCGGAATTTTTTATGTTGTACAGATGTTATGTTAAAGAAACCATTTGTTATACGAGGGTCTACTGCATATACATGGATGGCACAATTAGATGCCTCTTAGACCATACTCATGAAAAATCACAAAATGAAAGCTTGTAAGAGGAAAAAATTTCTCATTTAGTATTCTTCATGGTGTGTGATGGGGTGGAGAATTATTTGTCTGTTATGAGTGGTATAATTGAGGAAGATCTCTACACATGAATGAGCTCTTAGAGAGGCAACAGAAAGTGAGAAAGAATGGTAATAATTTTTGATATTGCTTTAGGTTGACAAAAGTCATTTTATTTCTCCTTTTCCTGTCAGAAATCAAAGACGATGAATGCAACAGGACTTGCCACACTAGTGCCAAGTAAGTATGACATCAAGCTAGCTTAAAGAAAAGTTAAGGACCATTCAGACAGCTACATTCTCTGGTGACTTGAGCACTAAATTTGACTCATGAGGTGGAGATAAAATGGTACCATGAATTTTGTTTGTTTGTTTCATGATCTGCTCATTTTGGATGTTACCTTTTGGAACATAATGCTCACACCTTTTAGGACACAGTGACTCATGAAGTAAAATGTTGTAAAATTCTCTTGCTTTCTCATTATACATGGCAGAGAAATTTTAAAGCTACCTGATGAGACACTATTGGCTTGTGTGTGTCAGTTATTAAGCAACAGGATACTGGCCATACAGTTGAAAGATGGGGAAGGGGAGGGAATGCAACAAACAAATTATAGCAGAATCAATTACTCAGAACATAGCTTAATCGACAGCAGAATAAAAAGTTAAGCTAAATAAGTCAGTGATTAATAAATACACAGCAAGCCACATTAACATTCCTCCTCACTTTCAAACTGCAGTATAATCAAAGTTGGAAGCTCTGGGTTAAACTACAAGTGCAACCGGTTCCCAAAGTATCTGTGTAATGGTGGTGGTGGTAGTTTATAGAGTTCTGTCTGGAAGTTGAGTTATGGAAACTGGACTTCTTTTCTTGTGAGATCGAAAGGTTTTGCTACTCATGCAAGTAGCTTTGTCAGTTGAATGAGTACTGAAAGGTTTTGATCTCACAAAAAAATAAATTGAGTTGCCGTGGCTCAACTTTCGGATAATCTCACCTGGATGACTGAGAATCTTCACAGATTTATACAGCTCTGCGAAATTACTGCGAAATTTTAACTGCTGTTGGGACAGGTGGAGAATAAAGAAAAGAGAGCTGGAATTGAGTGTCTGAACTCCAGTTTTCAACATTTTGTTGTGGGTCCCACTTGTTGCCATTATTTTATCCCATATCTCTCTCTCTTTCTCTTTCTCTTTCTCTTTCTCTTTCTCTTTCTCTTTCTCTTTCTCTTTCTCTTTCTCTTCCTCTTCCTCTTCCTCTTCCTCTTCCTCTTCCTCTTCTTTCTCTCTCTCTTAAGGTTAAATCTGCTTAATGGGTCCACTAGCACTTGGGAAGAATAGAGTAGAGCAGTGGTGACACAAAACAATTAATTTGCTTTAAATTATGTTCTTTTCCCATCTCAGTTGCCTTGTCAATCCTGGAGGCACAGCATATTGCAAATGTGCTGCTGGATTTAAGGGGAATGGAACCTACTGTACAGGCAAGTGGGCACTGCTGTCTCCTGGCTGAAAGATCATGCTTGCTTTGCTTGATTCATAAGGACTTGCTGTGGCAGAAGCTAGAACCTTTATATTTTTACATCTTGACTTGAAAGTGTGTTGCTTATACACACACCACCCCATCATGCTTAAAGCACTCTCTGGTCAGTTCTCAATTTAATTATACTGGCTACACATTGCCCTCCCCCCACCCACCCATGAGCTGGGTATTGATTTGATTTCAGAAGGCTGAAAGTCTGGGTGAACTTCGAGCTGGTTGCCAGAACGCACTGGGATCAAATGCTGGTCATGAACACAGTTTTGACTGCAGTATTACAGTCTGTTCTTTCTAATATGAGGTTGAAATTTGAAATAAATTACAAATTATTAAAAATGAGCAGTTTGTACAGATGTAGAAATGAAACAATTAAACCTTTAATATAGTGAGCCAACTTGTCCTGGTCTAGGCTGTAAAGAGGTTCTGGCCTAGCAAGGATGATGCTTTAGTCAAGTCCGGGGGACAAAAATCTCACAAATATTTTGCAGCAGAGAGAGAGACTCTCTCAAGTTCCATCCACCAGAAGACAAGCAAATTTTTCAGAACCATGGACAGAATCCAAGGAGCAGAAAGACCTTCTCAACACGGCCTTTTAATGTTCCCTCATATTGATTTTCCCAGCTTTTATCTCCATTTTTGTCCTAGTTTCTATCTCAAAAATGGGGAACATCTGGCCCCATGACCAAATCTAGCCCTCCTTGGATTCAAATCCATTCCTCTGAACATGCCATCAGTTGCTTCATCTTAGAGAGGCCACCTTCCCACCACAGATTATTATATTTTTGGAGTGCTCTCCATCAGTCAAGAGGGAATCTCCTATTTAATCAGTTCCCATATAAAGATATAAGCCAGCAATGCACATTGTCTGAACAGAAATAGCTGACTGTCCCAGAGTAACAATTGTTTTAGATGTAAACATTAACATTAGATGTATGCAAGGAACATATTTTCTCTAACATATATATGTACCATATAAGCATGCCTATCAGGGAGGTTGGGTTGCATGTTTATGTCAAATAGGTTTTGAACAAGACAAGGTTTGCTGTTGCACATGGTGCAAGATTACCTTAAGCATTTTGATGATGGCAGATCTTTCATGTGATTCTACAGCTATCAATCCATGTGAAACAAGCAATGGAGGTTGTTCTGCCAAAGCAGAATGTAGACGTACCACACCAGGATACAGACAATGTGTCTGCAAAGCAGGTTACACTGGAGATGGAATTGTCTGCTTTGGTAAGTGCCCACTTTATTCATACAGATATTGTGAAATGTGTGTGTGTGGGGGGGTGGAGAGCCAGCTATGTTGATATCTTGTCAGAGATGCCTGCAGTCTGCACATTTGTGTTTTGTATACACCACGTGTTTTGTGTATATTCAGTAGCGCAATGAAGCAGAAGTGGCAAAAAGTGGCACAAGTTTATGATCAACATACCTTAAACTCAGTTTTACAAGACATGGAAAAGTATATCTTTTTCTTCTTTTGTTTGAACACATGAAGAAATCAACCCCTGCTTGGAGAATAATGGTGGATGCGATAAAAATGCCGAGTGCACACATACTGGACCCAACCAAGTAAGCAGTGTTCTTTTCTCTCTTTTATAGCAACTGACTTCCCACTTGCCACCCTATTTTTGCGGCATATACCATAGACTCTTATGTATCCTAGCTTTTTGGTTACCATTGCAGAATCTATTTCTCCTCCTTTTAACTCTTTGTCGCCTAATTTCATTGGTAACATCTAAACTAGGAAATTCAATGGAAGAAGAATCTTCATTTTGCATAACGCTATTCTTCTAAACCAGGAGATTTTTAATTTTTTGTATTCTCTCATCTGTTCATTTATCTCTTTCTTCACTTTTTCTATATTTATTTTGAGCATCTCCTGTAAATCCCATGTTAACCGTATTCGTAATTAACTGATACAATTTCTTAATTTATCTTCAATTATTTTCTTGAAATACCTTATTTCTTTCTCATCATGGTTTCAACATTTTGTTACACCTTTTACCTTTTTGATACTGAATTACCCCTATGCTCTCTTTACCATTCTTTATGTCATTTTCACTAATAGTGGGTGCCTTTTTATTTCTTTTTCTTTTTTCTTTTTCTTATATCTACATTTTGTTCCTGCCACTAGTTCTTGGTACTTTGTGGTTGTTGTGTTTTGCTTATTCTTATGTACACCATCTTGAGTTCCCTTTGGGAAGCAGGCAGTATATAAATCTCAAAATAAATAAATAAATAAATAAATAAATATACATAAAATTCCTCTGCACTCTTTCTAAGTGTATTCCTTCTTCCCTTTTAATTCCAATAATGTTTTATTATTCTTGTTATTTAAATATTGTTTCTAATATTTTATTATCATTTTCTATCTCTTGTATTTTTTCTGTATATTTTTATATACAAGCCTCTTTCCAAAAATAACCTTCAGAATGGAGACATAATGGGGAACCAAGCATAACCTTCATAGTGGGGACATAGTGGAGAACTAAGACTATTCTTAGTTCCCCTTTGCCTTCTTCATTTATCTTTCATGTCTCTTGCAAGTTTTTATAACTTTTTCTATATAGGATATATAAATCCTTTCATCCATTTTCAGTCTTTTTACTTCCTTTAATCAGACTCACTAGTAAATTCCATTTTCACTATAGCATCGTCTGAAATTTGTATAATATCTGTGTTTACATTAGCTGCCTAGATGCCCTAAGCACATCCGATCTCGCCTGATTTCGGAAGCTAAGCAGGGTCGGCCCTAGTTAGTACTTGGACGGGAGACCTCCAAGGAATACCAGGTGCTGTAGGTGCCTGGAGTAGGAACTGGCAAACCACTCCAGTATTGCTGCCAAGAAAACTCCATGGATATGGAGTCACGAAGAGTCGGTAACGACTGTAACAACACAACACACACACACACATGTTTACATTGTTTATCCTACAAGGCTCTATTTATCCTAAATAGATATTTAGACACAAATATATAACTAGTTATTGAATGAGACTTGTGTACTCGTACATGAAGTAATACCTCCTTTACTCTCGACTCTCTCCAAACATCCTCATCATCTATTTTATAAATACAGTGGACCCTCTTATAACAAGCAGTTTGTTTCATAGAAAATCTGCTTAAAGGAAAAATTTCCAGAGATGGGGGAAACTGCTTAAGAAAATCGCCTAGGGGTGAATATGTGCAACAGAAAAACAGTCTCAATTAGGGATTAATCCGTTTTCAATGCATTCCTATGGGAAACTTGTACAAAGGAAATTTTGCTTAACAGAACTTCATTTGGAATGAATTAATTCCTTTATAGAAGGTACCACAGTATATATATTTTTCAAAATAGTATTTTAACCTCCTCTTTCTCCTTTTAAAATGTTCGTCTTATCTGTACTTACATCCATAGTCAAATTTAAAAAAATCACATACCATAATAACATATCCTGTTCTTATCTTATCTAATTTATCTAACACTTCTCTCTCTCTCTCTCTCAAAAAAAAAAGCTTATTGAGTCTCATATGGCTTGTATAAATTAACCAGGTTCCATTATTCTTCTTTTATTTTCCCTTGTATTATTAACATCCTAACCTGACTATCTTTTTCTATTTCTATTATTTCAAATTCACATATTCTTGATATCAATGTGGCTAACGCACTGCCAAATGGTTTATCATACATTCAACCCATTTATATTTAAGTTCATTTACCCCTCACATTGATAATTCTCTAGGAACTCTTTTAAAAGGGAAGAAACAGGCCCCACAATCTGGATGTCTGATCATTCTTAAAATATGTGAAGTGCTTTGACTATTTATATATACTTTTTAATGAATTATTGGATTACTTTGAAGATCATACTTTGTGTAGTACATTCCCCCACTAAATTCATGGAAGAGAAGGACTATATTATGAGTCCAAAGTGGTACATATTTTTAAAGGGCTCATAGTTCATAGTTTGAAGATTCTATCAAATAACTTCATGGCCTGAATAAAAATAAGTTGCCTAGGTAACCAAGTCTTTATTTGCATTCCATGTAAGTGATATGACTCAAGTGACAACTGAAAACAACCTAAAAGGTTGTTGCTGCAGCTTTTATTTTTATTTTTAAATGAGGTTCAAGATGATCAAGTAGCTTGCAAGAGCTCAGCTGTAACAAAAGTGGTTTTATTTGTTCCACCAGATTAATGTTGCCACGCTCTGTGTTGTTTACAATATGTAGCAAAAAAATCTGTTTAAAATAAATATGCAAATTGAAATCTATTTAATGGTCTCAGACAAATTTACACTAGTAGAAGACAGTTTTGTATAATTCAGCCTTAATTGTTTTCCTAAAAGCAGAGAGGGATATTACCTTGTAAACTTGGTCAGAAGGAAAGGGGCTGCAACTGAGACATCTAAGTTTCTCATGGTGGCCTTGTAGGACTCGTTAGCTGCTACAATCCTGTAGATGAGTGTAAAGCAAAGCAAACTCTTCTGCTTATACACCACCCCATAGCACTTCAAGCACTCTCTGGGTGGTTTCCAATTTATTTATGCAGGCTACACATTGCCTCCCACCCTCAGCAAGCTAGGTACTCATTTTACTGACCTTGAGAGGATGAAAGGCTGGATCAACCATGAGCCTGCTGCCTGGGATTGAGCCCCAGGTCGTGAGCATAGTTTTAGCTGCAGTAAAGGCATGTAGGACAGATTACTGTTTTTGTGGAGATACTTTCCACTATGCTCTTCCATAGAGAGGGCTGTGTCCAAGAGTACCCCAGTTGCAAACCCAATCCTTCAGGGGAGTGTAATTATTGATGCCAGGCACGCTTAGTTTCTCACACAGCAACACCTGCAAATAAAGTGAGGGAGTGATAGAGACATATATTATCTGGGCCTATAGCAGTTTATCCACTGTTATACTGGATTACTTTGGAATGGGTTTTATAATGGTTTCTTGAAATGGTAGATATCCTTCCCGTAGGAATATGTTAATTATGTGAATAGTCCAATTATGTGTCTCTCTGGAAGGGTTACCTGTCTTCTCCTATAAAGGAAAGCATTATAAGGCCATTCCTATAATACTAAAGGTCCTAGGGAAAGAAATGGAAAAAACAGATTATGTGATTTGAATGTGGGAAAGATGCAAGGCAGTTGTGAGCTCAGTATAGACCTGGATTTTTCTGTGCTGTATTCATTTCTCTTACATTAAAGCAGAATGAAATACATTAAAAGTTTTAAAAGCTCCTATTTCCTCTTTTGATGTGGTTCATTTCTTTATTCCGGCAGGCAGCATGTAACTGTTTTAAAGGATACTCCGGAGATGGTAAATTATGCTCTTACATCAGTCCATGTTCAATTGTGAGTACGTTTGTAACATTTTAGTTTTGAGTGAGTTACACAGAATATATTAATATGTGTCTCTTGACCTCAGGTAATTATCCATTGGTACAGCAAATCGTCTCTCAACAGGAACTTTGACACCAGCTGTAGATAGATGTGTAACTGACCTGTGAATTTTGCATATGGTTCCCATTTACTTGTACACTATATCTGTACAGATGTGCAACCAATCTGTTGAATTTGCTCTGAATTAAGTGTGATTTAGGCTTACCAGAACATAAGAGCATAAGAACATAAGAAGAGCCATGCTGGATCAAGCCAAAGGCCCATCTAGTCCAGCTTCCTATCTCACAGTGGCCCCACCAGATGCATCCGGGAGTGCATGAGACTAGATATCTGTCTCATGATACCATGCCCCTGCATCTCGCCCTTGAATTACCCTGGTTTTAAGCCTGGAGATGACACTTCTCCAACATGGTTTGTAACCTGTGATGGACCTTTCCTCCAAGAATCTGGGTATGCCTGCTAACTCATGGTTTTTGGGAGCTGCAGTGCAAAAAAGTAATCTTTTCAACATCTGAGCTAGAATGTGAGTGCATACGTTGATTCAGAAGCAATTCACACAGGAGACCTAAAACCTGTATTCCTGCCTTCAGCAGGGGTTTGAATTTGATGGCCTTGTAGGCCCCTTTCAACTTAGTGATTCTATGAATTATTATTTTTTCTGAGCAGAAATAAGCAGTTGGCTACATAATTGTCATCACATCTTCCCCTAGTCAAGTGGAGGGCACTGCTCTAGGCATCATTGTTGTCTCTTCTGTGCTCTTCACTTGGGTGCTCACCCTAACACTGTAGGGGCTCTTTTTGTGGGAGCAAAGGGAACTAGTCTTGCAGTGTTTGATCCTTCCCCTGTGCTGCATTGTGGATTTCTGTGTGCCAGCAAAACGCAAGGAGCAAGTAGGAGCGGTGTATTTCAGTGAAAAAAGCTAACCATAAAGCTACTTCACTTCAACCACCTTCTGCCCCTGTTAATTTAATATTTCAAAGCAGGGGAGGTCTCTGCAATGCAGGTGACTTTTTGTTTTTTAATGCTGATTTCTTCTGAACAGAATAATGGCGGCTGTGGAGAAAATGCATACTGCAACGATACTGACCAGTCAGAAAGGACCTGTACCTGTAAACCCAATTACATTGGAGATGGATTTACTTGCCGAGGCAGCATCTTCATGGTGAAACTATTTTTTAAAATTATTGGATATTTTTACACTTAGCAGCATAGGCTCAGATCATACCAAAGTGATGGGAGAGGACAGCAACCTTCAGATCATTGCTGTCATGGGAGGAGAAAGACATGGCCACTGGGAGCTCCAGGGAGGTGGGGCGCTGGCAGCTGGGCCCTTCAGCTAGGGAGTGGAGCCTAATTTGCATACAGGGTTTCCAGGATCCCTTGTGGTGGCTTCAAAATGCTCACGGTGACCTAGGTGTCTCAGCTTTCTAGGGGATATATATACCAATCTGGATAGCTGATGGGCTGTGGGTTAGGGGTTAGGGTTAGGGTGCTCTCCAGTGGGCCACCTGGATTATGATTTATCTGTGATGTCCCACCCAAAACGTGACACTTGACAGGTCTCCTTCAGATATGAGTGGAAGGCCTCACCTTTCCTTCGATAGCTACTTGCTCTGTGCCATGGGAATCTCTCTCCTCACCGAAGGACTTGATCTACAGTCTTTTGCCTGAACTGGATCCCACATGGATTATTTCTTCCTTGCTGGGAGAAAAAGGAGTCAAGCAGCACATCCTTTCCCCTCTGCAGTTCATCTGAAAATATCCTCACCCTTTCATTTGTAATAGGAATCTGTATCCTCATCCAAGGGCATTTTTAGTGAAGTGGGAAGAAAAGGATGTCAAACTTCCTCTTTTTTTTATTTCCGCAGCTGCTATCCCTGCATTGCCGAATAATATCAAAAACCTTAATAGTCAAAAGCTCTTCAGAGAGAAGAGCAGGAAAGGCTCTAGTCAGAAGAAGAGACTCTGTTTGTTCTCCAAAGGGAAAGAACAGCTGAGCAGCTGCTGTCCTATCTCACCTAGAGATGGGCATGAGCTGGTTCTCCCAGTTTGTGCCTGGTCATAAAGAAAGCAGCAAAGGGGCTGCAGCTCCCAAACCTCACATCCTCAATCAATCAGTCAGCCATTCACCAGGATCAGCTTGCTTGCTTTTTATGCTTCCTCAGCTAATCTCCCAGTCAAGAGCCAGAGCATAAGCTCCTCTGCCCTACCGTTTTGTCTGAGTGGGAGATCAGCCAAGAGGGTAAGGCAGAGGAGCCCGAGCTGCTGCTGGAACAGGAAGATCATTTGAGGAGGTCCAGGAAGCTAACATCTGGGCCCTGGTGAGTGGCTGGTTAATCCAGAGGAGGTGGGGAGGGAAACAGCAGCACCTGTGCTGCTGCCTTTTATAAATGGGGATGAACTGGGGTGAGCCAGTTCATTCCCATATCTGAATATGCTACAAAATGTGATCCTTTTTGACAGACTGGAACAACCCAACTGCCTTTGAAAATGCCATATTCCTGTCCAAGGATGCACCCAGTCCTGTGCATTGTTAGACCTTTGCCATGCTAACTGATTAATGTTTTTGGAAGGGTTACAATTACGATTTCCCTAATTTATTATTGCTGTTACTATTGTTCTTGCTTTTATTACAGGAACTAGCAAGGAATTTCAACACTACTCGATTTAATGGATATTTAATGGTAAGAAGACTGTATTTCATGCCTTACTAACTCTTGATTGCACTTGGTGGGTGTTCGGCTATTTGTACAGTTTGGTAAAGCAACATGGCAATTGTTACCATTGCCCAGAAATGGCACTGGCTGAAATCACTGTTAACATTTATCATTTCTTTGTTATAGGATGCTAATGTCAGAGATGTTGGAGGAACCGGTCCTTTCACTGTTTTTGCACCAAGCAGAGAGGCATTTCTAACTGAATTAAAAGTAAGAAAGGAGCCTTACTGATAAATATAAATCTTGTCATATATTCTAAATTCCTCCAAGCAATTAAAAATTCCAGGGAGAGAGTTGTTATTGGAGCACTGGAGCTTACAGTGCCTTTGCAACATTAATTTTCTTTGGAAATATGCAACAGAGAAAAAATAAAGGCAAAGGGGCAATTCTACAAAAAGACAGAAATCCTTGCCCTAAAACACACGCAGAGAGAGAGAAACCAAGTTGCTATACTTTCAGCCAACTAATTTCACTTCATAGTTAAAATCTGCTATTCTTTCTGGAAGGGAGGAACAATGGTGTCAGAATAACAAGTCAATTGAAAGAGCAAGGTGTCAAATAATAGTCACTCATCTAATAGCCATATCAACTTCTAATTAAAGCAATAACATGTCTCATCTACCAAAATTCATGTTGAATTCCCTAAAGAGACACTTAGTTGAACAACAGCAATTGATTCCAAGACTCAGAAAGATTTCAATGTAAATCCAGCACAAAGCAATCAATAAAAAGCCTATGGAATCGGACAAAAATATAAATGAAAGTCATGTGCCAGTTTTTCTCCTAAGGGGTTAACAATCCTTCCCCCATACTATTTATTTTTACCTTATCTTGTATAAAAAACTGTGGCAGGCTGGTAGGCCATGGTTGACTAAGAAATTGTGAATGGGCCCAATAACAATAATAACAGACAATAAACAATAACAATAATAACAGACTAAATAAGAAAGGTAAAAAAACCAATAATAATAAAAACAGTGAAAAATCATAATAAGCATCGTAATAAAACTACAGTAAAAATCCACTTGCAAGAGGCAGGATGACAAAAAAAATTAACGGTTGCCAAATTGTTCACAAAAAAGCCAGGTCTTGAAGGCTTTTTTAAAGGCAGGCAGGGACTGTGCAAGGCACAACTCTCTCAGGAGATGGTTCCAGTGGGCAGGGCCAGCCACAGAGAAGGCTTGATTGCGTGTCACCGATGTACTGTACTAGCCAGGATTTCTGGCAACAACAATGATCACTGCTTCACACCCATCTTCAACTTTCCTCTTATGTTTTCTGATTGTCTTCCAAGGTCAATGACTGGTTTTCCAAAGGAATCATGCCCCAGATTCTTCGCTATCATATGGTAGCCTGCACAGGGCTTCTCTATAGCGATCTCACATCAGATAAAATGGTCACAACCCTCCATGGAGATCAGCTGAAGATCACATTTGCACAGGTAACTAATGATAAGGTTTCATTTGCCTTCCCCAAACTGGTAAAGTTTGCCAGAACTGCACATGCTTAAATTCTTAATAAACAGATGCATGTAACCTATATTGATTTTATTGGGTTTTTTTATGTTGTATTCAATTGTTTTGTATGTTTGTTGTAAACCGCCTGGAGTTCCTTTTTGGAAGACGGAGCGAAATATAAGCTTAAAAATAAATAAATAAATAAATAAATAAATAAATAAATAAATAAATAAATAAATAAAACCTGACTATTTTTTCCTCACTTTCTCCAGCTGTTCATTGTGACAGTCCTCACTCAGATATGTAAACCTCTTGATTCTGTTTGAATTACTAAGGCCACAGGCCTGTGCACACTTATTTTTATTCTAAATGAATACCCTTGGGATTGCTGTTTCCTCTGTTGAAAGGGAGGTGTGTTCTTGGTCTATCAGGTGCAAGTTTGTTTCTCTTGTTCTGTATTGTCATATCAGAACCACCACCCCCCCGGGACATGTGAAAACATGTGTTGTTTTGTGCATTTATGTTTACAGAATTCGGTTTTTTTGAACGGCAAAGCTAAGATTGTAACCAGCGATATAATCTGTACAAATGGAGTGATACATATCATAGACAAAGTCCTGATTCCACAGAGGATTCAAGATTTCCCACCTGGACAACCAACGGCTCCAAAGGTGAGGAGATATTTTATTAAAATGCTCAGCTAATCAGAAGTATAGATGGCCTGATGAAAACCAGATGCTTCATCCAGCCACTTCAGAGTAAGTTTATATTTAAATATATTTCAGTTTATATATTTGAGTTTCCACAGTTTCTAGCTCATAGTCATAGTATTCACAAGAATTATTAAGCAGGCTTCAGTCATGCAGACACACTTATACTGTATAAGACTTTTCTGAAAGCCACAAACATTTTACAGCCTGGAAGCAGCCAATGCATTGTTATTTTCTGAAACCACATTTCTAGTATATTTCCTAAACAGAGAAATAAATTTGGCAAATAATTTATTTTTGCAGGAAAATCTCAAAATGATTGCAGCCAAAAATGGATACATTATGTTCTACAACTTGATAGAGGTAAGACCGTATGGGGTTGCAATACTTTAAGGGTTGCAAATACTTTAAGTGTACAGTTGTACTTAAATTGTTTTGTAGTCTGTTGTATGGACACGGCTGAAATGAAAAAGAAAATTAATTTATTTTCTACTGTATTGTATTTCAGAGTTCAGGACTGATGAGTCTTATTAACAACCCGCTTCATCATCCAATCACTTTGTTTTGGCCAGGGGACAAAGTGATTAGAGATCTCCCAAAAGATCAGCAAGATTCACTATTTAAAATGTCAAACAAGGATAAACTGCTACAGTACTTGAAATTCCATATTATTGGGGGTGCCAAGGTGAGAGTTTTTAGGTTTATATTTCTAGATTATTTATAAAACAGAAGTTTGGGAATCTTTATATTCTCTAACATGGACCATCTTCTTCCTCTTCCCTTCCCTATTTTGTCCTCCTTCTGTTCTCCTCTCCAACTATTTCCACCTATATCTGCATGTACGTTTCCATGTATTTTCTACAGATGTTTGCTTACGCCCTCCCTAACTCTGATTCACTGAAGACACTTCAAGGTTCTGATCTCAGTGTCAAGTGTGGGGAAGATGATACAAACATTGTGAGTATTTTACATCATTCAGTTGGCTAATGTTCAATGGCTTCTTATTATTCCAGCCCTATTACAGCCTAAACAGATGTCCAAGATTCAAAGACAGGGATGTTTGCAGACTTCAGAGCATAGCAGTTTAATTCCAAGTATAACAAACTTGTCCAAAAAAATGTTGTTGTTGTTGTTCAGTCATTCAGTCATATCCAAATCTTCGTGACCCCATGGACCAGAGCTCGCCAGGCCTTCCTGTCCTCCACTGCCTCCCAGAGTTTGGTCAAATCCATATTTGTTGCATCGATGACACCATCCAACCATCTCATTCTCTGCTGTCCTCTTTTCCTTTTGCCTTCAATCTTTCCCAACATCAGGGACCTTTCCAAGGACTCCTCTCTCCTCATGAGGTAGCCAAATTACTGGAGCCTCAGCTTCAAAATCTGTTCTTCCAGTGAACATTCAGGGTTGATTTATTTCAGGATGGATAGGTTTGATCTCCTTGCTGTACAAGGGACTCTCAAGTATTTTTTTTGTCCAAAAAATACAGGTCAGTAAATATACCAGCCACCCTGTTACTAGCTAAAGTTAATAGGAAAGATAGTTCAACCCTTCTAGAAGACACCAGGTTGGATGGAGAAGGGCATACTAAAATTTTAAGTTTGGAAAGATACTTTCCACAATACTTAAGACACATCTTAAATATTTCCCATAGAGTGCATCTGTATTGAAGGAGAAAATAATATTTTAACACAGGAATGTACTCTCTGATAATGAATGCTGGATTTAAAACCTGATATTATTCCCAAATTTGAGAAAGTAGAAGAAAAGATACTTAAATATATAACCATGTTTGTTTGAGTAAAATAAGACAGAATATCTGAGTAAAGAAAGATCAACAAACTGTCCTGTATTATTTATTCAAAATTCCTTGGTCCTTTTTGATTAAAGCTATAACAAAATGATGCCTTTCTCAAATATTTTATGTTTCAAAATTAGGATAGAGCCCAGGATAGGGCAGCTGTGTTAGGAGTCAGCATGCACCCCTTCAAAGTTAGGTGGCAGCATTTTGCATTAGCCTAAAATGTAAAATGTCGTGCAATAGATATATTTTCAATATTACCAGAGAAATATTGTCTTTGGGAAGCTTCCTGGTCTGTGTATTTGTTAATTTATAAAACAGGCAACAGCCAAAAAGTCAATCTTTTATCTTTTACATACTCTGGAAAATGAGCTGAAAGTTCACATAATTTTCTCTTTCAGGGTGAATTGTTTCTCAATGACAGAAGATGCAAGATAGTACAAAGGCATCTGGAATTCGATGGTGGCCTTGCTTATGGAATTGACTGCATGTTAACCGATCCAGCCTTTGGGGGCCGTTGTGACACTTTCATCACTTCTGATTTACCGGTCAGTCATTTTGTGCAGTGCTGTTACATTTCAGGGTGTCACATTGATCAAGTGCATCTTGCAGGTGTCCATGATGTAACACATAGGACCATATATGAAACTCATCACAACAAAATCCTGTCCTTGCCAATTCAGATGTAATTCTTGTTAATCCTATCGAAGCTAGATCACTCAAGTCCCAGTTGAATTTAGTTCAGTTGTGTTTAATATGTTTACTCTCCAGTCTTTTGCATGTCTTCACATATCCTGCACCGTTGAGTACCACCGAGGACAATATTATTTCCTTTCAGGTATATGGTTGTGCAGCCTTTGTCTGCTTCTCATTGCCTGCTTTTTAATGTAATTATGCTATTTCTGCATTTTAATTTATTCAGTTCTTCTCTTTGATGAGATAGAAGAAGTGGCAGTGGGCTTTTAATTTTTTCCTCTGCTGGTCCATTTTATTACACATAAAAATAAATTCAATTACTCAAACTCTGCTGCTTAGCATAGTAAAACACACTAGAATAAGTCCATTGATATAGGGAGATATAGTGAGAACTTCTTTTGATTCAAATGGGCTAGTCTAACTGAGACATATGCTATCATAGGTCACAATTCAAGTAGGTCCTTTTGATTTAATGGAACTTACTTGAGGAGCTCAATCATCAAATCACCATTAAATTAATGTGCTTACTGTAGTGCAATTTACTACACTGAGCAAAAGGGTTTGGGCCAATATATTCCAAATATATTTTAGTGATGTGTATTTTACTTCACCATTGTTAGAATATTAGATTGTAGCTGAGAAACTTTTTATTAGGAGAAACCAAACCCCAGTCTTCAATCATTCATACTAGTCATTCAATAGCCACCGGAGGCACAACACCACCTTGGTCGCATTTGGACAAGGCCAGCTTTGGGCAAAGGTGGACATAAGAGCATAAGAACATAAGAATAGCCATGCTGGATCAGGCCAAAGGCCCATCCAGTCATGCTTCCTGTATTTCACAGTGGCCCCACCAGATACGTCTGGGAACACAGGAGACTAGATATCTGTCTCCTGATACCACTCCCCTGTATCTGGTCCTTGAAGTACCCTGGTTTTAGATTACACATCTCCATCATGATTTGTAACCTGTGATGGACTTTTCCTCCAGGAATCTGTCCAATCCCCCTTTGAAGGCATTCAGGCCAGATGCCATCACCACATCCTGTGGCAGAGAGTTCCACAGACTAACAACATGCTGGGGAAAAAATATTTTCTTTTGTCTGTTCTCACTCTCCCAACCCTCAATTTGAGTGGATGTCCCCTAGTTCTGGTATTTTGTGAGAGGGAGAAGAGCATCCCTCTATCCACATACCCTTGTGTAACAGAATTGTTAGCAAAATATTATGACAGCTAGCACCGTAACCTAGCAAAAGAAAATCTACAGCATAGGGAAAGGTAGAAGTATTTGTGGAAATAGATTACAACACACTTTTGAAAAGATACAGTATTTTGTTTATTCATGAATATTTTGCTTTTTGTTGTTATGTGCTGTCAATCAAGTTGCTTCCTGATCGTGGCAATTCCAACAGATTTTTCAATACAGTATATGGAAATAGTGAAAAAGTGGTTTGCCGAGTGAGCTTCCAAGGCCAAGCAACGGTCTGATCATCTCTCCTGATTCCTACACCTACCATCTATCCACTATACCCGATGAGTTTCTCATTCTACTCTTTAAGGCTGCTTTTCAAATAGCTCCCTCATTTGTACATACATAAGGTACACATATACAAGTGGTATGAGAACTCTGCACAGAGATTCATCAGACTGCACCCGGAAATATGACTTACCATCATTGTGATATTGTGGCACTCCATGTGTCCATAAGTAAGGACATTCACTTGGTTTTTATAGTTTTCCTGAACAGAGCTTGGGTATGAACAAGAACTGCTGATTTTGTGGCAAATCTGGATCTGTGTCTGTGTGTGTGCGCGCGCATGTGCGTGCATGCATACATATACATATGCCCAAAAATAGATTTATTTGCCCATATGCCCAAAAATAGATTTAGAAAGAGAGTTGCAAGAATTATGATGAATATGTTTAGAGTACCAAATCATTAATTCTGCATTTGTATTGTGATTTTGATAAAAAATGTTTAAAAAATGTTCTGTCAGCTAAGTTTTTTTTCCTCAGACTTTATTTAAAACCCGTAACTATCTTTCTCTACAGGGGGAATGCATTAGCTGTTACAGACCTTTTCAGTGTCCAACTGGGAGTAAAGTGGTGGTAATTATAGTTCTGTACTTCTGATTCAACATTAAACAATATGCTATAACAATATGCTATAACATGAAAAATTCAAAGAAGCATTGAAGTATAGAAAGCAAAGCAGGTATCCCAATGCCCAGTGTATGCAAACATTTGACTGGTTGATCACTCACAGTCTAGTACATGAAAGCTTATGCTGTAATCAATCTCTTAGTGTTTAAAGTTCCACAGGACTTTTCTGTGCATGCCTCATGCCAGCCGTTAAAAGCCACCATGTAGCAATTCCAGTTTCCCCTCCTTGGCAGCTTTTCCACAATAAGAAAACTAATGGAAGGAGTAATGGAAAAACAAGATAAGTTTATAAGTTGAGAACTTATCCAAGCCTGAAGCATCTGTAAAAGCCAATGTATGAGGCAAGACAAAGGCATGATAAAAGCCACATCGGAAACCACTCTTTGTTATTTTAACTCCTTTTATATTTAATGAGATGCAGCAGATAGGAACTAAAGTCCAATTAATATGTTTCCATTAACTGTTGCCACCTTTTAGAAGCAGTCTTTGGACTGATCTTTTAGGAATGGCATTTCTCTCTCTCTCTCTCTCTCTCTCTCTTTTTATGAGAGAGAGAGAGAGAGAGAGAGAGAGAGAGAGAGAGAGAGAGAGAGAGAGAGAGAGAGAGAGAGAGAAATGCCATTCCTAAAAGATCAGTCCAAAGATATATTTCTAATTCCATTCTGTATTTATGCTCAGAAATGATTGACCAGGCTAACATTAGAAATCAGTTTGGGGGGAGGAAATCCCATCTGTAACTTGAAGTATCTCTAGCACTTCCTCTTAGGCCAGACTTTTATTCTTCCATCACAATCAAGCTCATGGTACAAGCACACAAGCACAGGGACTACGTTTCTGAGGTAAGACAACCACACAGACACAAAAACAGAGAGAGACAGAGAGGGGAGAGAACGAGAGAGAGAACAGGCTGTCATTGGATTCTCCTTCCTCAGTCACTTAATTTTCAGAGATTTTATATGGTATCTCTTTCCACTTATATCTTGCTTTTTCCACTGTTTTTGCCATATTTTTCCTTACTCAGGAAAACCCTTTATGTATGTATGTATGTATGTATGTATGTATGTATGTATGTATGTATGTATGTATGTATGTATGTATGTATTTATTTATTTATTTATTTATTTATTTATTTATTTATTTATTAGACTTGTATACCACACCATCTAACAATAAGGCCACTCTGGGTGGTGTACAAATAATTCAACAAACAAAATAAGAACAGTATACAATGTAAAAATGTGGCTAATAAACAAAATGTATGTAACTAAATCATCAACAACAACACCATAAAAATCACCCAAAGAACAGAGGGATAACTAAGGCAGATTAAAGACCAGCGAATCAAGAAAGGATGAATTAATAGCCAGGGAAAAGCTTTCTATATAGCCATGTCTTGAGATGTTTTTTGAAAACTGAAATTTGAAAATTTGAAAATTTTGAAAGTGTAGGGGCCAGACAAATCTTGGTAGGGAGCTGATTCCTTAAGCGAGGTGCCACCAACGAGAAAGTCTGGCTCCTTGTTACTGATTTCCGGGCTTCCTTTGGGGTAGACACTCTCAAGTGACCGACTTTATAAGACTGGGTGTTTTGGGTGATATTCTGTGGTAGGAGCCATTCTGACAGATAGCAAGGTCCCAAACTGTTTATGGCTTTGTATGTCAGCATTGAAGTCAATGCGGTAATGGATCAGCAGCCGGTACAGTGCAGCCAGCATAAGGGTGATATGATGGTATCTCCTTAACCCCATCACTAGTCTGGCTGGATTCTGCACTAGCTGGAGCCTCTGCATTAAGTAGTCTGTCTTGGACAAGGCATCTTTCTTCAATATAGATACATTTCCAGTGTCTTTCAAAAATGGACTGTGGCATATTTTGCAACTATACCCTACAGCTTTGATATTAAATAGTTTGGTGGTTTCTTCTCCACTCCCTCTGACATAAGATATTGTAAAGCAATGAAACAGGACAGCACAGAAGAGCAAGCAGCTCTGTTTGATTGTGAATGAGGTGGTGTGGGTCAAGTGGCCGTCTTTTCAAGAAGCAGCCAGGGACTCCTCCTCCACTGTTCTCTCCCTTTATCCTACTCTCAGTTTGAAAGGAAAATAAAGTAAGGGAAGATGAGAAGATGATGCTCAAGCACCTGTGGGTGTTTTGTGTGCATTAGTTTGGATTGCATCCAAAGACTGAGACTACATATTTATTTATTTATTTATTTATTTATTTATTTATTTATTTATTTATTTAGAATGTTTTTACCCCACCTTTTTCCTTGGAAAAGGACTTACAATAATGAGGGACAATATACTGCCCAGAACATTTAAGACATATTCAAGCTTAAGAACATATGAACAGAGGGGTGTTGGGATCCCTAGGCTGGGATGCATGCATGTTTAATATTCCAAAAAAAGCTAATTGTTTGTGTTTGTTTTGTTTGTTGTGGAAATGGTAAAGGGAGACATACAGCGATGTACTTACGTGATGAGCCGTAGGATCCTGTCGGGCTGTCGGAAGGCTTGTGCGATGGTGGTGAGGGTGCCACAGTGTTGCAAGGGATATTTTGGGAATGAATGTCAGGGTAAGACTCTGGTTTTGCAACATTTCAGCTGCTTTGGGGGAAGTGCCACAGTTACCTAAATGTGTTTGCATCTATCAGGTTAGCAGGGGAAGGGCGAAGTGCAGAGCCAAAAGACAGCTCAGGGAGATAACAGGGGTCCATTTTGATTAAATTCAATTATCGCAATGGCAATAATAGAAAAACAAGGCAGCTTGGCTTTCTATTACATGTGAAGTTATTTCAGTCTTTTAAATTACTTTAATTTTTTAATTATTAAAACTACCAAACCAACATGAATGTTCAGTTTTCCACTCTTTGCTGGCCAAATTCAAAAAGTATTCCCAGAAAGGCAAGAACCAGGATATCATTAAGGGTGTAACAAAAAAATTCTAGTCCTTGAATATCCTGAGGCTTGGCCAGTATATAAAAAAAATTGTCTAGAGCTGCAAGAATTTTCAGTCCTCCACAAGAGCAAAAAGACCAGCATTTTCTTCATCAGCCGCAACATTAGCCAAAAAGTAGTTAGGTTAGTAAATACAAAAGTAGAACAGGTGATACCTTTAGGCTACTAGAAAAATAACAAAAATGTTGCTAATATTTCGAGGGCAAAACCCTCTTCCTCAGAGTAGTACCAATAGGTTATAACATGGCAAAAGATGGATTTGCCAGCAGTTATTTCTTAGATGTAAGGTCCTTGGCAAGATGGGGGGGAGCCAGGCAGTTTCTTAGCTGAGGCTCGGAGCTTGGATGTTCTTAGGCTGCATCCGAATTGAAGGGAGGGAGGTGTTTTTATTGCCCCAGTCCTTCCAAAGACATGCCAGGGCTCACTAGACACATTCACACCTCTCCTCATCCAGGCCAATGGCCCCTGCCTTGCCAGCGAAGGGGGAGGGGATTGGTGCAGAAGGCCCATGCATTTCATTTGAGGATTGGGATAAAATTTGGAAAAGTGAGTGTAGCCTGAGTTCAGTTGATTTCTGCACTGAGGTTAGTAAGAAAACCACTTCATCTCACCTAGCAGGGATGAAACTCTAAAATGTATCAATCTCACCTGCAAGACCAAAACAATAAAACATTTAGGTTCCTAGTTGTAACTGCCTGGAAAATGGAAGATTTACATTCAGGTCTCCTGTGTTGCTTCTAATTCACCTTTAGGAAATAGAAATGTTTAGTAACCATTTGTCAAATGACTGAGTCACATGGTGAATTTTTCTTTATGAGGAATGTTATTGCTCCTGGGGGTTTTCTTACATTACAGAAACATGAAACTTTACACATAATGTAACTTAGCCATTAACTAGCAAGGCCTCGTGAAAGGATGATGGTCCAGCGCCCTTAATTTCAATCTGTATCTAGTAACTGACAAGCCACACTTACTTAATTTCATCCTTCCACACAACCAACCAAGGTACAGAAGATCTGCCCTCCGTTTCTTGTGGCTACCTTACTTGTAAGACCTAGCATAAGTTCATAGATATGCTTTACCTTATATAGAAATAGCAAATTTGTTCTCTGAGTGCCACCGAGTGGGTGTGTGGAATGAAATATTCTCAAAATGGCATGGCTGATGATTAGAACCATTATCAGGAGGACTGATGCCATGACCCTGAGTTTCTGAATCTATGGGTGATGGCCCTTGATGCTCCTAGTGATCTTCTGCCATAGTTTAAGAGTATGTAAAACCGATCTTTGTGTGGACGTTGGGTTCCTTGCCCAATGAATGTGATAAAATATCCAACTTGGAAGCAATTCATGTAGGGATTACTTACTACTTTCTAGCTTGTCCAGGAGGACCAGAAGCTCCATGTAATAACCGTGGCTCTTGCGATGAAGGATATGCTGGCACAGGACAATGTACTTGTAACAGTGGCTTCAATGGGACGTCATGTGAACTCTGCCTGCCTGGAAAATATGGCATGGACTGCAAGTGTATGTTTTTTGTATTTGTCCTCCTATTAGATAAATGTCCTTCTGTAAATACATGGTTAGAATATGACAGCTAGCATCATATATTAGATGCCAAACATCTTCATCCCAATAACTTGACATGAAGTACTTTGCATTGCAACTTAGTTTGGTCAGCCTCTGAGCAGATAACTATCTAGAGACATTCTTTATATACGCTACTCTTGGGTCCCGTGGGAAAAATACTAGATGTAAATGAAACACTGTAATTATTATACTTTCTAGAAGTCTTAATTTGATCATAGCCTCTATGCAAGTATTGGTGGCCTTTTAAAAATCAAAACTAATCATTTGGGACAGATTTTTTGTGACAAATACTGTAAAGCTTTCTGTATTCCCATAATATTCTTTGTTTTGAAGCCACTGACATTCTTGCAGAAATTCCCAACCCAGTCCCTCCTTGAATTTTAGAGAAGTAGAATTTTGATTAGAAGAAAGTTTTAATGCTTGCTTTAGCATCATAGTGTGGCCCCAATATAGCTTAGAGCTGGTACCACATCACCTATTTATTTTCTAAAAGTCATTTACACTATCCCACACAAAGCCCCCCCCCAATTTGACAAACATAAGTCTACTTTTGCCATTGGAAAGACAGGTGGTAGTTACTGTTTCTCACATTAGATAGTATTCATCTAAATGATCTATTTTCTTCATCTCAGTCACTCGACTGAAGTGAATAATTTTTGACAAGGAATAAATCATCTTACATTTAGATGTGTAATAGCAGGTGGGCTTTAATGTATAGACAGTGTTAACCTAACATAACCTACTTAGTTGTGCTGGCCTATAGGACACCATTCAGAACTTCTTCACAAAGCTAACATTCCAGGGTTTCATCTTCCTTTCAAATATTAAAAACCACAGAAGAATGAGTTTCTGAAAAGCCTACTAAAGTTTATAGAATGGCATTCTGTGAGTTGCACAGAATTCTTCCCTGTAATTATTCTAATAATTCAACAATATTTTGATTTCAGCCTGTGAGTGCACAGAACATGGACAGTGTGATGAAGGCATTTCTGGATCAGGACAATGTTTCTGTGAAACTGGATGGACAGGACGACTCTGTGAAACCAAACTTGGTCAGGTCATATTTCGTTTAAAGAAAAAGAAAAGACTGTATGAATGCGCAGCACATTTCACTTAGAAAAGGAATGACATCTCTGTTGGCACAGAATAAATTACAAAGTCCGTTGGGAGGTGAAACATTTATAGGCCAATCGCAATTGTGCAAAAAGTATACAGAGGCACAGAAAAATGTACAACCCTTTCTGCTCAGTTTAGTTTTATCAGGTGGGATGTTGAAAGGAAAGGCCAGTATTCTACTGCTAATCCCAACTAAAATAGATTAAATTAATTGCTGAAGAATAAGGCATACATATGTAATCCCATTGAGTTAATGGGTCTACTCGACTTGAAACTAACAACAGGATACTGGCCAAGTAGTTTTGAGAGGAAAGAGGAATTGGAAAGTGGGGGAAATATAATCTTAAATCCTTCTTATCTGCATGATGCTCCAAGGTGTGACAGAGGTATTGTGGCAGATGAAAAATGGGTCTTATCAGTTGATGAAATGAGATAACAATTCATTTGGGTCTGGCTGTAACACTCATTGAGGACTGGAAAGTAAGAAACATGAGGTCCTCCCTCTTAATACGAGTCTATGACTCTCACAAAGCATCTCTGTCTACAAACTGAGCTCTTCTGCTTTCTGGATGTTCAGGAGAATACTGCCCTATCAGCAGTAATGAATTATGTTTCAGTTATCAGTCCAGTTGATGCCTGAGGAAAGAATGGAAGCGTTTAATTGGGTCCTTTGCCTCAGGCAGCCAGGTCTTTATACTGAATCAAATGTATTGCATCCAGAGTCACAAGTAAGGCCACACCACCACCATTGAATTAGAATTGTATTCATGTTGTGTATTTAATGTTGAAATGGTTAGATATTCTTGAACATGAATTGTTTGGTTTAAATTTTCTTGACAGCTTCAGCACCAGTGTGTTCACCCAACTGCTCGGTCAATGCGGTGTGCAAAGAACACAATACCTGCCAGTGTCAGCCATATTACAGTGGAGATGGAATCACGTGTACAGGTAAATTGCCTTAGAGCAGTAGTGCTCAAGCTTTTTAGGAGAAGGGACCAGTTTTGTCCCTTCATGGGGCTTCTTCTCAGATGTGTGCCTCCCCCTGAGCTATTTCCCTTGGAACCTAAACAAATATGGTCATGATGGATGCGTTGGGGAGGAAAAGTTCCACATGAGGGTGGGAGAAGTGCGTACTCATACGCGTGCCTCAGAGGAAACCTTGCAACCCATTTCCTAACAGGCCACAGACCGGGACTTGTCCACGGACCAGGGATTGGGGACCCCTGGCTTAGAGAAACTGGAAACAACTGCCAATGCATTTTCAGAAATGTATTTACATCTAAAGCTGTCTCTCATACATGTTCTTTCAGTCCATCTGTTTTATATCCCACCTTGAGTTCAAGATAGCTTTTCTCTTCCTCCACACAATATCCTCACAGTGACCCAGCAAGGTACTGTAGGTCAGGCTAAAGTAGGGTGACTGCCTCAAGGTCACCCCACACATATCTTGGTTTAGTGAGATATTGAACTTCATTCTCCCAAGTCCTACCTAGGCCAACATACTAACTACAACACAGTACTTGCTGGTTAAGGAGTGGTACTCAAAGCTATCCAAAATAAACTTCTACAGAAGAGACTTTTGGAGGTGGGGAAAGGATGCCTGCAGACTCACACAGATCCAGAGATGAATGAAGAAAGGCACTGAATCTGTGTGGCATGCCAGCTTTAAGAAGCCCCATAATTTTATTCAAAATGTGCATTATTATAAGAGTTATGCAAAATTTGAAATTTAACATTTATCTGAACTAAAAGTAAAAAGGTAAAGGTCCTCCCCCCCCCACACACACACGTGTGCTAGTCATGTCCGACTCTAGGGGCAGTGCTCATCTCCGTTTTCAAGCCAAAGAGTCAGTGTTGTGCAAGTCCATGGCCACATGGCCAGCATGGCTGCAAGGAAACACTGTTTTAACTTCCTGCTTTTTACGGTGGTACCTATTTATCTACTTGCATTTACATGCTTTCAAACTGCTAGGTTGGCAGGAGCTGGGGTTATCAGCAGGAGCTCATTCCACTGCATGGCAACCAGGATTCGAACCACTGAGCTGCCGACTTTGCATTCAACAGTTTCTGAGCCTTAGTCTGCTGAGCCACCACATCCACCTATTATCTGAAATAAATAATTTAAAATAAAATACAAAGATTAAATATTACAGTAAAATATTTTTAAATATTTTAAAATAAATGATATCTATCTGTTTATCTCTCTGTCAACTCCCTCATGGGCTGAGGCTCTGAACTGTAGTTTATTCAGCTGTGCATAAATCCAGGATTTTCTAATCCCCACACTTTGTATAGTTCCTACATGATGTGATAAAACATGGAGTTATGTGTGCATGGCCAATCCCCAAAGGTACATTATATGTGTGATATCAGTAAGATTAAACCTGAAAACACTCTACACAAAGGCCTAATTTACTGAACGAGGCAGCCAGAAAGTAGGAGAGAATCTTCAAATATCACATAGCCATGCAAGACATCGGACTAAAGCCTTGTGCTACTTACAGACACCTCTGGGTCTGGTATGGCTGAGGCTTTGTAGCATTTTTGCAATGTTTTGTTCCGGTATCTCAGAGCTTTGATGTGCTAATTGACACAGCTAATTGAGCCAAGTCCAGCTGTCCATTTTAGCTTTGACCTTTCAATTCTGGCCCTTAGCTTAAACAGGCACATAATCCCTAAAGCTCTCTCCACTCCAAAGCTTGTCAAATGGTAGTGGTGGGGAATCTAAAGCACACCAAGGGCAAGAGAGAAAAGAATTTAACTTAAGTGGAAGGTAAACTGGTCATTTGTGTTTGTCTCCAGGGATAGACGATCCAGACATCAGTTGTCAGAACTACCCACCTCGTTCCATTATTAGTATTATTTTGGACTAAACTGCCAATAGCATTTTGTATTGCTAAAAATATTTGCACTGTTATTTGACTTGGTCTTGTGCATCTACTGCTCAGAGGTATCATCAGCACTTTCACATTTTAAAAAGGTATTTTTCAATTTTATTGTTTGTGGACCAATAACATGTCACTTTGTATTTTTTTAAAAAAAATAATTAAACTACTTCACATAGTTTTTATCTACTAGAATCTCCCTTCAGGCAGAAAGGCAGCACATAAATAATTTAAATAAACAAATGGACAAGTCTCTAGGTACCAAATACACATGAGTGAAAGCAAACCCTCCTCCTTGTGCTCTGGAACCAAATATATTATTATCCAATGCCACGCAGATGCTGAGGCATAGAACTCCATCAGTGTGACCTTGGGTGGCCCGTCTCCAGAAGGCACAGTAGGGATTGAAAGGTCTGACCTCAGGCAGTACATGCACGCACTTCAGACCATTTGGAGAAAGTCCTCCTAGAGAAATACAACATACACACTTTCATCTCTCCTCCAATAAATTAGGGCCACTTCACATCATCACACCCCATGCTTAATGGGTGTTAGGAAGGGCTGCAGAGGTGTGACTTTCACATACACCCTGTCCATTGTCCATCTAATGAGCCTATTCAGACCAGGATGAAGTGAAACCAATGTGGAGTATAAGTTGGAGGCCTCCTACTAACCTTCCTTAGACTGAAAAAGCTACCAGGATGAGACGTAAAGCATTTCAATCTCAGAAGAAGTCCATTTCCCATGACTCAACATCTAGATGGCACAGTGTAATAAATGTGTGATATAGAATAGCCCCAGAAGACCAACCTCATGTGTAACTCCTATTATGCTCTGCATAATGCCCATTATGTCTCACGTTTTACTGCATTATACTTAAAGACATGAAAGCATTCTTCTCAGTAATAATATTGTTTCTTCTTGGGATGTTTTTCCTGTGCAGCGGAGGACCTTTGTAAAAAAAGCAATGGTGGCTGTCATAAGAATGCAAAATGTATACAAACAGGGATAAAGATCAATTGCGCATGTCAGAAAGGGTACACAGGAGACGGCTACACCTGCATTGCTATCAACCCTTGTGCAGATGGACTCAATGGTGGATGTGATGAACATGCTACCTGTACAATGACAGGGCCTGTAAGTGTTGTAGTTTTTCACTTCTTAGACACCATTTCCCTCATCCATACAAAAGATATTGCTCTGATGGCATCTACACACACTTGCAAGTGAGCCGTTGACAGAAAACAGGACAAAAACAAAGATGTACTGTAATGCCCAACTCCTGCTTAGCCATTTTGACTAGCTACGCAGACCGCACATACTACTTCATTTTACTAAAGTACTTGAGTCCCATCTTTTAATAAATTTGGTCTACAATAGGCCTGCACAAGAGGTAGACCGCATGCTACCGGTAGCCTGCAAAGGGTTCAAAAGTAGCCCGCGGTCCATCAATAAAAAAAGTGAGGGGATAAGTTCTCCACCCTCCCTCCCCCATCCCAAGGACCACCACTGCCCCAGCAAAGTTCTGGGTCTGTCATCCCACTGTCTCAGCTGAGCAGGGCAGTTCAAGGGCCATGGCATGGTCCCCTGCTCCCCCCACTGGCCAGATGATCGAGCGGGTGCAAGGGAAGCAGGTGCATGGTCAGCCTTCCCATAGGAATGCATTGAAAATCAATTACTCTGTTCCAGAGGGAACGTATTTCAATGCATTCCTATGGGAAACCACTGCTCTACTTACAATTTTTTTTACTTACGAACATGTGCTTGGAATGGATAAAATTTGTAAGTAGAGGTATTAGTGTAGTAGCCCTCAGGCACTTTGGGCCAGAAAAAGTAGACCTCAGCCTGTTCAAAGTTGGACAGCCCTGGTTTACAATATGGCTGCAGAACTTGTGCCCCACCAGATATTGTTGAATTGGGTTACCACAATTAGTACTTGTGGGATGGGAGGTCAATCTGAGGGAGAGGGCTACAGTGGGGGGGGGGGAGCTGGTCATTGGTCTCAGGCATCACACTGGGGGTGTGCCAAAATGACAAAATAGTTATTTTCTATTTGGTAGAGTGCAAATAGCGGAGGAGAGAAGGGACGCAAAATGCAAGGGAGAAAGAGAAAGATACAGAAAATTGAATGCAGACTTCCAAAGAATAGCAAGGAGAGACAGGGCGGCAGTGAGAATAGCAAGGAGAGACAGTGCAAAGAAATAGAGGAAAACAACGGAAAAAGAAAAACCAGAGATCTATTCAAAAATTGGAGATATTAAAGGGGCATTTCATGCAAAGATGGATATGATAAAGGACAAAAATGGTAGGGACCTAACTGAAGCAGAAGAGATCAAGAAGAGATGGCGAGAATATACACAAGAATTATATCAGAAAGATCTGGATGTCCCTGATAACCAAGATAGCGTAGTTGCTAACCTGGAGCCAGACATCCTGGAAAGTGAAGTCAAGTGGGCCTTAGAAAGCATTGCAAACAACAAGGCCAGTGGAGGTGATGGCATTCCAATTGAACTCTTTAAAATCTTAAAAGAGGATGCTGTAAAGGTGCTGCACACGATATGCCAGCAAATTTGGAAAACCCAGCAGTGGCCAGAGGACTGGAAAAGATCAGTCTACATCCCAATCCCAAAGAAAGGAAATGCCAAAGAATGCTCCAACTATCGCACAATTGCACTCATTTCACAAGCTAGCAATGTTATGCTCAAAATTCTACAAGGCAGGCTTCAACAGTATGTGGACAGAGAACTTCCAGAAGTGCAAGCTGGATTTCGAAGGGGCAGAGGAACTAGAGATCAAATCACCAACATGTGCTGGATTATGGAGAAAGCCAGAGAGTTCCAGAAAAACATCTACTTCTGCTTCATCAACTATCCCAAAGCCTTTGACTGTGTGGACCACAACAAACTATGGCAAGTTCTTAAAGGAATGGGAGTGCCTGACCACCTTATCTGTCTCCTAAGAAATCTATGTGTGGGACAAGCAGCAACCGTCAGAACTGGATATGGAACAACTGACTGGTTTAGAATTGGGAAAGGAGTACGACAAGGCTGTATACTGTCACCTTGCCTATTTAACTTATATGCAGAGTACATCATGAGAAAGGCAGGTCTGGATGAATCACAAGCCGGAATTAAGATTGCCGGAAGAAATATCAACAACCTCAGATACGCAGATGATACTACTCTGATAGCAGAAAGTGAGGAGGAATTAAAGAACCTCTTAATGAGGGTGAAAGAGGAGAGTGGAAAAAATGGGCTGAAGCTCAACATTAAAAAAAAACTAAGATCATGGCCACCGGTCCCATCACCTCCTGGCAAATGGAAGGGGAAGAAGTGGAAGCAATGATAGAGTTTATTTTCTTGGGCTCCTTGATCACTGCAGATGGCGACTGCAGCAACGAAATAAAAAGACGCCTGCTTCTTGGAAGGAAAGCAATGGCAAACCTAGATAGCATCATAAAGAGCAGAGATCACTTTGCCAACTAAGGTCAGGATAGTCAAAGCTATGGTTTTTCCAGCAGTGAGAAGTGAGAGCTGGACTATAAAGAAGGCTGATCGCTGCAGAATTGATGCTTTTGAGCTGTAGTGCTGGAGGAGAGTCTTGAGAGTCCCCTGGACTGCAAGGAGATCACACCTATCCACCCTGAAAGAAATCAACCCCGAATGTTTACTGGAAGGGCAGATTTTGAAGCTGAGGCTCCAGTACTTTGGCCACCTCATGAGGAGAGAAGACTCCTTGGAAAAGTCCCTGATGTTGGGAAAGATTGAAGGCAAAAGGAAAAGAGGACGGCAGAGAATGAGATGGTTGGACGGTGTCATCGATGCAACCAATATGGATTTGACCAAACTCCCGGAGGCAGTGGAAGATAGGAAGGCCTGGCGAGCTCTGGTCCATGGGGTCACGAAGAGTCGGACACGACTGAACAACTGAACAACAAGAGTGCAAATAGTATATGGGCTTTGTACTATTCTGTGTCCCCACCCCCCAGCAGAGGTGGGGCACAGAATCTATGTTTACCCAAGTGACACCAACACTAGTTGCAGTCCTGGGTCCTCTGAAAGGTATTAATGTCCCAAACCGCTTAGGGCTTTGAATATTAATAATAGCACCTTGAACCTGACCTCAAAGCACAATGACAAGCAGTGCAAATGTGCCAGGACTAGAAAAATATAATCATATTTTGATGTTCTTGATACCAGCATGCACTTTACATTTGCTGTAGTTTCTGAACCACCTTCAAGGGCAGCCCCATGTTAGGAGTGTTGCAAGAGTCTATCTTCTAGACTAGTGTATGAACCAATGTCATAAGAGATTTCCCATCAAGACAATGATGGAGGAGTACAATCTGCCTTGGCTGAAAAAAAGGCAGACCTGGCCACAGCCAATGTCTGATTCTCCACAGAGAGGACCAGGTTCAGGAGTACACTCATGAACCTGATCCTTCAGGATAGTGTGACCCCTTCTAGACCAGGTAAAAAGAATCTTAATCCATCTGGATTCCCACCTAATAACAGGATCACCATCTTTTCAGGATTCAATTTCAATTTACTGTATCTTTTTAAATGTGTTCCAAATACTTCCTGCTTTGTAGACTGACAACTACAGTATGGCTTTCTGGATGGAAAGATCAGCTGTGTGCTCTTGCAGGGAGTGGAAACGCTGAAATATTATGCCATCCTTTACATAAAATCCACACAAATGTCCAATTGGGTCATCATCTATCTGGCAATTATGTGTGATCCATTTCCTGCTAAACACTAACACTTTAGATTTATCTTGAAGATTCTTCAGGGTATTGTATGGCTGACATGTTCAGCACCAATTATCAAAGTGCATTGGTATGTAAAACATTCCTTAGTTACCACCATGACTAATTCCTTACACTCTTAATTAGACCACAGTCAACCCAAGGTAGGAAAAATGCAATCGTCCATACACTTGTTTGCAAGAATTCCTTGAATTGATAGAATACTGCTACTATATGAGAAACAATCAATCAGGAAACTGATGATACCATTCATGTTAATTCCTAGAACATCCATACAATCCATATAAGACCTCCTCCTTTATTTCTTCATGAAATTATCATTGTCATATTTTTCCCTTCATTATCATTGTCATATTGTTGTTTGGCCCACCGATACGCATTAAAGAAAAACAGACCAATTCCACCGATTTTCCTTTTTTTAAATAAACTACTATGGGTACACACAGACATCCTAATGGCAGTTTGAACAACAGTTATTTATTCCAGTGGATCATTGCACATTTATCCTGTCATGAACTAGAGACTCTCCAAAGGAGGCTCTGCACGCTACTTAGCCATATTGTTAGGACTTCCTGTTAGCCATGAAAAATTGCAGACAGACAGGCCAATGTTAAGTATATTGTCTTTTGAATGTGGTGAATTGCATGTCAACATTTGCATGCTTCTGTGCTTTGGCTATTTAGTTTCACTGAAAATTATCCTTCTAGGATAAGCGCAAGTGTGAATGCAACGATAACTACCTGGGTGATGGAATTGACTGCGAAGTGACAAAGTTCCCTGTGGACAGATGTTTGCAAGACAACGGGCAGTGCCATGCTGATGCCAACTGTGCTGATCTTCATTTCCAAGGTCAGTGCTACAGAAATGGATTCACAAATAGTGATTATGAAGAGCAAAAAAAGGTAGGAACATGCCATTTCAGCTTTGTGTGCAGATTTCTTGCAGTAATATCTTTTGGTGTTCATCCCGACTATTAGCATGGAAAACTGAATGTGTGTGTGTGTGTGTGTGTGTGTGTGTGTGTGTGTGTGTGTGTGTGTGTGTGTGTGTGTGTGTGTGTGTGTGTTACTATTCATTACAAACCATTCACATGTAGTAGTGTCTACTTATTTTACTACTCCCACAACTGGAACACACAGATATGCTTTAAAAACCCATTATTATAATATCACATAATTAAATTATTATGATAAATCAAGTGCTAAATGAAAATGCCATTTTAAATATTGGGAAGAGCCAATTTATTTATATTTTTATATTTATATTTAAAATATTTTTATCCTGCATTTCTCCATAAAAGGACCCTTATATCATTAAAAGACAATATTAAAGCTAACAACAGTAAGTATACAGATACTTAAAAAGACCAAATACCATACTAAAAAAAACATAAGCAATACCAAAACACATTCAAAGCAGTAAAGTAAAGTAACCCCCTGTCTATTGCGGGGGTTAAGGGGGGCGCACAGTGTTTAAAATGTCTTTAAGCATCAGACCCAGCTTGGCTCCATTGCTTAAAGTCATTTAAAACATTGAACGGCGCTTCTCCCGACCCCCCCCCCCCACCGTCCATGGAGGCAAGCCCAGGGCTCCAGGTGATTGGCAGTGAGGGGGGAGAAAAACCTTTCATTTTCCAATCCCAGCACCAATCAGCTTGAGCCCGGGGCTTGGGGAAAGGTTTAAAAAGCCCTGGCTTTTAAAACCTTCCCCCCCCCCAAGCCCTTTTGGGGTAGCAATGTACTGTGGTCCCACAATATAACGGGACTGTGGGGGACCATTGTACAGCAATTGATTTAAAACCTTTCTCAGGCAGTTATTCCCCGGCATGTCCTTTCGCAGAATAATAAAGCCAATGTAAGACACAACAGGGAACATTTTGTTTCATCACATCTTCAGGAACTGGGTTCAAGGTGACATGCTGCTTGAGTCAAGGAACAGGCTGCTGCCCCCTCCCAGTCTATGCACAGAACATATTGGATTCATGCAGCTGGGTTGTAATTTTTTTTAAAGAAGCAGAAATGAGACAGCGTCCTTCACTGCAGCCAGCTGACTAGCCTAAAAAGCCCAGGACAGCTTTCTTTTGCACCATATTGCTGCCATCTCTCTGCACCGGTTGTTTGTGATATCAGCCTCAATCTGTTTCATGTTGACTTCCATTTAACACCAGTCCTCCTTCCCCATTTTCTGTCAAAGACTGGATAATTTCTAAATATTTCTGCTCTTTTGACCTTGCAGATCTTACGGTTGGAGTTTTCCATGTCCGATCTCCAAAAGGACAGTACAAACTGACTTTCCAGCAAGCAAACCAGACCTGCGCCGATGAAGGAGGAACAATAGCGACATACAATCAACTCTTATATGCTCAGAAGGTAACAGTGTTCACTGCCCACTGCACACCAAACAGATCTTGCATTTTAAAGAATATTATGCATGACTCGGAATCTGAACAGTAAGATTTAGGTGCTTGAAGGATATATTTTAAAGGACTAGCATGACTAAGTATGCAATTTCTTTAGTCCAAGGGATGAGAAATCCCTGACAGAAATGTAAATGTATAATACTTAATTGTCCATTGCCACAACCTGTTATAAAACCATTTTACACATACTTTGGCCTCCTCTTTCAAGTCCACAATAGATCCAAGTCAGCATGAGAGTATACAATAATGTCTTGTATAATGTACAGAAGAATTATATCAGAAAGATCTGGATGTCCCTGATAACCAAGATAGTGTAGTTGCTGACATGGAGCCAGACATCCTGGAAAGTGAAGTCAAGTGGGCCTTAGAAAGCATTGCAAACAACAAGGCCAGTGGGGGTGATGGCATTCCAATTGAACTCTTTAAAATCTTAAAAGAGGATGCTGTAAAGGTGCTGCACACGATATGCCAGCAAATTTGGAAAACCCAGCAGTGGCCAGAGGACTGGAAAAGATCAGTCTACATCCCAATCCCAAAGAAAGGAAACGCCAAAGAATGCTCCAACTATCGCACAATTGTACTCATTTCACAAGCTAGCAAGGTTATGCTCAAAATTCTACAACGCAGGCTTCAGCAGTATGTGGAAAGAGAACTTCCAGAAGTACAAGCTGGATTTCAAAGGGGCAGAGGAACTAGAGATCAAATCGCCAACATGTGCTGGATTATGGAGAAAGCCAGAGAGTTCCAGAAAAACATCTACTTCTGCTTCATTGACTATGCCAAAGCCTTTGACTGTGTGGACCACAACAAACTATGGCACGTCCTTAAAGGAATGGGAGTGCCTGACCACCTTATCTGTCTGCTAAGAAATCTATATGTGGGACAAGCAGCAACCGTCAGAACTGGATATGGAACAACTGACTGGTTTAGAATTGGGAAAGGAGTGTGACAAGGCTGTATACTGTCACCTTGCCTATTTAACTTATATGCAGAGTACATTATGAGAAAGGCAGGTCTGGATGAATCACAAGCTGGAATTAAGATTGCCGGAAGAAATATCAACAACCTCAGATACACAGATGATACTACTCTAATAGCTGAGAGTGAGGAGGAATTAAAGAACCTCTTAATGAGGGTGAAAGAGGAGAGTGGAAAAAAATGGGCTGAAGCTCAACATCAAAAAAACCTAAGATCATGGCCACTGGTCCCATCACCTCCTGGCAAATAGAAGGGGAAGAAATGGAGGCAATGACAGAGTTTATTTTCTTGGGCTCCTTGATCACTGCAGGTGGCGACTGCAGCAACGAAATAAAAAGACGCCTGCTTCTTGGAAGGAAAGCAATGGCAAACCTAGATAGCATCCTAAAGAGCAGAGACATCACTTTGCCAACTAAGGTCAGGATAGTCAAAGCTATGGTTTTTCCAGTAGTGATGTATGGAACTGAAAGCTGAGCTATAAAGAAGGCTGATCGCCGCAGAATTGATGCTTTTGAGCTGTAGTGCTGGAGGAGTCTTGAGAGTCCCCTGGACTGCAAGGAGATCAAACCTATCAATTCCGAAAGAAATCAACCCAGAATGTTCACTGGAAGGACAAATTTTGAAGCTGAGGCTCCAGTACTTTGGCCACCTCATGAGAAGAGAGGAAAAGTCCCTGATGTTGGGAAAGATTGAAGGCAAAAGGAAAAGAGGACGGCAGAGAATGAGATGGTTGGACGGTGTCATCGATGCAACCAATATGAATTTGACAAAACTCCGGGAGGCAGTGGAGGATAGGAAGGCCTGGCGAGCTCTGGTCCATGGGGTCACGAAGAGTCGGACACGACTAAACGACTGAACAACAACAACAACAACAACAACAACAACAACAACAACAACAACAACAACAACATGTACTGGTTCAGATAATTTAATGTTATCCACTCCAGTAAATGCACGAGCTTGCAGCAAAACAATGTGGCATTAATACATTTTTGGCTCTGATGTTTTATTTTATTTTTATTTTTATTTTTGGCAGAGCAAATGAATCCGTTCTGTGGCTGGGTTCATGGAAACACTTAGACAAGTGCCTCCTATTGGTTCACAAAGCCTCAGTGGTGTAAAAAGTGTGTTGCACCAGCCTATAGTGGATATAGGATTGTTTGCTTGGCAAATGAATGAAGAAGAGTTCTTTGCATCTATTTTTCTAAGCTTCTTTACCCAATCCTTCTTCTGGCTTACAATGTCCAGCTTGGATAGACAAGATGTCCACTGGGTTCTAGAAAGACTTTAGAGAGCTTTTCCAAATAGCATTCTCCCTTTTGGCGCATCAGGAGCAGGAGGCAACATCCTGCATAGGACCTAGAGGGATATGGCAAGAAAGAGTCTTCTGGGTTCTTTTTGTCTGTGGGCAATGGAATGTAAGGCGATCTTATCAGGTCATGTATGAGACCTATTAGAAAACCAATATTTCACAGAGATTATGCAGCGGCTTTCTCTGCAAAAGCTAATACATCCTGTAATGCTCTTCACTACACTGAACCAGACCTGGTTGTATCATTAGGCAGAGTGAACTGGACTCCTCAGAAATAAAGATCTGGGGTGTCATGAAAGGTAATGCAATTATTATAATGTATTTCAATGTTGTTGCCTTTGCCAAGGGTAGAAAGAAGTCCTTATGTGACTGCCTCAAGTTCTAAAATAACTTGGTGTTTATTTACTATCAGTTTTCAGTTGGATGTGGGTTTTGCCATGCCTCTGGCAACAAGGTGTATGGGGTGGGGATTGTGTTAACAGGACAAAACCACTACCTGTTTTCCCTTTTATACTATCAATATATTATTTATATGCCAATTACAGGCAATGTATCATCTGTGTTCTGCTGGCTGGCTTGCTAATGGAAAGGTAGCATATCCAACGGCCTTTTCTGCCCCAAAATGTGGCGGGGGAGTTGTTGGGATCATTGACTATGGGGTCCGAGTAAACCAGAGTGAAACATGGGACGTCTTCTGTTACAGAGTCAAAGGTAGGAACTCTTTCATTCCATGTTGTTAGATAAAAATGTGGTTCATTTCCACAATTCATTTCGTACTAGAGTTGAGTTGTCACATTAGCAGGCCTTGGAAAACTTATTTTTGGACAACAACTTCTGGAAATTTATTTATTTATTTATATACTGCACCGTCTTCCCAGGGGAAATCCGGGTGGTGTACAACAATAATATATAACAATGGGCTCGGTCCCACGTCCCTTTAAAAGCAGTTTAAATTACTAAATAAACGAAGTCCAAAAATGCCATCCCCACGGCCACCGGGCTTTTTGAAAAAAAAAGAAAAAAGAAAACCCGATAATGATCCCTTAAGCGAGGTTTCTGTGACTCACCTACGAGGTAGAGAATTTTTTGCCTCGCTTTGAAAATCCAGCTTTTAAGGAGGCAGACGCCGTGGGACCACGCTGATGATCCGGGTTTCTTTTTCTTTCTATTTTTGGTTATTCCTGGGGCCGATGGGCTGTTTTTTTTTAAAATTTATTTTCACCTTTGGAGAAACAGGAAGCTCTCTCTGGTCCTACAAGCATTAATTTTCCCCAGTAAAGTGGTCCGTTTTTTCAAATACTAGCGCCACCTGCTGGCCAAGGGGGCTGAACTGCACTTTAAAATAAAAAAACAGCTTTTTACGTGATAACTCTTGTCCCAAATTTAAATCACGTGATGGGACGAAGAGGAAAAGCCAGACCTTCAGAAGATCAGGATCGAAACCCAGGTGTGACCACAGCCAATAAGAAACAAATAAAACCACAGCAAACCAAAAAAGCAATGAAGTAAAACAAATAGTAGTACTCGGCAAGATGTCTTTGCATTTTACTCTCGAGCCATACCTCTCTGGGCCTCCCAAGAGCACCATGGCTGGAAAGTAAACTGGGTTGGAGATGGACCAGGACCGCAGTATGTATGTGTGAATATTTTTTTCTAAGGTGCATCCTATGGCCTACTGCATCCTACTAGGTGCATCCTATGGCCTAGTGCGTCTTATAGGGTGAAAAATACGGTAACTTTTCTGAGCTAACATCTTATGATATGATGGCCTTCAACTCTCAGCCCCAGCCACCATGACAAATCCTCCAGAATTTCAAGAATTGCAGGCCAACAATCTCTAGCCTTTGATTTTGGAAGCGACTAATAAAAGTTATTTCATAAGGAATTTGTGCTACATATTAATTTACAAGATGACATGGAGTCAAATACACCACTAATAAGTGATTATCTTTGTCAGATAGGCTCATGGGATTTTTAAAACAACTTTGCTTTTTACAATTGCAGGTATTGCCGGGATAGATATCCACCCTCTGCTTAGTTTACTGTCTCAAATATATTCTTTTTACAGATGTCAACTGCACCTGCAAAACTGGTTACGTGGGTGATGGATTTACATGTAGTGGGAACCTCTTTCAAGTTCTTGTTTCTTTCCCAACATTTACAAACTTTGTCTCAGTAAGTAATAGAAAGGCACGGGATTTCTTCTTTTAAATATAGTCTGCATTGTTCCAAAAACATCTAGAGGGCCACATCTTCTCCACCTCCAAATTACTTGTATTAATTTATCAGAATCAGTATGCATCAATACATTTCTGACTTCATAGTCCATAAGACCCTCAATTTACCACATTTGTTAGAGCTGAGACATCCAGTCACTTGCTATAGACAAAACATCTGGCAGTCCTAAGCTTTAACACCCAACAGAATGGGTGTAAACTACCTAAATTTTAAATATTTAATCCATTTTAGATGAACTTAAAAGAGTTTGGACATCAGCTGCTCTTTTTGGACATCCTGTAAACACATTTTCCAAATATATCCGCACGAACACTGGAAACAATACATTCTGTAGTGTGTGGCTTTCACAACATTACCAAACCCATATACTGTATGTCCCACCCTCATTTAACTGGGACAGATATGACAGGAAGTAACAAGACATTTTGCTTAGAATGGAATCACAACAATTATCCACTCTTCTAATCCTCACGAGCATTTAGAACTCATAGGACCTTCTCAGAAGCAGTTGAATGTATAAAAGAAATTTTGTTTCATAGGATCACTTGTATATATTTCTGAGAGTTTTGGAAGAACAAAGCATTTATTCCATTCCATGACATCATCCCATCACAGTTAATCCTGTCTCTTCACAGGAAGTGCTAATTTACTCAAATACCTCAAGAAAAGGTCAGGAGTTCCTGAAATACCTCACAAATTTATCCATTAACGCAACTCTGTTTGTACCAAACAATGATGGACTGAAGAAAAATGAGGTAAAGAACAAATGCACTATTATTTATTGCCAGTTCTGAAAGAAATACCTTGGCTTGGCAGTAACAAACCGTAAGTTTTGTGTTAAGTAGCTATTTTGCTAATGGGTTTGAAATGAGGTTACATTTTAAAAGTAATGTAGATTGTGCTGACATAGGAATCAGGAAGGCTCATGAGAAAGGAATGTAGTTTTCTGGTTGAGGAAGCCTCCCTCTCTTTTCGCCCACTACATATATTCCTTCACCTCAGCCTTAAGCTTCACCTCTGTCTTACCTGCACTATGTATTATGCAATCTTCTTTTTTTCCTGCTGACCTTTTTTTCTGCATCATTTGATATTCAGTCACCAACTGATAAGTTTAAATTTGTTTTTTAAAAAAAAACAGTTCAACATCTTGATGTCTGAGGCAAGTACAACTTTATTGCAAAACACAGGAAGTTAACACTACACATAACAGAGAGACAAGAAACCAGATGGTGGTACCGTCCATCTGGGGAATTGGAACCAGCAAATGATTGCAAAGATCCAAGTCATCAAGCTAAATGCATTTAGGGTCACAGAACGTGGGGGACACCAAAGGGTCTAGAGCACTTCCTTAAATACCTTTATCACAACTGTCCCCTGTGACTGCTTCATATGGAGCACATGCCTGTTTTGGGCCCATCCAACTGACTGCTTGCAGGCCATTCACTTCTATGGGAAAACCAATTCTGCACTTAGGGAGAGTTTTGTGGATGGGGAGAACCCTGGTTGCCTCACCCTACTGCACCATCTCCGGTCTTGCAGATATCCAGTGCTTGTTCAGCTAGGTATCATGATCCCCTTTATATACTTCCCCATGAGAAGAAATTATTCTAGAACAGGAATACCGGGTTTTACATTAGAACATAAGAAGAGCCGTGCTGGATCAGGCCAAAGGCCCATCTAATCCAGCTTCCTGTATTTATTTATTTATTTATTTTTGCATTTATATACCGCTTCCATCTCACAGTGGCCTTACCAAATGCGTCTGGGAGCGCACAAAACTAGATATCTGTCTCCTGTTGCCGCTGTCCTGCATCTGGCCCTTGACATACCCTGGTTTTAAGTCTGGAGATTACACAACTCCATCCTGGTTTGGAAGCTGTGATAGACTTTTCCTCCAGAAATCTGTCCAATCCCCTTTTGAAGGCATCCAGAACAGATGCCATCACCACATACTGTGGCAGGGAATTCCACAGACTAACATGCTGGGTAAAAAAAAAAATTCTTTTGCCTGTTCTCATGCTCCCAACCCTTTTTTAGGCTAGAAGATGAGGTCTCTTAAGGTTTCTTAGCACATTGGTCCTGCCATATATTCTGTGGAAAACTGTGGGATCAGAAAAGCCTTTTAGATAAATGGTTCAAAACTGGCTTGCATAATGTGAATACCGCTATTGCAGTGATCTAGAAACATCTGTCCAGTGGGAAAAATGTCAATTTTGTTAATTGGTATACCTGTGTGTAACTGAGATTTCTCACTACTTTTAGTCATTGTCTGGAAGAGATATTGAATATCATTTATCAAACACTGGCACATTCTATTATGAAGATATGACCAATGGAACAACCCTTCAAACTAGAATAGGGAAAAGGCTGTTAATTACGCACGGTGGAGACCAGGACTACCAAGTTTCCCCCATTCAAAAGGTATGTGATTTATTCAGACATGATTATGATTATGTTGGCACATGGCCAAGCAATGGGCCAGCATGCCAGAGCTATGTTCCACACCAATTACTACTGGTACTAATAAGTTGCTCACATGAGCACTAGTTCACATGAGTCTTTCCTGTAAAATGGGAGGGGGAAATCGTATGACCCAGATTTAACACATATGGAGCAGCTATTTTAGACATGTTGCTCTTTATATGGGTTGGGGTAAGAGAGGAAGGCTCTGTGTTACTCCGGTTCAACAAGAATTGAATTTTGCCCCAATGACATTTCTTAGCTGGAATACAACCACTTTTTCCATTGCCACACTCAAAGCATATACAGTGGTACCTTGTATATAGGAATTAATTCATTCCAAATGAAATTCTGTTAAGCAAATTCTCCTTTATACAAATTTCCCATAGGAATGCATTGAAAATGGAGTAATTCCTAATCGCGACCATTTTTATGTTGTACGGATTCGCCCCATAGGTGATTCTGTTAAGCAAATTTCCCCTATCTTTGAAATGTTTTATGTTGTACAGATTTTATATTATACAAACCGTTTGTTATACGAGGGTCCACTGTATCTGCTTTACAAATTTCAGCTGGCCTGATTTTATTTCTACTCAAAGAGCCTGCAATAGCATTGTCTTGGGTTGGTATGCTAAGGAGCTCTCCAGAGCATTCATAGGACATTCACAGAACTAGTTTTGCAGGACTTGGTCATAGAACTCAAGACATAAAAAAAAAAAATGAAACTGAGCAAATCTTATAATCAATATTACGTCTATATGCTGATCAGAGCACACTAAGCCCTTAGGTCATCATCATCAGGAATTCAACACTGTTGCTGCCAAAGGCACAAATGTAAGAGCACTAGTCTGCATTACACTAAGGGCTTTTTTAGTGCTACTGAAATGGCTAATACTTTGCTAATTATTTGTGCCAAAATATTATTTCAGCTTTATTTGGCTGGAAATACACACTTATCAAATAAGTCAGAACATGGTGGCCTGTAGTTCTCACTACCATTCCACACAATATAGAAATCCCAAAGGTTCACACAGAAAGCCTCAGAAACTTTTGACATTTAGTATCTTAGATACTGGCTTGGGACCAGAGTACCTGTCGGAGCGTATCTCTCAGAGACCAACTGGGACCAGGCCCACGAGAATGGCGCAGGCGCAGTCACTGAGGGTGGCCACACCCAGAGAGGTGCGGAAATTGTGTACATGTGACCACGCCTTCTCTGTGGGGGGGGGCATGCTGTGGAATCATGTCCCCAGTGAGCTGCCCCTAGCAGAGTCCCTGCCACCTTCAAAAAGGCTTTGAAAACTCACCTTTTTAAGGAGGCATTCGGCGACCTTTCTATTTAAGTCCCCCCCCTCTCCTTTTTGACGCCTGCGTCATCTCCTCTGGAGGGTATTGTTTCCCCTCCTTTTATTGGAATTTGTTGTTTGGTTTTCTTTTGCCTTGTTTTATTGTTAGCTGCCCAGAGTTCCGATCCGGAAGATGGGCGGGATACAAGTGTAATAAATAAATAAATAAATAAATAAATAAATAAATAAATAATAACAGCTGCACGGCTGGTGAGTGGCAGGGCCGCCAAGGAACGCATCACGCCAATTCTGTATAATCTTCATTGGTTACCAGTTGTTGCCCAAACCTAATTCAAAGTGCTTGTTTTGACGTATAAAGCCCTAAATGGCTTAGGACCTAGATACCTGAAGGACCGCCTCCTTCCATATGAACCTACCCAACAATTAAGATCTAGCCAGGGAGCCCTCCTGAAAGAGCCATCCCTCAAAGAGGTGAAAGGGATGGCTTGCAGGTATAGGGCCTTTTCAGCAGCTGCCCCCAGATGATGGAATGCCCTCCTGAGTGAGATCTGCCTGGCACCGACACTGGTGACATTTCGGCGCCAGGTAAAAACTTTCCTGTTCCAGAAATTTTTAAACTGATGATTGTGGGTCCTGATGGCAATTTTAGTGTTGTGCTTTAATGTATTTATTGTATTTATATGTTTTTATTGTTTTAATTTTATTGTTATTTTGATGTTTTAATTGTTTGTTTTGATTGTGAGTCGCCCAGAGACCTCTGGGTAGTGGGCGGCATAAAAGTTAAATAAATAAATAAATAAATAAATAAATAAATAAATAAATAAATAAATAAATAAATAAAAATAAATGTAGCATATCTGGATCAGGTAAATAAAATTACTCCTTGAAATGGAAAGAATGCAACATTAGCTTCATGAGTGATTATATCAATGTACAGCTAGAAGGCAGGTGATGTTTCCTTGTATAAGAGATTAGATTCCTTCCTCAGCCAGTTATGACCAGCCAGAGAAGGCTCTTTCTTGGGATGATGCCCAACAAGAGGAGTGAATTCTTTAGCAAAGAACAGAATTGTATGAAAAGGATCAAAGCATGAGAAATAAAACTTCAGCATTGTTTCAACAGAAACGTAGGAAGGTCGTATAAGGTATTCATTCCAGTTATGAGTGCTGTTTTTTTCCCTTCCAGACGGAAACAAAATACGTGGATGGAAAAGCTATTCTTGAGTGGGACATAGTTGCTTCTAACGGGGTCATCCATGTAATCGCAGCAGCTCTGAAAGCCCCTCTGGTGCCCCCGGTAAGTTTCACCCATGTCAAAATTGCTGATGTTCTATTCCCTCGTTCCTCTTCTGGCAGTAGGCCAGATTTTTAAAAATCTAAAAGGTAAACTGCCTTCTGCCTTCTAATTATTGACTCATAGTTAACTAAATGGTAGCTAGTTGAAAGACAACCCTTCTCCCTCTAAAAGGATCTGCATATATGGGTGTGTTCTCTGCTTAAAAAGACACATCTATTGCCATACCACATATTTTCATGGATTTGGGCTCTGTAAAATGTCTTGTTATGTTTACCGATATGATTATGAAACCACCAGTTTCAAAGATTATTTCAAGGCAGCTGCCTCTAGCTAAAAGTGACATCATGTGTGTTTTTGTTATTCAAACCCAGGGCTCCCGAGTCCTGGGGCTTTCCCTTGATCTACACACTAATCAATGTTATTTCTCCATGCTCTACAATGCCTGCATCACCTTTTATTTAAAAAAATCTTACACACACATGAACATGCATTTATTTTCACATTTTTATTATTTTCGCTTTTTCTAATATACTGTACACAGTTTTGCAGGCTATGAGGCAGGATACAATTTATGGCACATAGTTTGCCCCTAATCCAGGCATTTCTTCATACATTTTTGAGTAAAAAAAAACTACAGTACTGCAAAATTCAGGGAAGTGTAAAAACAGAAGGGTAACTGTTTTGATCTGCGTTTTATTCCAGTAAAAGAACCAGTTAGGTTCAATTTAAAGAAGTTCTAACTATTCCTAGCTCCACCTTTTAAAAGCTTTGAAGTTTTATTTGGCAAACTGTAAGATAACACCAGATCTTTTATTTTTGCTACATGGGACTCATCTGTCTATCTTTTCCATTCAAATGAACTGTTTTATTTATATAGCATACTCATTTGCCTCCATCCTCTCTGTTCAGACTCTACATCCTGCAGTTGGAACAGGAATATTCTTTATAATCCTTCTGATAATTGGAATTATTGCTCTTGCTAGTTATTCATACTTCAGATTCAAGCAGAGAACCATTGGCTTCCAGCATTTCAAGGTAGGAAAGAGATGAATTGTGCTTTATACTTGCTCTTAAGACAGGCCTGCCCAATGTCCAGCCCGGGGGCCAAATCCGGCCCGTCAGGCCATTCTGAGTGGCCTGCGGCTGGCTGGCTCACCCCTCCCTTCCCCTCCTTCGCCCCACCTTCTGCACCGCCAAGGAGCTTTGGGGTGGGCTGGTGGGCGAACCGTCACCGCTGCTGGGGAGCTTGGGGGGTTGAAAGGTCGCACAGATCACCTCTTCCAAGGGGCTCCCTGTAGCCACGGCTCCCTGTGCTTCCTTTGGTCCCCACCTTCCTTCTTTCCTCCCTCCCTTGGTCCCCGCCTTCCTTCCTGCGGGTGGGGTTGCAAGGGGCCAGTGGGTGGGGCTTATGGCTCAGTGGGTGGGGCTTGCAGTGGTGTGGCAGGGTTGGGGAGCAACCGGCCCCTGACACATTCTCAGCCACCAAATCTGGCCCTCCTTACAAAAAGTTTGGGCACCCCTGTCTTAAGATGAGCCTCATGGTGCAGTGGTTAAACGGCTGTACTGCAGCCAAAACCGTGCTCACAGCCAGGGGTTCAGTCTCAGGCAGACGGCTTTTGGTTGACTCAGCCTTCTATCCTTCTGAGGTTGGTAAAATGAGTAACCACCTTGCTGGGGGAGGGGGGCAATGTGTAGCCTGCACAATTCAATTATAAGCCTCTGAGAGAATGCTTTCAGCACTATGTGTTGATATATAAGTAGAACACTTGGCTTGGGTTGGCTTTATTCACCTGAATATGAAGATGTTGAGCTTGTTGTGGGGGTGTGGGGGTGTTCTGATTGCTATCATCATCATTACTGCAATAAATATTTTATTTTCAAAAAAACAGGAAAAAGATGATATTGATGCAACTGCACTGGAGAAGTCTTCAAACATCACAAACCCTAACTACGAAAATCTGGCAACAGCAGATGCTTCCTGTGATCCATTTACAGTAAGTTTGATCCATTAGGCACGGGGACGTCACCCTAGTCACCCCTGCATGGCAGGGCACTTTTTCCCCACTGCAGCTTTTGCAGGCAAAGGAGTGGGCCAAGCGTGTAGGATGCTTTTGAAAATGTCTGTATCTGTTTACCTTTGTGTTTCATATTTGATAACTACGTTGCACTTTATAATGGCAATATTGCAACTGAATTTTGAAAAGCCATATATACACACTCTGAATATAATTTTTTTTTGCAAACGCAGGTTTCTGATGAACAGCAGGTGGTGAGCAGTGATTCCCATGAGGCATTCTGATCCCCTGAAGGGCATCATCAGTTGCACAAACTCTCCGCTGGAATAGAGCATGAAGATATAAGGCAGTTGCAAAAGCATCTCTGCTTCCAAAGAGGGACCTTGGAAGATTATGGAAAACTCTCAAACCAGAAGGTGGTTTAGGTTGCTTGGGAACCTCTTTAACCACTTAGTTGTACCATTCCCTTCTTTTCTGAGACCAACGTGTTGGGAAACCATCACTCACATCCCACTCTGGGAATACTCATAGGCATCTGCTTGGCCACATGGAGAAGAGAGTGATGGACTCTGCAAATCTAGCAGGCCTCCTCTTTACACCTCTGCAGGATTTGCTTCTGCTTTCTTACCTCATGGTGTGGTGCCTAGACGGGTGGCCAGTAATTCTCTCTAAAGTTCTCGTATGCTACAGAAGCAGCTGAAGTTACTCCATTATAGCAAAATTGTGTTTACTTCAAGACGACCCTCGCAAGGATGATTGGCTTGATCCAGAACTGGCATGGTAGAGACCAGGTGTAACATTTCTACTTAAAAACATAAACAGTACCTTGAGTGAGGTGATCAAGCAAAGGATGCATTACAACTGTCTAATGTTAGAAGGACACATGTGCATACTTTTTTTTTGCCAAAGAAGAAATCAAAGTCCAACAAAATGATACTTCAAAACCAGCAAAGGTGTTGTGCCACTCCAACAAACAAGTGTGCATTCAAGCCGGCATTACATGAACTCACTGTACAGACCAGATGTAACATTTCTACTTAAAAACATAAACACCTTGAGTGAGGCATTAGTAGAACAGATCAAGCAAAGGATGCATTACAACTGTCTAATGTTAGAGGGACGCATGTGCATGCTTTTTTTTTTTTTGCCAAACAGGAAATAAAAATGCTTCAAAACCAGCAACGGTGTCATGCCACTCCAACAAACAAGTGTGCATTCAAGCAGGCATTACATGAACGCAATGTAAACTAAGATTTCTTTGAAATGAACTTCTTGGATCCATCTTGCTCATACGAAAAACACCTTGGGGCTTTACTAACAAAAATTATGCTGTAAAACAGTGATACATGTGAACAGGTTTCCTCAGTTTTGTAATGTCCCATTTTTCAGACTAAACAGTTATAATCCAGAGGGGCACTCAGTTGCAAATCTTCTCCTTATCTATCCCAGCCATGCATAGGAAACTTTTTGCTGTCCTTTTGCAATAGTTCTTATAACAAAGCCACCAACTGGAAGCTTGTTTTACATGTTTCCCATCAATTCCCTTACGCTGCCTTAAATGCCCTAAGCACATCTGATCTTGCCTGATTTCAGAAGCTAAGCAGGGTCAGCCCTGGTTAGTACTTGGATGGGAGACCACCAGGGAATACCAGGTGCTGTAGGCATCTGGAGTAGGAACGGGCAAGCCACTCCAGTTTTCCTGCCAGGAAAACTCCATGGACATGGGGTCATGAAGAGTGGTCACGACTATCACAACACAACACACACACACACACACACACACACACACACACACACACACACACACACACACACACACACACACACACATCAATTCTCATAAACTACACACTGCTTATTTGCTCTGAGGCACATTGCTCTGTTCTTAATCACCCAGAGTGCAGGAACTGTAATAATGGGCTCATGCTAAGGAAGCCAGAATTAGGATGAATATCAGGAAAAACTTCTTAACTGTTAGAGCAGTAGGACAATGGAACCAATTACATAGGAGTTGGTGAGCACTCCCATGGTGAATGAATTCAAGAGAAAATTGGACAACTGAAGCAGATTGGAACTGCTTTGATTTGGATTCCTGTACTAAACAGGGGGTTGGACTTGGTGGTCTTATAGACCCTTTCCAACTCAATTAGTCTATAATATTAGACATGGGCACGACTCGGCAAAATCGTTTCCGTTTCCATTCCTCGTTTCTGTTACGTAACGGAAACGGTAACGACAATTACTCCGCCAGAACTTGAACTCGAACCGACTAAAGAAAAATGGGGTCTGATTTGTCGTGGTCGTTCCTGGCGGCATCGCAGCGATCGCGCGATGCCAAGCGGCACAGGAAAAAAGTTTTAAAAATTTAAAAAAGCCCGATTCCCGGCCAAAAAAGCAGGCGAAAATATGCCTGCCTGAGGGCACCTACCAGAGGGGTGGTTTCTGGGGGTGGGTCCCCGGCCTCCCCCCCTCCTCTCCTGGGCTGCGCATCCTCGTCGTCTCGCCAACTCGCCAAGCGGCGCGGCACAGAAAAAAAGTTTTAAAAATTAAAAAAAAAACGATTCCCGGCCAAAAAAGCAGGCAAAAATATGCCTGCCTGAGTGAGGGCACCTACCAGAGGGGTGGTTTCTGGGGGGGGGGTCCCCAGCCTCCCCCCCTCTCCTGTCCTGGGCTGCTCTGGTGGGGGGCATCCTCGTCGTCTCGCCAACTCGCCATGCCATGCGGTGCGGGCGGGGGATCCAAAATGGGGCGACCGCAATACAGTGGACCCTTGTATAACAAACAGCTTGTACAACATAAAATTTGTACAACATAAAAAATCCAGAGATAGAGGAAATTTGCTTAACATAATTGTGTATGGGGAGAATCCATACAACATAAAAATGGGATCACTCCGTTTTCAATGCATTCCTATGGGAATTTGTATAAAGGAAATTTTGCTTAACATAATTTTATTTGGAACGAATTAATTCCTTTATACAAGGTACCACTGTATTTATTTTGAAATCGTGGTCCAAAAACACACCAAAGCACCACAGAAACATGCGAAAATAGCTATTTTAAAACTGCCTGAATTTTTTCAGTAGCAGCAGGGCGTTTTTCTTGCAACAAAACGTCTCCATTGATTTTATTTTATTTTATTTTATTTTTTTACACCTGCGCAATGATGGGCTGGCCATGGGAGTGGACCATGCAAATTTTTGGAGCCATTCCAGCAATTGCATGGCCACTTGGCCAGGATTTGACCGAGACTACTGGGATGTGCCAGTCGGACATAAAAAGCCCACTAACCCTAGCCCGAACCCGAACCCTAACTCTAACCCTAACCCATACGCCAGTACACTGTCCTTCTTAGTGGGTCAGAGAGGCACCCAGAGGTGCACCCAGTAACTCACTCTAACCTTACCCGTAACCCTAACCCTAGCCCTTGCGCTAACCCCTAACCAGTAAGCCAGATGTGTACTCGCATTGCACTACAGCAAGTACACTTCCCTTCTTAGTGAGTCACAGGGCGCCCGTAAGGGTCCTCTCTCACTTTGTTCCCCAGCCCAAGTGCACCGTATGCCAGCAGGCAGTGAGTCACAGAGGCACCCGAAAGTGAGGTGCCTCTGCCTGCTACTGCAACTTGGTATGCATATCCAATTGGCTATGCATGCCATTTTGTAGCAGGCCAGAGGAGGCACCCACCCCAGAGAGGTGCCTCCAGGAGCCCGCTTTCCCTTCATGGCGGGCCAGAGGAGGCACCCACCCCAGACAGACGAAAAAACAACAAACGAAACGACAAATTTTTGAAAAATTTCACGACAAACGGAAACGAGCCAAAACGGGCCAGCTCCAACACACGACAACTCGAAATGTAATTTTTCCTGGTCGTGCCCATCTCTATATAATATGATTCTATATCCACTGTAAGGATTTTGCTTCTTAAAAAGACCAAATCAACCCTGTGTTATGACATCCACACTAGTTAAAATCTTACCGAATTGGATGAGACATTTATTGGTGTTTAAGTTAAAAACATTGTAACATTAAACAGTCATCTTTCTGAGAACAAAAATACTTGTTTTATGAGAAGCTCCATCCCAGGTACCAGATTCTCAATATGGGCTTTTCAATGTGTCAAGAAAGAATCTAACCACCTCATTTCTGTTCTTCAAATGAAGTACATGGCCAAAACTCCACTGGCACAATACTGAGGGAATTACAAGTAGCAAACATCTCAACAAAGAAGGGAAGATATTTGCTTCAAGTTGCATCACAGCACTAACACCAAAACCGAAAATTATTATTATTAATGTTTATTATCTACATTAATTTGCAACCAACTCCAGAGCTTGTGGTTTTGACCCAGATACCTCTCACACACATTTTTACAACACACTCAAGTGCAGCTCATAACAGCAACCAACACCAGATGACAAATTCACTGCAGAAAAAGAACTCAAGTTTTTATTCTGCAACAGAAGTGCTTTTTCGCAACGTTCCAACATTGGCAGTGTGTTGAGCTACAACACACAAATACATATGACTATATTCATGATGCTGCATAATATACTGTACTGTATGTTAACACATACATTCTTGTGAACCTTGAAAGAGTTTTACAGTATGCCTTTGTCTGAATTCACACCTATTTCGTTGCTGAACAAGAACAGTCTTCCAAAGACCATCAGGAGTGACAGTTGTATTTCAAGGAATGTTAAGTCTCCTTTTAGACTCGATCAGCCATCATTTTTAATATTTTAAGCTGTTTTGTTTTTAAATAAGCAAGGAGGAAATATTAAGGCTATTTTGACACAGCACGGCCACAAATTCAACAGGGTTTTGTTCTGTCTAGAAAACAGCATGGTTACCATGTTCAGCAGAGGTCATGCACAGCATGTCAAAGAAAACATATTGGCAACAACACTGAAAACCAGCCCCTTAGCATATGATCACCACTAGAGATGGGCACGACTCAAATGGTGTTTCGTTTGTCGTTTAGGGGGTCCGTTTCAGTTCATTTTCGTTTTTTGTGAATTTTTTACAAAAAAAATTCATTTTCGTTTCGTTACGTAATGAAACGAAAAAACAAAAACAAAAAATTGCTGTTTCGTTAGCATTCATTACAGTTCAATGTATTTGCTGCAACAAAAACGAACCGCATGGCAAAATTTCTGTTGTTTCGTTTCGTTTCATTTTGGAGACAAAATTCGTTTTTCGTTTCGTTACGTAACGAAACGAAAAAACGAAAACGAAAACAAAAAATTGCTCGTTCCGTGCCCATCTCTAATCACCACTATTTGGCCAGTATTTCAGAGAACTGAAAAGAAGGGCTGAGCAAATGGTGGAAGGACTTTCTGTTATCATGCCAAGGGAGAGGTTTACTGTGAACATATTCGGCATTAGAATGATTCACTAGGAGTGACTATGTCATCTGTACAGGATGCACAGCTCATATAAGAAATGAGCTTCATGATGCTTGTCTTTCATAATGTTTTCACATAGAACTGTCAGGCGGGTTACATAATCATATACAGTATATCATATTTACTCCAAGATCCTTGGTGGGCTAGGTCAGGATCATCCAAGGTCAACAAACAAGAAATTAAATGTTGTCAAAACAAGAAAAGAATCAGCGGCTTGGTTAAAGTTCATTCACCCAAAGGGGGTTTAGGCCTATAAAACCATGTTTTTCAAGGCAAAGCAAAAATCAGGTGAAACTTCAGCTCAGCCCTACTTTGAATTCTGTATCAATAAGATGAAATCCTGGGCAATATGGAATCATGCCAGCAGGCCATTCTGAAATGTGCAAAACGCCATAAAATATATTAATGCCAACTACAAACTCCAACACAGAAATGCCTACAAAATTTGAAAACATACAACATTTATCTGACTAGCATTTCCAGAGCCAAATTATTTCCTAGAAATAAGAGTTATTCTTGCTATATTTAAAAGAGTCAGCAAAGTACATGAAGATTTTTAAAAAAAATTAAACAATACATTTATTGATCCTTATCTCAATTGTGATACAGTCACCCCCCACCATTTTGCGTTTCATATACTGCAGTCCTGGTATATCACGGGATCACAGTATATGAAACAAAGGCCCCTGGGGTAAGCTGCATGGACCTGTTTGAGGCCTCCTGCACTTACCTCAGGCCTGGCATTGCCCCAAAGGGTCTGGCACGGGCTCACGGGCCTGTCGGAGGCCTCAGTAGTGGTTTCCGGCAAACCAAAAGTGACTTCCGGATCACTGGAAACCACTTCTGGGGCCTCCAACAGGCCCGGGAAGCCCATCAGAGGGCCATTTGGGCCTGTGGTAAGTGTGGAAGGCCCCAGGTAGGCCCCCAGTCCCATTATTGCGGGTCGGGTCTCTAACCCCCACAATAGGTGGGGGATTACTGTACCTATGTTGAAAGTGTTCTGGTCCTTTAGTTTATGCACATATGTGATTTTTAAATGTATGACTGCAGAAGCCACTTCCTCTTAGAGTTAAATGGTACTCTGTATTATGCAGAGTTTTAGGGTTTTAAGTTGTTCAATTATTAACCAGCCATGAATTGGTATATTGCAAGTTTAAATTGGCGTATTAACTTCCTGGTGTTAAAATTTAGTTACTGATTTCAGTTTTCTGCAGTTTTCAAGTAGCTGGCAATGGAGAAAGGAAAGTTATTCGAAGTGCAATATTCCAAGCTACTCTTCCTTATAAACTCCAATTAGATAAAAAATAATCTATGGAAGAAGGACAGCAGAACAGATTTTTCACCAGATCTACGAAAGCCTACATTCCTTTTCAGACATTCTGATATACAGCATTATTAAACATCTTTTAAAGCTTACATTCCTGAGGGAACATACAGCGGACTGAGCTCCATTAATATTTAACTGTATATATTAAGAACACATGACCATGGAGCAAGGCATTCAGAAATGTGACCGAGGTTGATAATTTGGACAAAATTCTCTTCTTTATAAAAGCCTTGGTGTTTTCACTACCAGCAGGACTGGTGAGCTGCTTCCTAAAGTTTATTTTAAATTTGTGAATGCTGCTGATGTCATCACATGAAGGCACATTTAGCACATTCACTGTGCAGTCCTACATATACCTACGCAGAAGCAAGTCCCATTCAGTTCAACAGGATTTCCTACTGGGTCAATAGATATAGTATGCAGTGTAACAATATTAAACAGTGGCCATTCTTGTATACCACAGACACAAACCCTATGGTGCTTTTAACACCTCAGAATTTGACCACAATTCCCAGAACCCTTTAGCAGCCACAGTAACCTTTCCATGTCCTGGCAATATGTAATGATGACATACAGGTAAAGTGCTGAGTGCCGTAAGGTTTAAACCAGTGGTTCTCAACCTGTGGGTCCCCAGATGTTCCTGGACTGCAACTCCCAGAAGTCTTCATCACTAGCTGAGCTAGCTAAGATTTCTGGGAATTGCAGTCCAGGAACATCTGGGGACCCACAGGTTGAGGAGCACTGGTTTAAACTATTACTAAATATTCCTATGTACTGCTGGATTGTTATCTTATAGTCTGTTAGAGTACTGTATGGGAGACGTGTTTCTTCTGTTTCTATAGTATGAATGTCTACATTAAACCCAGATAATAAATACTACCTCTTTATTATGCTAGTGTTATCAGTTTTAACTTCCAATTATTTAGTTTCTTTTTCTGCCAACTCGCAAACTTCGTCCTACTTCTGCACCTTGGAGTACCATAAACTGTCAGCAATCTTTTAAACACTAGTTAAAGAGCCAAATTTTGTTTGGCAGCATACTAAAATAGGATTATTTCATAGCTGTACCAACTTGTGTACAGTCAGTTGCACAGCAACTAGTGGCTACTGATGGAAATGCACATCTCACCTCCACAAGATGCACCCAACCAAGTTGCACGGAGCAGAGGTGACCACTGCAACATGGATGTCTATTCTAAAGTACATCTGAGAAATACCCATTTCCCAGTATTAAAATGGTAATTCATTTCAGGTTTGTCAAAGACAGCAATATATTAAATTCTCTACCCACTACCCAGAGGGGAAAAAGAGCATCTATCAGAACATTGACTTCAGTGTCTCCAGAACTTCTGTAAATTTGACATCTTGTTCTCCCATTTGGCAGAAAAATAGTTATGCTTTCAGCTAATTGAGTCATTCAAATCCAGAGCAAGGTTCGTCTTATGCAAATTCACAAGAAAATACAGCATGCTAAGTTGTAGAAAAGAGAATGTTTAATATTTTGTTTGTTTTCTGTGCAAATATAATCTTTCCTTCCAGCAAATAATTCGGCTGTGGGAAAGATCCATTTCCTCTCAGTGCAATCACAAAGCCCATCAACTCTCACATAAAGAAGAGACCAGCTCAATAGCCTCCTGTGCTCTGTAAGCATGTACAGTGATAAGATGCTACAACTATTACCAAAGAAACAGTTTATTCCTAAAGGTACATTTTTGTCCTAGTAAATACACTTTGGTTTACTGAAGCACGGGAAAAGATGAATTGATAAAGATCTGACATGACAAAAAAGTAGGTGGCCAATGCGGAGAAGAACACTTATTTAATCTGAATCATCTCTTGCAGAAATGGTATTCTGAATGTACCAGTGCACAGCTGGCCTGACCAGGCAGGAAGTTCATGTTGTAGAGGAGTTCTCCTTGGATAAAACGTGTAATCATGATCATAGTTCAACAGGCAACTCAAGGATGCCATGTAAATATCAGCAAACCGAGACAAGCGCCTTAAGAAATAGGTTGGGTTCTGGTCAGTCCTGAACAAGCTTCCAAACTGAGAATTGAAGAAATTCCTAGTCATTTCCCTGCAGGGAAGAAAGGAGGGAAAAGACTTTTTAGAATGGTCATTCCATTAAATATTGCTTATCCTTCAATTAACAATGTCCCAGCTTATTTCAAACTGGTTCATTTATTGAAAAAAAAAGAGTTATATTGTAATCAGGGCCTATAGTGGTGATGCATCACCAACATCTAAATATGGTATTATCTCCGGGCATAAAACATTTCCCCATTCCTTCTAGGCTTACCTCTCATCCATAGTATACATGAAGAGAGGATAGCTTTTCTAGGCAAGAATATACAGGTGCAGACTATCCCTATTTATTTACATGTGAGGGATCTGCTTTTGTATTAAGACCCATTGGCTTCACAGATGACCTGCTGCTGATGAAAATGAGGACTAGCATACACACACGATACATAGGTGCACAATATAATCATAGCTACCCTATCCTCCAGCAGAACGTCCCTATACTGTAGTCTAGAAGATATATTGTCTGCCATAAATCAGAATTACAATTTAGATCATATTACCTTCTCTAGCCAAGTCACTATTCCCCACCACCTAATTTTTTAAACAGTGTTTTCGTATTCGTAAGTGTATTAACATTAATTTTGATTATAATTTTTTTGTTTTTAATTATAGTTTTGTTATATGTTTGAATTGCTTGAATTGTTATTATGCTATTTCTCAATGTTGTAAGCAACCCAGAGTGACCTTTTAGGCCAAATGGGTGGGATAAATGAATGAATGAATGAATGAATGAATGAATGAATGAATGAATAAATGAATGAATGAAATAAGAGGCTTTGGTTAAATTCGTCTTATGTTATCTGGCTATCAACACTAACAAATCTTAGGCACCAAGCTGTGTATGAGTCACTGTGGACTAAATGACTTGCTATGCCAAGAGGCATGGTGGCTCAGTGGGCTAAGGCTCCGAAAACTCTTGGCTGCAAAGTCAGCAGCTCAGCGGTTCGAATACCAGGTGCCACACAGCAGAGCCAGCTCCCGCTGTTAACCCCAGCTCCTGCCATCCTAGCAGTTCGAAAGCATGTCAATGCAAGTAGATAAATAGGTACCGCCGTAAAAAGCAGGAAGATAAAACAGTGTTTCCTTGCAGCCATGCCGGCCATGTGGCCATGGACTTGCACAACACTGTCTCTTCAGCTTGAATACGGAGATGAACACTGCATCTAGAGTCGGAAATAACTAGCACGCATGTGCAGGGGAACCTTTATCTTTTAGCTTTTTATGTCTAACTGCATAGGTTGAATGTTCATTTATTTCAAAATCCACTTGCAGAGGCTTCACCTAAACCAGAAAATACATGGGTGGAAGGAAGCCTTGCTAAACCCCTTTTTCTCTGCCTTCTCCCTCCCAATATTAAAACTGCTTCTTTCATTCCCACTACGAAGGCTATATTTCTTCAGCATCATTGCATTTCCTTAATGCAATCTGTGGATACAAGCAAAAAGAAGGAGCACCCCAGAAATTGACAATAAATAAATTGCTCCCTCCAGCAATTTATTTATGAACATCCCTCCAGTTAAGTTCAATCATCTTAATCTTTAAGGGACTCTCTCTCGTGACATTCATTTGGGTAAAAAAATGAAAGAAACAACTGGAATGGGGGGGGGAGATCAAACAGAAACCTATGATCATCATTTCACAGAAAAATCTTCAAGAAACATCTTTAATGAACCAGAAATCCCTGATCCATATTAATCTGGTTATTTCTGGCTCATTAAAGGTTCTTCTTTCATTGTTCTTCAAGGATCATGCAACACTGTGCCAGCTTATGCACTCTAGAATTGTTTTAAAAGTTCATAAGTTTCAAGAACTGGGCTTTCTGAAAAACAAATTACTTCCATTATGCTTAAAAAGAATGAAGTGTAAAAGGATGTCTAATCCTTTAAAATAAATGTATGCTAACATTTAGATCAGGTCTTTTATTTTCTCTAGTACCACCCCTCTTCTGGTAAGTCTGATCACCTTAGTCTAAAGGAGACTTGTGACATTTCATGAGTGAAGGGGAAAAAGAGTAGGTTGCTTCCTTTACTTTACCCTATTAATGTATTGCCTATCAAATGAGGGAGTGGATACAGACTGTGCAGATTTCCAAACAAAATGTCCTTGAAAAGGGAGGTAAGACTATAATCTGAGGGTAGCCCAAGTGACACACTGGCAATGGTCCTCAAAACATAAACACATATCTCTTTTCGGACACATACACTTCCAATGAACATTGCAAATATTGTTTTCTATTTCCCCCAAATTCCCTCTCACACATCATCAGCACTGGTCTTTGCTCACGTAAACAAGAGCAGGTAATGACTGCATTGGCTCATCTTCCTAGTCTGCCATATATCCTTGTTAGTCTTTGGAATGCCCTGTCACAGGAGGTGGTGATGGCATCTGGCCTGGATGCCTTCAAAAGGGGATTGGACAGATTCCTGGAGGAAAAGTCCATCCCAGTTTACAAACCATGATGGAGATGTGTAATCTCCAGGCTTAAAACCGGGGTACTTCAAGGGTCAGATGCAGGGGAGTGGTATCAGGAGACAGATATCTAGTCTCATGCGCTCCCAGAGGCATCTGGTGGGGCTGCTGTGACATACAGGAAGCTGGACTAGATGGGCCTTTGGCCTGATCCAGCATGGCTCTTCTTATGTTCTTATGTTCTCATGTCCTCTCCTTCCTTAATACCTACTACATCAACAGTAAGATCAAAATTAAGTTTCTGGTTACATTCTTTAAGACAAAAGGCAACACTAAGCAAATTATTTTTTTTCCAACAGATTAAGAATTCAACAGACGTGAATCTCCTGCTGCACTAGTATCCATTACTATTCACAAAGAACCTGGGAAAGTTCCGGTTCTTTTCCCCCCATATTGAAACAAGTGCCCGAATTTAATGGTTACCTCATTTCCTTTCTTTCCTTCTTCCATTCTTGTAGAATCAGTTGAGAATCAGGATCCCTGTAAACCTGAAATGATTAGCAAAGAGAATGCATAATTTTGCAATTTCTTTACAGACTCCTCAAACAGAAACACTATCTTAGTGTAGCTCTGCCTCCATGCACTGCTTGCATGCCAGGAAAAATATGACAGATCATAGAATCATAGAGTCATAGAGCTGGAAGAGACCTCAAGGGCCATCCAGAGATGTGAAGGGGGGGGGGGGGGAATCCAGAAAAAATTGGGGAAAAAATGATAGTGGTTTTTTTTTCCTGAAGCCTTTTTGTCCCCCCCCCCAAATGGAAACATTGGAAAAAGAAAAAGAAAAAATAATTATTCGATGTTTTATTTTAACATGGTGAATAAAATATTTTAAGATAGGGTGTTCAAATATTTTCCAAATCTTTTCTAAAAAATATGCACAGTATCAGATCATTCTAATTTCTGTGCACTGAGGACAAGCAAGTCCTAGGTTAACTCGCCAATGCAAGAACAAGATGCATTTCTTCCTTTAGGAGGTGCTGCTATTGTCACAACAAAAAGATTTCATGTTTGTTTTTGCATGTGAGTGGGTATGTTTGGTTCTGTCCTGTCCTGTCCACTAGGCTTCAAAGCACTGGAAGAAAATACAGAGCAACAAATTTGCCAAGTCAAATTGTCCATAATCATATTTGTATGTTGCTAAAGTAACATAATGACTTCCAAGCTGTAAAGTGGGGAGTGCTAATATAGCATTTTTTTCAATTTTTCTGAAAATTTCCACACACACCCCCCAAAAAACCTGGGGGGGGGATGGGATTTTTTTTCCTGAGCTGCAAAATTTCTGGGAATTTTACATCTCTAATGACAGATAGAGAAAATGTGACAATCTTATTTAGGTGTTCATAAGTAGATTTAACTGAATACTTGAGGCAGGAGAAGATGGAAATTCTAGTTATCCTTCATCATTTGGAGGAGTAAGTGTTGGAAGAAGAAAGAAACCTTTATGGGTTGAGGTTCTTCACATGATTGAGACCCTCAGGTTTTCCAGGTCCTGGGTCACACTGGAATCCGCAAATCGCAAGGGTCCACTTTTTGGATGTGGATAGTGGAAGGGGATGAGTACTCTTCCCATTGCATTCAGTTTATACTGTGTTCTGAATAGGGCTTGAATTATGAAGCGCATCTCACCATGGAACTTCCATTTTGAAGAACATAAAAAAGATAAAATCTCAGTAGTACAGTCTCATACAGTCACTGTGTGTGTCTGTGTGTGTCTCTGTGTGTGTGTGTGTGTGTGTGTGTGTGTGTGTGTGTGTGTGTGTGTGTGTGTGTGTGTGTGTGTGTGTTGCATCATTACAGTCATGATCAACTCTTCATGACTACAGGTCCATGGAGTTTTCTTGGCAGGAAGGCTGGAGTGATTTGCCAGTTCCTACTCCAGGCACCTACAGCACCTGGTATTCCCTGGTGGTCGCCCATCCAGCACCAAACCTGCTTAGTTTCTGAAATCAGCTGAGATTGGATGTGCTTATAGAAGGTCTATAGAAGGATATGAAGTCCAACTTTTTATCAATTAAAAAATCTTAACAAGCTCTCTCATATACCTTCAAGTTGCCTTCAACTAATAGAACAGACCCTTACAGAACTTTCAAAGGAAGTGAGATATTTCAGGAGCATTCCCTACCCCCAATACTACACACACATATCTGGTGAGTTTTGAAAGCAGAGCAAGGATACAAACCTAGACTGTCTGGGACCCAGACCGCTGATCCAGCACACTTCACTGGGTTCAACAGTGGGTTCAGTGCTATGCTTATATTCTCTAAAGCAGTGTTTTTCAACCTTTTTTGGGCAAAGGCACACTTGTTTCATGAAAAAAATCATGAGGCACACCACCATTAGAAAATGTTAAAAAATTTAACTTTGTGCCTATATCAGTCTCTAAAAGGTTCGCCATTGCTGGTGTAGGGAGAAGCAGGACAGACGGGCCACAGATTGAAGCAGCCCGCTCTCTAGCACCCAGTTCCCACTTACCTGTGTTGTTTTTTTAAAGACATTTTGCCCTGCATGGACTTCTGTGTCCAGTGGATAGGGGCACTGACTCTCCAGGAACACAAATAAGACCCAAAAGCCCATCTTGCTCTCCACACTGTGGCCAAGGCAGATGCCTTCAGCAAGTCCAGCGACAGGAGGGGAGGAGGATGAAGGAAGGCAGGAAGGAAAGAAGGCAGAAAGTGTTCTGCTTGTATACCGCCCCATACCACTTCAAGGAGTCTCTGGGAAGTTTACAGTTTTAATTACAGTAGGCAGGCTGCTAGACACACACATATGCAGGCTAGAAATGAGCACGTTTCTATGAAGAGGGGAAAGGGTACGAATGGAAAGAGAGAGGTGGGGAAAAAAAGAAAGGAAAAGACAGAGAGAGAGAAGAGGGCGACCCAAGACAGAAAGAAAGGGGCAAGACTTCAAGGAACCCATCTCCCCCCCCCCAGAGACGGCTCTTCCCCTCCCGGACCCTAAAGGCCGTCCGTCCGGCTGTCCAGCTGTGCCAGTAGCCCCCCCCCGCTTTAAGCCTCCTCAGCCCAGGCTCGGCGGAGGCGTCCTCCATCCCCTCCTTCTCGCAGCCCTGCCGCGGTGCTCGTGGGGCAGCCGGGCGCCCCTCCTCCCCTTCCCCTCACCTGGTGGTTTTTTCTGGGCTGGGGCTCCCGGGCCGGCTCGTGTTGGTGGGCGGGCTGTTGGGCCATTGGTAGCTCCCAGGAAAGGGGTGGTGGTGGTCCAGGGTAAAAAAAGGAGGGGGGAGAGGGAAGTGAGCGAGTCGCAGCGGCGGCGGCAGGCACAGGGCAAACACTAAGAGAATGAGCAGGGCCAGGTCCGGCCGGGGAGGAAGTGACGCCAGCGCCGCGGGCCGCGGGGGGAGGAGCCAAGCTGGCCCTTGGACGCTATTTATAGCGCCTCCCAGCTGTGGGCCGCCCGCCGGCCCTGGGTTGAATTTCTTTAGAATTTTTCAATTTTTCCCATGGCACACCAGGCAACATCTCGCGGCACACTAGTGTGCCACGGAACAGTGGTTGAAAAACGCTGCTCTAAAGCAGTATATCAGGGTCAGAAGCCCGTGATTCCCATGACATAATCACTATAATATCACAGATTACCTCTAATGCAGCATTACTGGTTTGCTTCAGTACAATAACGTTTATGGATTTTTTTCCAGATGACTATGCAATGGGGCAGAAAAGGCTTATATTTAATTCATATTATAAATGGATTTTATGAACATCCATTCCAATGGTTTGCATTCTGTATTTATTTATTTTTGGCAGTATCAACAAAGAGACGCCCAAAGAAACCTAGAGAGAAGGGGTGATTGAAAGAACAGAACAAACCTGCATGTGTTCTAGTAATCCAGTAAGAGTTTGAAGCCAGGTCATGGTCTGAATATACTGCTCTGTGTTCATGATCTTAATCTCTGTTCGTAACTCTGGAATAATCGCACCCGTTCGCCAGCCGTGCTTTAAGGTCAAATCCTATTTTGTCAAGCAGGATTGCAAAACACAAAGTGTTAGTGTTGAAACAATTTAAAGCATACTTCCATTTTTTTCACCCTAAATGCAATTTTTCAAATGCCCCTATTTACAGATTGGTATTTAGCTATGCTAAGTGGCACTCAGCTTTGCTATCATACAAATAATGAAACAGCCCCCTTTTAAAGGGGGGAGCTGGATTTAAAAACTAGCCAACCAAACGTAAACTATGGGTCTGGTTGCATAGCTTGTGAGTCAAGAAAAAAAGGGTGGGGAATATATTACTGAAAGGATTATAAGGATTATATATTAAAATGGTAAAATATTAATAGAATCTGCATTAAGGTGCTTATTCTGAGGAAGAAAACTTTTTTAGCTCTTGTAACAAAGAGTTTCAGGCAAAGACTGCAAGTTTATGTAAACTCACCTGACACCCAATGAATAAACAAGTTCAAGATTGGACCATACATAAATCAGCAACACTGATACAGCAATGACAATTACTATGTTACTAAGATTCTACTATGTTCGCTGCAGAGATGACCATCTAATTCTGTTTTTAAAGATTAAACCAATCTTTTTCAAAGATTAAACCACGAACTAAGGGCAGGGAGAAAACAGTTGCTAGTGCTGTTCCACAAACTTTTGTGTAAGCAGGGCAAAAATAAGTGCAGTTATTTATTGATTGTTTCATTAATTTGATTTATATACCACCTCTCTGACTACAAAGACACTTGTCTCCTCCTCAACCTCCTCTAGATACAGAGAGGTTATATTTTGGCTGATTTACATACATAAACACAAAAAGGAGCCTTCCTGATTGATGCCTTTGAAGTATCATGGAATTGTGGAAAAGGGGAACAACCAGAACAGATGAGAACAAAAACAGCAGTTTAAACTGAGTAACCCTGTGCAGTTTAAGATCCTTGTGCCCAAAGGAGGATTACTGTTTTACATTTAAATATTTACACTGGTTAGGTTGAAGATGCCATGTGAGCTGTAATTATTTCTCTTTCAGGCCACCCGCAATCTAGCCCAGACCAGAAACTCATAAACTTCTTAACAACCACTCAACAAATGCAAACGACATTGCAGGTTTAGTAAGAAGCTTACATGACTCAGAACAGAAAAGTAATCCCACCAACAATGTTCCCACTTTTACTGCAGAAATGGGGTATTATTCCCCATCTTTGTAAACCTCGCTGATTTACGTAACCAACGATTTAATTACCGCCCTTCCACGAAATAAACAGGGAAGAGACGACTCACCGCTAGGTCGCTGTAAATATGGTCACCAAAATACAAGACTTTGGAACCCCTCCAGCCTGTTAGTTTCAGAAATTCATACAAATTACCCTACAAAACCAGGAGGAAAGAGAAACATTAGCAACGATAAACAAGCGGTGACAGTGAGACTCTGAGAGGTGTAAGGCTTCACTTTTCAGGAGGAAACCAGATTACAGTTCTCTATCATTGGTAAATAATGTTCCCTGCTGTTCCTGCAATCGCCTTCATTTCTAGAAAAAATGTTGGTCTTGATGCTATTTGCTGCTACCTATGCCAAAGACCATCTTGCTTCTCTCTTTTTAAGAAATTGTAATGAACTGGTGATTCCTATGGTGATCTGAGTGATGAGAAAGCTGGTCTAAGGTACGCAGCTGTAATATAAAATCTTTGGAAATGTCAAGTTCTTTGATCCTTCCCAGTTCCCTAACTGTTTTGAGCTCTGGATCTTCCTGACTTTTGAAGTTTCTGCTCCAGACAGAAAAAAATAGAGTAGATATATTTTAAGAAACAAAACATACCTGCTTGTAAATTTGGCCTTTCTGCAATTCATAAATTTTGTCCCAAAGCAAAACACCTCTTTCATTCACCTTACGGAAAGGTCTTTTGGAGGGAGGGGGAGGGAGGGAGGGAGGGAGGGAGGGAGGGAGGAGAGAGAGAGAGGAGAGAGAGAGAGAGAGAGAGAGAGAAGATATCAAACCCCAGTAGCAACAAGAATAAACCAAAATTAACATTCAATTTGTAGAGTTAGAATTTCCAAAGTAGCTTTTAATTTCTTCTTAAAATTAATCTTAACTCATTTTCACCGCAAGACATAACGGTTGAAAAAGATCCAATTTAATGTTTTATTATATGCCTGTTTTCAAAGGTTGCTTTTCTTCAGCTCAGTGAAGGATCTTCCTATTTTCTTGTTGTACTCTCAGTTCAGAACTTTGCCACTGCTGACATTTAGATTTGAATACGAGATGAGACACCAAGGCATGCCTTCGCAGCTCTACCTGTGGTTGTTGCTCAGTTCCAGAATAAAAAGTGCAAAAAATGTCCAAAGCGTGGGATGATTGCATGCTCTAGAAGGAACTGACATCTGTAGGCAGCCCTCCCCATTCCCTTTCCTCCCATTCCTTTGCCTGGCTTTGTTTCTAAGCTAACAACGTGGGGATCATCCATTAATAAGTGCTCAAGAGGCAGTTCAGATTGGATCTCTACCATGGTGACTGCTCCAAGCTTCCTCCTCCCCAGGTACTCCCCAGGCCCATGGCCTGGTACCCATGCTACAGGTTACTTAATCATAAAGTAGGACCCCAGTATCTGCTGGGGATTGGTTCCAGGCCTTCCTGTGGGTAATGAAAAGCGTAGATAAGAGGACACCCCAAAACCCAAAACTACTTTTGTGACAGTAGCTTGCTTTACGGCTGCTGTTTTGCGACAGTAGCTTGCTTTATGGCTGCTGTCTGTGACAGTAACTTGCTTTGCAGCTGCTGAGTTATTTATTTATTTATTTAGTTTATCTGCCAACCATGGATAACTGAATCAATGGTTAATGAATCAGTGGATACCGGGGTCCTACTGTACTTTAAGGAAAGTCATTCACCTTCTCTTGTCATTGAAGAAGGTTGGTTTTTCAGCCTGGACAATGACTACATCAAAGAGATCTCTCCAATCTTTCCCAACAATGAATCGCATACCTCTGTCGCTGTAGGAAGAAAAACCACCTTTAGTCACACAGACATAAGCCAGCTTGCATTCTAAGAAATATCGACTGAAGTCTACTATTTGGATCTTTGTTTGAAAAAAGAGCAAGCCACCTACACAAAGCTGCTAGGACTGTTCGTGATGAGGAACATCTTCTTGCCATGATCAGCCAGCTTTGCTAACACCGCACGTGTTTGATCAGCATAACAAACATATTTCTCTAAAGAGAGAAGAATAAGGAAGTTACCAATATAGTCCTATCTCTATCAACTAATAATCAAAAGGTATCTTTGAAGTCTGTATAATATCCAAGTCATGGGTACACCATCCCTATTGATTTGTGTAATTCAGGCTGCCTGAGTCACATGAACAGCCAGGATAAAGCTAAGCAGGGTGCCACCAGTGCAGGTGCTGTGATTAAACCTTACTGAAATATGTTTTGCATGTAACCATGCTTCTTAAACTTTGCCTAAAGGCTTCTACAGATTTTTACATTGCTTCTGAAAAGCCACAGTTGTTAACTAAAACTACACATCCAGACATCACAGACCGCCTTGTATTCTGAAGAACCTTTTAGTATCCAGAATTTCTAAATTGTCCCAACATAAATTTTTGAAGAAACTTTAATAAACCTAGCCTGTCCAGCTATAGCATTATCTTCACGATTGGACTATTGGATTTAAATCACTAGTCAGTAAAGCTCGATTTAAAAGTGTTCTGCTTATATACCGCTCCATACCACTTCAAGTAGTCTCTGGGCGGTTTACAATTTTTTAATTACAGTGTGCAGGCTACACATTCCCCCCCCCCCAGCAAGCTGGGTAATCATTTTACCGACCTCGGAAGGATAGAAGGCTGAGTGAACCTTGAGCCTGCTACCTGGGATTGAACCCAGGTCGTCGGCACAATTTTACCTGCAGTACAGGCATTTAACCACTGTGCCACGAGGCTCTTAAATCATTATTTCCTACATAAAGACTAATGTTTGCTGGAGTTTTTTTAATCTTAATATCTGCAACTAGATGAAGGTTTCATTTTTAGAACAATAACTTTTCAGATTAGTTTTACAGTTATATCAGAAAATTACTAATTTGGTGGTTATATACCATTGGAAATGCATAGATACATAATTATGAAATTATTGCAAGGTGAATTATCTCCAGTTTAATAGGTTAATCATTCACATTTGGACAACAGTTCTGTATTGGAAGGAGAAAAATAATCATTACTTTAATAACAACAATTTAAATAGTTTTATTTAACGAAAACAATAACATTATAGCATTATGCATACTTGTATTTGCTTAAACATTCATGTTTGTTAACTGATGTGGTGAAAATATTTTTTTTTAAAAACTTAGGCTGACAGATATTCCCAAACTGGGTCTCTTGTATAGGCTGCTGTCATTACAGTTTTTTCTCCTCAAGGGAGAGTGTGAGAATAATATGATAACCCTCAGGCCGCTATACAGTACACATAAAGCTCTCAAGATGTGGAGTACTGTGCTCAAAAGGTTTCACTTTCATTTTACTGCTTGCCCCTCCCTCCCCAAACTTTGCTCTTTGTGCAGACCTATTCCATTCCAAACAACCTTCTATTCATTGAACTTCTTGAAACTAGCGCTTAAGAGGTAAGGGGGTTGAATCTGTGTACATAGATGTGCAGAGGAACAATGGGATTAAGGTCTTTTCTCAGTTCTGATGTTTATTTTATAACATTTTTGCTATGAAGGAGGAATGTTATCGTTGCAGACCCAAATCCACAGTTTTGAAAATAGAAAACCAAGCATCTTTGATAATATCTTCTAGATAGAAAAATTGCCCCAAATAATCAGAAGCCTCTGGGAGAGCATGACATTGTGAATGGATTAATACAGCCTTTTGCTACATAACTAAAAACTAATTAATAATAATAATAATAATAATAATAATAATAATAATAATAATAATAATAATAATAATAATAATAATAATAATAATAATAATAATACCTTTATTGTCAATGTACAACATGTGCACAATGAAATTGGCTGAGTCTCCCTTGCCCACCCCCAACACCATCCCACCCCCCATCCCACTGGCAACCACTCAGTCTTATTGCACCCTGTGTACTTGACACAGAATTCGCCAGCCCACAGGTCAGTTCTTCTATACTTGTCCTGGGATTATTTCCCATTCAGCAGTCTGACAGCCCATGGATAAAAACTGTTCTTCAGTCTGTTGGTACGGCAGGCTATACTACGATATCTTCTGCCTGATGGTAACAAGGTAAAGAGGTGCTGACCAGGGTCTGAGTCATCCTTAAGAATTTTTCCAACCCTCCTGAGGCAACGATCCCTAGCGATGTCGTCCAGTGCACTCAGGTGACAGCCCGTGATATACTGAGCTGTGCTTACCACCCTCTGTAGTGTCTTCCTGTCAGCAGCTGTCAATCCAGCATACCAAACGGTAATGCAATATGTGAGGATGCTTTCAATTGTGGACCGGTAAAAGGAGATCATCAGTTGTTGCTTCACTTTTTTCTTACAGAAGACCCTGAGGAAATGCAGTCTCTGCTGGGCCTTCCTGACTACTTTGGTTGTATTGTTTCCCCAGGAATATTTGGACTATAATGTATCTTAACTAGAACACAATCTTTATGGAGATTTCTCCTCAAAAGGCATTTAAATTTTTAAAAAACCTCTAAAGAAAAGAAGTCCAGGTGCCATGACTCAACTTCCAGACACACACCCCAGAGCATATTTGTACAAATGATCCACTGCTAGGGAAGAACCAAGTGATTCCTAACTTAATGAAACACACTGTAGTTCCAGGATCAATGGACTTATGCTCAACAAATAGATCTAGCTGGATTCACACAACAGGAATTTAAGAGGCCAGACAACTTACAACAACCTACTGTAATAGATCAGATGAGGATACTTTTAGATACTCCTAGAATAGCAAAAATATATAGGGACAGCAGCTTATGCATCTCTGCTCCATACTTCTCATACAACTTCCATATCCTCATCAGGAGAAAGATACAGGAGTTACACATCCAGCTCGAATGTACCATCTGGAACTTCTCATAGAGAAGATTCAGAACATGCCACAAGCCCTTGTTGCAATTCAAGTCAGACCATATGCTGTAAGTCTGCCCCTGCCACTGTTACTGTCTTTGCTTTTTGTGTTTTCTTTTGTGTGAACCGCCCTGAGTTCTCGTTTGCGAAGTAGGTAGCGGTATATAAGTGTAATAAATAAATAAATAAGTCTAGCTGAAGGCATTATTTCTGACTCAGAAATGCACAAACACTGTTTCAACAACTACAGGGGAACAAATATCTGAGAAAGCACAAGAAACACCATCTGCAAGTGCTAAGAATGGTAGAACAGTAAAAATGATAAGAGCATGTTCTTTCTATACTAACACTTATTAATTAATGCTCACCAATATCTGCTTCAATCGCACGGTACATTATTCCTTTGGTGTGGACATCTCTGATCGAGTCCTGTTGAGGGAAATTACCATAAAATTACAGCATGACTATGCTTTCTATATTAAAACTCATATGACATTTTAAAAAGCTTGACACCCATCACTCATCAACCTATGCCACCACAACTTCCATATTTTGGTTCACTCCTAGGCAGCTCAGTGTATGTAAAAGTGTTCTGCTTATATACCACTCCATAGTGCTTCTAGTACTCTCTGGATGGTTTACAATTTAATTATGCAGGCTACACATCGCCCATCCCCCCAGCAAGCTGGGTACTCACTGTACCGACCTCGGAAGGATGGAAGGCTGAGTCAACCATGAGCCGGCTACCTGGAATTGAACCCCAGGTCATGAGCCATTTCAGCTGCAGTACAGACCTTTAACCACTGCGCCTCAAGGCTCTTACATGTAAAGTAATACTTCAGATAACGAATGCCACTGATAACGAATTTTTCAGATAACGAATCGCAATTTCCAGGTATAGGGCTGCCTCAGATAACGAATCGCAATTTCCAGGTATAGGACTGCCTCGGATAACGAATTTTCTCTATGGGCTGCCTCGGAGAACGAATTTTTCTATGGAATGCCTCAGATAACGAATTTTCCCTATGGGCTGCCTCGGATAACGAATTTCCAGCATACATCAGTAAAAAAGAGTTATCATGGGCTGCATCATATCTGTACCTTTAAAGTGCTGTTTATAAATAATTTTGAGCAAAAAAAAACCAGATGTCTGTGTCATTTTCCTAGGCTCCGGAACAAATTAATTGGTTTCCCATTCATTCCTATGGGAAACCGTGTTTTGGATAACGATTTTTTTCAGATAACGAATTGCCTCGGAGAATGAATTAAATTCGTTATCCGAGGTACCACTGTACATATATGACTTAATGTACTCCAGTACAAGACAGTGGCCAGAGTTTGGAAAAATTAACTCTTGGAAGTCAAATTCCCAGGCTCCTTCAGGCTGCATGGCCACTAACTGTGCAGATGGGAAGTGTGGGATTCTGAAATTCTAGTTTCAGAAACTATTTTTTTCCAGGATCTCTCTTACACACCCACACAAGAAAAGGGACAGTAAAAACGACTGGGCTAAGGAACCATGATTCCACTCACAGGCTTCCACCAAAAGTAAAAGCCTTTTGCTGTTTTGTGTCTGTCATCAGATAAAAACAGAACCTGGCATGCTTTACCAGAGCTGAGAAATATTTTTTATACACAGAACAAAAAGACACCAGATGGAAAGCAGAAGATCTATGTCGGGGGAAGCAGTTTGTTCAAACAAAGACACAGACGTAACAACTCTCACACGGAGTGAAAAGCTGGAGAAAAGTTGTTTATGAATATTAACAAGCCGAACTCAAGAGCCAATTACTGTGCTATTCATAATAATTATTTAATGTCATTTTGTGCTTGGGTTAAGCCATTCCTGCCCCAGGAGTAGTTGAAATCCTGAACTAAAGTTGATACAAGATAAAAGCATATATATGGTTGGTCTCTGTTAAAAGCACCACCACCCCATTACTCACAGGGAAGAAAGCAGCTTCCTGGAATCCTTACAATTGTCTATGCCAAGTATAGACACCCTGCCATCTCAAAATTTCAGTGGGTGTTCACAGATTTCCAAGCCCAGCTTTACAGTCATGAGAACTGGAAACCTGCTTTGCCAAAAGACAGCCTATTTTTTGTAACAATCCAGATTTCCATAACAAGAAAATAATCATATCACTTGCACCACACTGGCCACACTGTAGAATAACCTAAAAGCTTCTCTCTCTTTTATTTTCCATACACTGCAATGTGTTCTCGGAAGAAATCTGCCTTGTTTTGTCTAGGCCAGTGGTTCTCAACCTGTGGGTCCCCAGATGTTCCTGGACTGGAACTCCCAGAAATCTCTTCCACCACAGCGAGTGATGAAGGCTTCTGGGAGTTGCAGTCAAGAAACATCTGGGGACCCACAGGTTGAGAACCACTGGTCTAGGCCATAGTATTTCAGTATAATATGCCTTGATGTCAGAATATCAAGCAAAACAAGATGAAAAATAAAGAAGACCTAAAAGCTTCTTTCTTGTGAAAAAGAAAAGAAAGTGGACTTGTTCATGAAAGCTCACATTACAATCTTGCAGTTAGACTTTAATGTGTCCCAATGTTTATGTCTTCTTTATTTTTTTATTTCTCTGTTGTTTTTGCCTCATAAATCAATGATATATACCTAGACACAAAGGACAAAAACAGCTACACGTCCAACAAAATAGTCGGAGATGTATGGATTACAAAGGGGCAGCCCAGTACCTTCACATCTTTGTATAGATGAACCGGCTCATAGTCTATGTTGTTTCTGAGGAAATACTCATTCACACAAGAAAGCAGCGTCATCTCAGGCAAGGAGAAGATATCCATGAACTGTTTCATGGTGTTACCTTGTGAACTCTGCAAACAAGCATATATGATTCAAAGTTGTGCTGTAAATAAATGTGTTCATATAAAAACCATGAGTTTTTCAAAGCTTTAGTTAGTTGTTATTCTTTATATAGCTCTATAGAGAATAAAGGGAAAGAATGACAGGCATTTGCAGTACAGGCATTTAACCACTGCGCCACAAGACTCTAATCTGGGAATGAACTTTATAAGACTAAGGTCTGTGGACACAACTGTAGAGTGTTTTCAGTGCAGGTCCCACACTTCTAGTACACCGTCTCAAAATATATACTTGGTAGAAATAAGAAAAAAAGACAACTCCCTGAACTCAAGTGCTAAACACAGCTATATTGCCAGTCTAGCACTCTGAGAATTAGTCCAGAGAAGTAATCTTTCCTATTTCTATTCACTTCGTCTTTTAAATGGAGTTTTGTGGGAGTCCCAGTCCTAGTGAAGCTCCTTTATGGGGAAATAGATATTTTTTCCAGTTGATGCAACCAAATTTACTGGCAGCAGGTAAGTACAATAGGTTCCCAAACCAGTGAGTACTAGGATGGCAGAAGGTAAACACCAGATAAGTACAGTATTACGGTCTCCAAGCCTTTCTGGGAAAGTGACCCACTTTCACTGCTTCTCCCAATCCCAGTTTCAGAAAAAGATGGCTGTCAGGCTCAGTCAAGCTGAGTAGACCCTTGCCCCTGACCCAGAGCACTGAGATTATCAGCCACATGGCCTTGGGTGCCATGTCTTTCCCAGCGGTGGGAGGACCACCAGTACCACCTATTTGTGGCTAACCAGGTTGGCACACTGTCCTGATGAGATGAAGGCAGAATTGCTATTCTTAACCTCTAAATCTCCCAGACATTCCTGTGCAGGTCTAGGGCTGCCTCTAGAGTTGTGCAGCCTGGAGTTACTCACAGCTGCTCCTAGAGCATGATTAGTGGCCACATGTCCCCCATCCTCCCTGTTCATACACCTAGGTCTTCCAAATTTCTCCTCTGAGGAGCCTCTTCCTGTTCTTCTTCTCCCAGTTGTAACCATGCATCATGCTCTTCCTCCTGTAGCTGCACCACCACACATCATCTGGAACTTATTGGCCGACAGATACCCCTTGTCTGAATATGTTTTAGCTGACTGTTGTTCTGGACTGAAAAGACAAACAATACTATCCTTGAAAGATGCAACCACTTCCGCCCACGGATTGGTTAGAGACAGTGTGGTATAGTGGTTAGAGTGCTGGGCTGAACACAGGGGAATTCAGGTTATATTCTCTACTGAGGCATGGAACATGCTGGCCAAATTTGGACTGGTGACCCTACCTACCTTGTACAAGAGTAAAATGGGGAAGTAAGGAGTGTTGTATGCCACCATGAGTTGACTGGAGGAAAGAAAGCATAGAAGTACGACTAAATAATAAATATTTGTCTATGACCTGAAATTATGTATTCTTGGACAACATGATCATCTGACTTTTCAATAAAGATACTGAAAGAGGGTGAGTTCACACACAACACTGCAGTAAGTACATACATCCTATCATGTTTTCACATTGACACTTCAACTCTCATCTAGAGGTAGCAGGCTGTATTGTTACCTTTCCATAGAAGTCACTCATTTGTTCCAAGGGGACGTGGGATCCATCGTACATGGCAATGACCTCTTCGTCTGGGACGACATTCAGTCCCCTGGTGAGATCAAGAGCTGCTTTAAGTCCCAAACCCAAGTAGTTGCCACAAAGGAATGTGTTCTACATAAGAAACCCCAAGATTCTCTAGCTTTACATCAGGCATGTCCAAACTTCAGCCCTCCTGATGTTTTGGACCGCAACTCCCAGAATTCTAAGCTTAGTTTGCCAGTGACAAAGGACTGTGGGAGTTGTGGTCCAAAACATCTGGAGGGCCGAAGTTTGGACATACCTGCCTTACATCAATGATGGAATAATAGGCTGAAGTAGTTAATCTGTTCCAGCCATTATCTGATGCCATGAATTCTGCCAGGAGCATGGTGCACCACCAAATGAGAAGACACCCAAAGCCTGAAGTCAGAAAATCAAGCCAAGCTGCACCAAACTGACATATAAAGGATGGACTGCAGATCTTAAGAGTGTTCATGGCTTTCCCTTTGCCCCAATTATTGTTGGCCCTTGGGGCAAAATTAAGCAGTTAATAGCTTCCTGCTTCTCAACAAAAAGCAATTGTCTCTCACTCCTTCAAGCATTATCTTATAAACAACAGATGAGCAGGGGGTATTTAAATCCAGATCACAGCTTACTTCCTTTGGGTTTTAATAGAATCTGCCTTCAGCAACTCCAAATCACAGCAGTGATTTGCAACAGTGTTTTTCATTATTAGGGTACAACACTGGAATCAGTAACACCAGAAGGCAGAGACGAAAGATATCTGATATCAGCTCACTGTATAGCAGCATTTACTTTGTTCATTTTTTCAAATTTCCTGCAATCCTTTTCATTGCAGATACACCATAACTGATAGTTACAACGGTAATTCCAGGGAATTAAAAATGCTGTATGGAAGGCAGGAGAATGAGTCTGTGCCATCACTCTTATCTTTAGCAGAAATCAGAGAAAGAAATATCAAATTCAATTATAACCAATGCTAACAAGATGGGATAGCAAGAAAAGTAGGGTGATCTTTCTGCCCATGAATGTATCTTAAAGATTGGCTTGACTACCCAGATCCTGCAAGTGTGGGTTATTTACTAAAGGAGACAGAGCCAGCCCTACCATTAGACAGAGTGAAGCAGCTGTTGAGGAAGGATTAGTACTAGATTTAGATGGCAGACTACATCATTGTTTGTCACATACAATGGCACCAACCATTTTGAAACAGATTTATAAGCTACTGCCTGAGTAGTTTTTCAAAAAGATCAGTTGTCAATAATGAAGTATTTTTAGCAGCCTTCTAGCACTCTTTAGCAGCTGGAAGCAAGATCACTAGTCAGTGCTATATAGACAGCTAAATCTCCACTGGCACCACAACCACAAAAAGGGATTATGAAATCCTACCAACAACTCTGTTACTATTTCTCTCAAATATTCCTTCAACAGAAATCTACACAATACAAGTGCAGCTCAATAAGCTGGAATATTAATAGAGACTGATAACAAGCCAAGACAACCATGAGGTTTGCGTAACTGCACACAACCTCCTCGCCACTGGTTTGTTCTACTCAAGATTTAAACTATGGTTTGAAGAAGGCATCCAAATAGGATCTTATTTGGAAATCATTATAATTATTTAGAAACTGAAGCAATTGTTAACTGTGGCTTCTGGTTTCTTTCACTGCTAATGTCAAGAGAGGAGCAAACGAGAAGCAAGGAGACCTCCATGCAGATGTAAAACAAATTAATTCACATCCTGGCTTAATAGGCTAAGGTCTGGAAATCCAAATGTAGCTAAGAGCTCATGTCTTACTCCTAAATAGCTCAGTGGTTTAAGTATCTGGCTGCGAAGTCATGGGTTGAGAGTTCAATTCCCCACTTCCATTAGTAATTGTTAACGATTAACTCATTGCCCCAACGGAAATACAATGCACAACAAAGATTTAGTGCAATTTAAACTCACCTGTACACCGTTCCTAATTGAATATAATGAAAAGCATCAATCTTCATCAACAATGCCTTAAAAACAAAAGAAATTTCAGGCAAATCTTAAAACATATACAGTACATAATGATTTTGATGAAACATCATCCATTATTAACACACTACCTATAGTCATTTAAATTGTAGCTAATTTAAACAACATGTTTGTTGGAAGGGCAGAATCAGATGTACAGCTGGCTGTATAGCTCAGTGATTTGGAGTGCATGACTACAGAGGCCATGGGTTCCTGCAGGGCATGGGGTTGGACTGGATGGCCCTTGAGGTCTCTTCCAACTGTATGATTCTATGATTCAGTACTCCACTGTGCCTCCTGGGAGAAGAGTCAGCCTTGGGCCAGCTGCACTGTCCTACAGCACCACCACAAGGAGGGGCTAGTAAACTACCTCCAGTGCTTTATACCCAGGAAAACCTGATAAGGGGCATAATAAGGCAGAATCCAGTTGATAGTACATACTGGTAATTATCGCTGGACAGGGCAGGATATAGCTTGCTGTTTCTCAAAACCCTGAAATTATTTGGTTACTTTCTCATCGACCAAATGGTGCCTCACACAAGCAGAAAGCTGCTTCCTCGTGATGTTCCCGGATCCCAACAATTAGGCCCAGGCAGCCCCATCTAAAGGTGTGTGCTAATGCTCAAGAATGGATTTTAAGAAGAGTAAGGATGTAACCATTACACCAGATCTCTGACCAAATTCCTAGTTAGTTCAGTGTTCTGTTCTCACAATGGCCAAACAGATACCGAGAAGAACCCCACAATATAGTTGCAACAGAACTTCCTTGCTCATATTTCCCATCAATCCATATCCAAGGCATACCACTGATGACACCAGGAGAAATATGCAGCCATTTTGTGAGTAGTATCATGTATAGCCTTAGCTGCCATCAATTTGTGAAACTGCTTTTTAAAAGCCATATACTGCACTGTTGAGAATTTCTAAGGGCAATAGGTTCCGCAGGGTAGGGAGAGAGTGGCAACATAAATTGTGTTTGGGGGGGGGGGAATCTATGGCAGCTAATCCCTTGGTCTCTCTCAAAGCTGCAGATAAGAAACAATACCAAGTACAATAGTAGCCTCATGAATTAGAAAAAGCTAACAAAAATGGTTCATTACATTTTTTCAAAGGTCATAGTTATAGTATCCCAGTTGATTTCAGGGATTAAGTACTTCCTCTCAAAAATGTTATTAACACTGTTTGGTAAAATCTTATCTTGCCTTCTATCATTAGCATCAATAAGATGGCCAGTTGGAAAAGTACATAATTCAGAATAATAGTATCGGAAAAAAGTGACACCTGGATAGAAACATATCTACTACTTTATTCCTTTCAATAACCTTTGCTTATTTTGTTAAATTTTCCAAATACTATAAAGGCAACTTGAGAATTTTTATTAGGAAGCAGAGTATAAGGCAAAAAAATAAATAAACATTATGTTCCAAATCAGACTACAATCTTTAACAAGGCATGCTGTAATTATTTAATGCTCCTCTCAAACAAGATTTCTTGAGATGACAGTATACACTTATTAAAGGTACAGTAGAGTACAGTAGGACCCCCATATCCACTGATTCATTAAGCACTGATTCAGTTATCCACGGTTGGCAGAGGAATTAAATAAATAAATAATTCAGCAGCAGGGAAGCAAGCCACCATGGCAAAACAGCAGCCATAAAGCATGCTACTATCACAAAACAGCAGTTTTGGGGGCTTTATGGCATTCTCTCTTATCCACAGTTTTCATTATCCGCAGGAAGGCCTGTAACTGATCCCCAATGAATACCAGGGTCCTACTGTACACACAAAGATATTTCCAAAGAATATATATATATATATATTTATGTACCTACCCGATGTACATCATAATGAAGACCTCTTATTGCGAAATTTGGATCATAGTCATAGTTCCGAATTTCTGCAGGATACTACCAAGGTAGATATTTGAGAAAAATGCAGATGTTGTAGTACACAAATCATGTGAAATGTTCCTCAGCAACTGTTTACTCATTTGTTTAATCATTTATTCATTTCATTAATTTATTCATTCATTCTACACGACCCTATTAGCACACAGCACTATTCTGGGTGGCTGACATAAAAGAGCAAGATAAATAAAACTACAGATGTAGCATAAAACAGTGCTAAACACCAGTAACTTCAGAAGGCACAAAGAATTAGAGCAGTAGAACAGGGTAAAAAAGATTTTTAAAAGGCTCCCTTAAAAAGCCTCCTGAAAGAGAAGCACCTTCAGCAGCCTCTTAAAGCTAGGAAGGGAGGGGGAAAGACACAGCTCCACCAGGAGCTGGGGGGAAGCCGACAGGAGCTGAGCGGCATCCGGTTCAGAACACCTCATCCCCGTGGAACAAGGTTGGAGAGGGTAGAGAACCACAAAGTGATGACATAGTAGGTATTAGCACCAGGACGAGTTCGCCTATCAGGACAAGGTAGAGTGGCTCTGTGTCTGGTGTGGAGACAATAATCTGGTCCTTAACACCACCAAGACCAAGGAACTGGTGATCGATTACAGGATAAAAATGTGGACATTCAGCCCCTGTATATTGGTGAGGACTGTGTGAAGACGGTGGCTGTATTCAAGTTCCTGGGTGTTACCATTGAGCAGGGCCTGACCTGAAGTGGTAACATCACTGCTTTGGTAAAGAACGCCCAGCAGAGAATATGCTTCCTCAGGCTCTTAAAGAAAAACAATCTGAGTGAGACACTGCTGGTGTCCTTCTACCAATGCTCAACAAAGATCATTCTTACATACTGTATCTGTGCTTAGTTCTCCAGTTGCAAAGTCACTGATAGAAAAGTGCTCCAGAGGGTCTTAACCACAGCTCAGAAGATCATCGGTCACCCTCTCCCATCTCTGGAACAACTATACAGTTCACGTTGCCTTAAAAAGGCAAATAACATTCTACATGATTCATCTCATACCGGACATAGTCTGTTTGTACTGTTGCCTTTGGGCAAGAGATACAGAGCAATAAAAACAAGAACAAACAGACTAAAAAATAGTTTTTATCCCAGAGACATAACCATCTTAAATGCTGCAACCAAATAGTGTGACCTTGGGGAGTTGTGATGGGTGTATATGAGTGCTTTTAATTCTTTTTACCTTTTAAATGTATTTTTCCTTTCTTTCTAATTTTAGTTTATTTGGTTTTTTTCTTCACACCTGGGATAGCTTTCAATTTCGCCGTACTATGTACAATGACAATAAAGTATTTATTCTATTCTATTCTATTCTATTGCATTCTGGGAGAATAATGGGATGTGGTAGTTTGTCTATTGAAATTAAAAGTTGCGGGGGGGGACACAAAAGAAGCAGCCATTCTTGGGGGGACCCACTGTACAGGTGCTTCTATGCAAGTGCTCGAAGCCTCTGAACAAAGACAGAAGAACTTGAATATTTGGTAGCAGAGGACCAGTGGGATACCGCAATCCCAGGCTATAAACGCTATAGAAGGGATAGAGAGGGGCGGGTTGGAGGTGGAGAGAAGGGGTAAAATCCAGCAGAATGGAGATTGATGGTGGGTCTGACTCCACCATAGAATCACTGTGGGTTAAACAACCAGGTCCAAGGAACGATGTGATAGTGGGGGTGTGCTATCGTCCACCAGATCAAAAACTTGAGGGGGAACTTGAAATGAAGAGACAAATCATGGAGGTGTCTAAGAGGGACAGAATAGTTAAAAAAAAGCCTTGAAGACCTGGCTTTTTCGTGAATAGCATTTTTTCCCTGGCATCTTGCCAGATATCTCTTCTATTTTGCTTTGTCTTTGTATTAGTATAGCTATTTAATTTCATATATTTTATCTTTTTTTTTGTATTATCGTTATTATTTTTGTTCCATTGTTGTTATCTATTGTTTGCTTTTTAATGTCATAAACCTCCCAGAGTTCCTCCAAAAGATGGGTGGTATATAAATAAATAAATAAATAAATAAATAAATAAATAATCATGGGGGACTTCAATTATCCCCACAATGACTGGGCCAATGCGAGCTCAGGACATGAAAGAGAAACCAGGTTTCTCAACTTGTCATGGAGCCTACCCAAGAACAGGCAACTCTGGATCTAATACTGTGTAATACTGGTCACTGATGTGAATGTCACTGAGCCTCTGGGCAACAGTGACCATGCTGCAATCTCCTTTGCCATGCATGTCAGGCAAATCAGACACAAACCCCCTTGATTTCTTAAGGACAGACTTCCCTCAGATGAGGAAACTAGTTAGACAGAAATTGAAAGGGAAGGTAAAAAGAATCCAATCTCTCCAGAGTGCATGGAGACTGTGTAAAACAACGGTAGAAGAGGCCCAACAGAAGTGCATACCACAAAGAAAGAAGAGCTCCTCTAAGTCCAAGAGGGCGCCGGCATGGTTAAGGAGTGGAGTTAGAGAGGCTCTAAAGTGCAAGGAGAGGTCTTTCCATAAATGGAAATCCTCCCCAAATGAGGAAAATAAAAAGGAACACAAACTCTGGAAAAAGAAATGTAAGAAGATGATAAGAGAGGCAAAGAAAAACTTTGAGGAACATATGGCTAGCAATATAAAGGGAAATAATAAAAGGTTCTTTAAATATGTTAAAACTAGAAAACCTGCCAGAAAACCAGTTAGCCCTCTGAATGGTGAGGGAGGAAAAGGGGAGGTTAAGAAGGACTTGGACATTGCAGAGAAATTAATGGCTTTTTTGCATCTGTCTTCACGACATAAGACCTTGGGCAGATTCCGCTACCCAAACGGCCCCTCTTGGCTAAAGAATCAGACACAGGTTAAGAGAGGGGGATTTAGGTTTAATAGATAAATTGAAAATCAACAAGGCACTGGGCCCAGAGGGCAGCCACCCAAGGGTTATTAAGGAACAGAGAAATGAAATTGCGGATCATTTAACAGTAATATGCAACTTGTCTCCAGTTCCAAGGGGCTGAAGGATAGCGGATGTCACACCAATTTTTTAAAAAGGAAGGAGGGGGACCCGGGAAACTACAGGCCGCTTAGCTTTACGTCTGTCCCAGGGAAGATGGTGGAAAGCCTTATCCAAAAGAAAATCTTAAAACACATAGAAGAACAAACCTTGTTGAGAGAAAATGAGCATGGCTTCTATAAGGATAAGACTTGCCTGACAAACATTTTAAAATTCTTTGAAAAAGTCAACAGGCATGTGGATTCGGATGAATCTGTGGATATTATCTATCTGGATTTTCAGAAGGCTTTTGACACAGTCCCTCACCAAAGGCTGCTGAGGAAACTGCACAGTCATGGGATAAGAGGGCAGGTCCTCTTATGTATTGAGAACTGGTTGAGATCCAGGAAACAAAGAACAGGTGTCAATCGGCAATGTTCACAATGGAAAGAAGTGAAAAGCAGTGTGCCCCAGGGATCTATCCTGGGACCGATGCTTTTCAATCTGTTCATAAATGACCTGGAGACAGGGATAAGCAGTGAGTTGGCCAAGTTTGCGGATGACACAAAACTTTTCCATGTGGTAAAAACCAGAGAAGATTGTGAAGTGCTCCAGAAGGATCTCTCCAAACTGGGGGAATGGGCTACAAAATAGCAAATGCATTTCAATGTAGGAAAAAGTAAGGTAATGCATATTGGGGCAAAAAATCAAAACTTTATCTATCAACTCATGGGCTCTGAGCTATCCGTGACGGATCAGGAAAGAGATCTTGGTGTGCTGGTGGACAGCTCAATGAAGGTGTCTACCCAGTGTGCGGCAGCAGTGAAGAAGGCCAATTCTATGCTAGGGATTATCAAAAAGGAAATTGAAAATAAAACAGCCAGCATTATAATGCCATATTACAAGACGATAGTAAGGCTGCACCTGGAGTACTGTGTACAATTCTGGTCACCGCATCTCAAAAAAGACATAGTGGAACTGGAAAAGGTGCAGAAGAGAGCAACTAAAATTATTACTGGGCTCCCTTGTGAGGAAAGGCTAGAGCATTTGGGGCTTTTTAGTCTGGAAAAAAGGCACCTGAGGGGGGATGTAATTGAGATGTGCAAAATAATGCAGGGCATGAGTAAAGTGGATAGAAGGACGCTCTTCTCCCTCTCACAAAATACCAGAACTAGGGGACATACACACAAATTGAGGGCTGGGAGATTAAGAACAGACAAAAGAATTTTTTTTTTCACCCAGTGTGTTGTTAGTCTGTGGAACTCCCTGCCACAGAATGTGGTGATGGCATCTGGCCTGGATGCCTTCAAAAGGGGATTGGACAGGTTCCTGGAAGAAAAGTCCATCACAGGTTACAAACCATGATGGAGATGTGTAATCTCCAGGCTTAAAAATAGGGTATTTCAAGGGCCAGATGCAGAGGAGTGGTATCAGGAGACAGATATCTAGTCTCGTGCGCTCCCGGATGCATCTGGTGGGGCCACTGTGAGATACAGGGAGCTGGACTAGATGGGCCTTTGGCCTGATCCAGCATGGCTCTTCTTATGTTCTTCGGAGGCAATTCCACAGGAGACTTGATTTCTTGTGGAAGATTTCTTGGCTTCCTTTGATATAGGCACTCAGAGGAATATAACCTGAGATCTGGTGGTGTGGGCAAAAGACACTGGGGAAATATATTCCAACAGATAATGTGATCCCGAAAGTGTGAACAGTTTTACAAATATAGTGACCTATTTTTCTTCTCGAGACTAATCTCTCATTTTGTCAATATTCCATCAAGTTCATGACAGCAGTCACATCTTATTAAGGCGACGTACCTTAACAGAATAAAATCAAAACTAGAATTGGGTGATACCTTCATAGGCTGATAGTAGAGAGAAAAATAGTTGCTGAGCTTTCGAGAGCACAAACCTTCTTTTTCAAAGCAGGTATAAAAGTCCAAACATGGCAAGGGATGTAATTTGCCAGGAGAGAGTTCTTAAAAGTTCACTTGGCAAGATGGACGCCAGGCTTCTTCTTGGAAGACACAGAGCAGCATGGTCTGATGGGGCTGGACTTTACAGGCAGATTCAAACAAAGAGCGGCATGGTATGGGCACCTCCCTCTTGCTTACATCCATCATATCTATTGGCTCTTTGAAGCACAAAGCTCTTGGTTGGCCAGAGCTGCATGGATCCAGAATAGGTTCTTTTGAGGATGCTAACAAGTAAAATTCAGCTGCTTAGTAGTTGATCTGGTAGGGCTTATAGTTTCTAGCTATGTTCCTATGAAAGTCCCAAAGACTATATCTAAAACTATATCTGGAAGTTGAGTCATGGCTACTGGACTTCTTTTTTGAGAGATAGAAACGTTTTGCTGTTCATCCAAACAGCTTCATCCGATGAAGCTGTTTGGATGAACAGCGAAACGTTTCTATCTCTCAAAAAAGAAGTCCAGTAGCCATGACTCAACTTCCAGATAAACTCACCTGGATGACTGAGAATCTTCACAGATCTAAAACTATAACTTCTAGATACTGTTCTGCAGTAATATGTGATTTTGCGAGACATAGGACCCCAGTACAAAACCTTAAGAACTGTAGGAAAATGGAGGACTCGCCTTGGGTCCTTTTCCAAGGAGAAAGGCAAGGTAAAAATACTCTAAAATAATAAAATAATAATAGTCTGTACAATAGTACAATTTTCTTTTTACTTTATAAAAGAAAATGGGAGTAGAACTGAAATCAGTGAGAAACAAAAGCAAAATGTTGTGGGGGGTTTTTTACTGCTAAAATTAGGCAGCAGAAAGCTAAGCACTTATCCGAACAAACTTGTGAGAGTTTTAGAACAACAGAGCTGCAAGGGACCCCTATGGATCATTGAGCCCAGTCCCTACCATGGAGACCAACTAGGGAACTGAACTTCCAACATCTGGCACTACAGCCAGATACCTAAACCACTGAGCTATCCACCAGGCAAAGCATCCATTCTCAGCTTGTTGCCTCTCCATGGCCAAAAACTGTATTGCTTAGCATAGGCCAATTGAGTCAATGCACTAGAGTTGTCCCACGGAATCAGTGGGATCTAGCACATCATGTCCTCCATAAGTTTCATTGATTCAAACAGATCTACTCTAACTCCAACTGACAATGCAATTAGAATAAACTCATTTGAATGAACGGGACTTACAGACAAGATGACTCACCTAATCCTCAATGAGCCTATTCCACAGCAATTTACTACATTAAACAAGAGGATTCTGGCCTACATCTATTTGCTTTCCCCCACAATTCCTTGTTTAACTAAGACTCCAACAAAATAATTGTTCAAAGACTCAAGACATGTAAATAACTCAACCGGTCCATGCATTGGCAATTCCGAGACTGGACTATTGCAATACTCTCTGCGTGGGGCTGTCCTTGGGGTTGATGTGGAGACTTCAACTCGTCCAGAACATGGGGGCCAGACAACTGATGGGCACTAGGAGACATTGGCATATATCTCCTGTTCTGGCCTCCCTCCACTAAGTTACCAGTTCGTTTCCACATCGACTTCAAGGAGTTATCTATGACATACAAATCCCTGAACAGTTTAGAACCTCAGTACTTGACAGTGCAGTTTCTCCCAATGAGAAATGACCACAATACCCAATCTTCCCAGTCCAAGCTAAATGCAACAAGAAGCCTGCAAGGAAAACAACAACAAGAAATCGGGCCTTCTCAGCAATTATGCCGTGCCTTTGAAATAATCTTCCACTCCACATCTGCCTGGCCCCCTCTTTGAGCTCTTTTAAATGAGCATTAAAAGCTTGGAGGCATAGGCAGTCATTCCCACAAGATGGTACATGATTTCAGAGTTTACCAAAGAGGGATTCCCCACCCAAAAATGGAATTTTAATTAGGACTCCTGTGCTTTTAAATTGTACTGGGATATGATTTCATGTAAATTGTTTTATTTTGTTGTTCTTGTTTTACATTGATTATTGTTTCTGTTGTTTGTATATGTTCTGAACTGCCCAGATGGGCAGTAGATAGATAGATAGATAGATAGATAGATAGATAGATAGATAGATAGATAGATAGATAGATAGATAGATAGATAGATAGATAAATAAATAAATGTGCATTCACTCAACAAAAGCCACACTTTTTTGTAAATTTTGTTCTAAATAAAAATGTTTTCTCTTGCTGTAAACAACAATCCTGGTAATGTACCTTTAACACTTCTTTGAGGCCACTGCAACAATACCAGATTATCATCATTAATAGGGCTCAGGGCTTTTGCTATAGGAACTTGATTTCAAAAGCCTTCTTCCTCATTTTAATACTATTCCAACAGATTAAAGTGTTTTATAAAGGAATCATCTGTTGTAAAACTATGGCTTCCAATTGAAATTAACATGAGAAAGAAGCAGAAGAAGTACACTACATTTATCTAATCAACATTGTAATCATGCTCCAATATATACGAGTAAGCCTAGGAAAGTTCACAGAAAGGTTAATTCTAGATTCAGACTCTCATTCCTTATGTCTTTGCATCGCACTGTATTTATACATGTTGTGATGCTCTCCATTCCAGACGAACATAATGTTAACACTTCTGTAGAACAGAAGTTATGGAAGAAATTCTCTGTGCTCGTTTCTTTGAGAGATACACAACTGTTCACTTGTTTATAATTTACTGTCTACCCCAAAATATGAAATATTATGGACATTCCTTTACAACAAAAGTCAATATAATGCAAAGGAAAACCCATAACACTGTAGATTTAAATGTTCTATATCCTCTAGTACAGGAATGTCCAAACTTCAGCCCTCCAGATGTTTTTAACCGCAACTCCCACAGTCCTTTGCCAATGGCATTCTAATTTTAGAATTCTGGGAGCTGTCATCCAAAACATCAGGAGGGCCGAAGTCTGGACATGCCTGTTCTAGTATGTGCCCTAGAACATTGTTTATATGAAAACCACACTTTCAAAATTTGGATATAGAAATAATTGTACTAATATTGGCATGAAAATAACTCTAAAATATTAGCACCAATAGTTCTGAACTATTTATTACTCAATATAATATGCCTACCTATCTGATAAGATCTAATTTCCTTTTCACTACTACAGATATATTTATAGACTTGTACACATAGCTGCTGACCTTTGCGCTGAATTGCAGCCTTGGAAGTGCCCAACACATGTCGGGAACTCTATTCACAGAGGGGATGAGATTATTTCAGGCAAGGCAGCATAAGAGCGGGTTAGTATCTGGTCTTCTGCTTGCAGAGGAGAGCAACTCTGCCTAAAATTCTACAACAATGAAGCAACCTTCAAAAGCAAAGTGTTCTGCTTATATACCACCCCATACCACTTCCAAGTAGTCTCTGGACGGATTACAGTTTAATTAGGAATGCTACACATTGCCCCCTTCCAGCAAGCTGGGTACTCATTTTACCGACCTCGGAAGGTTGGAAGGCTGAGTCAACTATGAGCCTGCTACCTGGAATTGAAGCCCAGGTCTTGAGCACAGTTTTAGGTGTAGTACAGGCATTTAACCACTGCACCAACTATCACACCAGTTTTTATCAGGCCAAGTACATTGTTTTCAATGTCAACTGGCTGGGCTGCAGTAACATGTGCACTGGCAATTGAGAGCTCCGTGCTTTACCATTACACAAGAATCACAAGAAGTAGAAATAAATTTTCATACATAAAAAAAACCCCTCATATATTTCCTCCAAGGATCAGGACATTATTCTACTATCATCTATTTGTTCACGTTAAAACAATTGACAGTCTAAAATGGCAAGACTGAAATTACATTGGCTCCCAAAAGGTATAGACCAGGCATGTCCAAACTTCGGCCCTCCAGATGTTCTGGACCACCACTCCCACAGTCCTTTGTCATTGGCAATCTAAGCTTAGGGTTCTGGGAGTTGTGGTCCAAAACATCAGGAGGGCCGAAGTTTGGACATCCCTGGTATAGACCCATATTCATCTGTGCTGCTTGTCACAGTTAACCAAGTTGCAGGATGACCCTGGTTTGTCATCTATATGCAGTGTGCTTATCCATACTGCCTAATTACTTCCACTGCCAAATGGGAAGAATTTGGGGGGGGACCCACAGTCTCTTTACTACAAAATCCAACTTTGGCACACTGTCTTGCTCCCTCCCCAAAAAGCCAGTCATCAGCCAAAAACAAAACATGGCTTGCAATGCTGGCTCGCCAGGGAGAGCAGGGGGAGCCTTAGTTTCATGAAACACAACAACTAAACCAGGGATGGAGGACTCATCATCTGCTTAGCTGCTATGGGCTGCAGTGGGAACAACTGGAGAGCGTGTGCATTAGAACACCAGCATGGTTTTTAGTACATTGACTTATTATGACAGCCAAGCTCCTGTTTAAGCATACATTATGTCAGTTGTCAGAAAGGAATGTGAGCTGCATAATCAAATGTTTGGGATTATCTTCCTAAATTGGATGAAGGCACTATTTAACTACAATCAGTTGTTACGCCAACCAGTTAGCATGCTTTCTTATTCAAGAATGATAGCGAATTCCAGAAACGAGATGATTGATTTAAGTCTTGACCTTTCAGTAAGAAACACTAGTAAAGGCAAAGGTCAGATGATCTAACCCAAAAACAGCAATGGATGGAACTAGAGTCATTTCAAAATCTAATTTAAGAACTACAAGGCACAGACCTATATTAAAGGCCTATTTCACTGCAAGATTTTTGTCCCCTTGAATAGCCCCAGAGGAACATATATGAACAGCATGTTAATTCAGATCAATGTCACATGCCAATTTTTTTTAAAAAATGGTAAAAAGTTGGATTTTTGTTCTGCTCACACATTTCTGTGGAAGCTCACTCAGTGCGGTCTCCTTTTTGCAGCAACTGAAGTACAGTGGTTATTGTTATTTTACACACACATTCCCTTCAAGGACAGATTCCCATACAGGAGAGAAAGGATGTTGAGAACTAGCTGCAATCATCTTACCAGTTTCTAGATACTTAAAACAAATGCTTTTAAAAAACTTACCCGGTGCTCATTGATTAAAAGATCCCGGGCAGCGTTAAAAATCAAAGTGTGCAAGTGTTTTGAATAGAAGACCAGGGTGTAATCATAATCAAACCCGTAGATTTCTATGTCCGAGAGACTCATTTCATTGTTGGAAAAAATGGCATCCGGATTCAGCAAGTTACTCATGATCGAAGGGACTACGTCTGTGGAAGAAAGATATATTCAAAAACTGGAAAGAAAAAAGGTCCAGACAGTACAGGAGGAACACAATGTCAATATATATTAAATGGTACGCAATGAGACAATGAGGCTGCTAGATGCTGTCTCACTGGGACTGCACAGCAAGTCTCAACCTGTTGAGCCCCTGCCTCATATTTGCCCACTGTTTCCAAAAGAATGTTGCATAAAAAGACAAGAAGGTGCAACCTGCCACCACTACACTTTGTCTCAAGTAATACAAACCTTGCTCTCTGCCAATTATATTTTATTTATTTATACAACTTATATGCCGGCCACTACCCAAAGGTCTCTGGGTGGCTTACAATTAAAATGAACAGTTAAAACATTAAAAAGGCAATGGACAATTAAAACAATAAAAACATTTAAACACAAAACACTAAAATTGCCACCAGGACACACAATCTATGTTATGTCAGTTAAAAAACTTCAGAAACACGGAAGATTTTTACCTGGCGCCGAAATGTCACTTGGGAGGGCATCCCATAGCCTGGGGGCAGCTGCCGAAAAGGCCCTCCTAGACCTACAAGCCACCCCTTTCACCTCCTTGAGGGATGGCTCTCTCAGGAGAGCTCCCTGACTAGATCTTAATTGTCAGGTAGGTTCATATGGAAGGAGACGGTCCTTCAGATATCTAGGTCCTAAGCCCTTTAAGGCTTTATATGCCAAAACAAGCACTTTGAATTGGGCTTGGGCAACAATTGTAACCAATGTAGGTTACGTAGAATCAGTGTGATATGATCCCTGGCAGCCCCACCACTCACCAGCCGGGCTGCACGATTCTGAACCAGTTGCAATCACCGAACCGTGTATTCCAATGTATTAGACTATATTTCTCTCTAAACTTGTTAGACTAAACATTGAGGGTCATTTTATACACGGAAGTAAGCCGAGGAAAGACCCACACAGTTGCAAAACTGTAATTTTGGGTTGGAAGTGTGGGGATCATCTTATACATGGAGACATCTTATAGACAAAAAAAATGCCTTGTATACGGGAAAATGCAGTAGCTATCCTCTCCCCTCTCAAGGCTTAATTTGTTGTTTAGCCATTTGGAAATGGCTTAACTAAAACTGGTTATATGACCTTTGATTTCCTCCTTCCTCAAGGAGGGCTAATTGATACCAAGCAAGGAAGCAGTTGAAACTGGCTACTACCAGCCCCACTGCATTATAGCCCCACTCTAGGCACTCCCAGGAAGCGTGCGGTACAAATCCCTGTTTTAATAGTTAAAAATCAGGAGAGAAAAAAGAACCTCCAACTACTTCATGAGATAACACCACCACTCCTCCCTATGTCTAAAACAAGTTGTTAATGCACATGTGAAAAATACATAAAATTACCTGTGAGGATATTTCCTCAGAAGAAAGAAAAGAAATATGTGTGCCGTCTGAGACAAGACCAGAAAGTGACGCTGTAGAGTTAATTGATAATACACAGAAATAGCTTAATAAAATACAAGTTGCGGATAGAAATGTGGAAAGGGATGAGGGTGAAAGTAAAGAGAATCCATTAAGGGAGAGAGTAAGGGTGGAACCAATGACTGAGGCTTTCTGGGTGAGTGATGAACAGGAAGACCTATGGGTGGAAAAGGAGGAGGGTGCTGTTGCGGAAAAGGGAGGACGGTTGAAACCCTGACTGAGGGGAGAGAGACAGTTGGACAGGGGGAAAGAAGGGAGAGGTTCCCGATTGAGCCTATGAGTTGGCAGGTACAAGTGAAACCTGTTCACTGGCCAAAAATGTCATGGCGTTTTCAGCAGGGATGAAAACCCGGTGGCACAGTGGGCCAGTCATCCCTGCTGTGGCAGCCAATGCTACGGGAGGGGCACAAACAATTCCCCTACTCCCCCAAGAGGGATGTTTTGAAAGAACCTTTATTCGAGAATACATTGTTAAGTAATGTTAAAAACGCGGACGAGAATGTTAATAGAATTTTCACCTTTATTTAATTCAGTTCAAGATAACAAAAACAGTTCTGAATTCAATGTTGTTAATAAAAATATGTTACATTATTCGGCTTTGGAGTTCGAGCCTCGTCATTATATGTCGGAACGGCCTACACTTTCATTCGAACCCTCACATTACTTTAGCAGCCTTAAATTAACAACATACGGTACTATGGAAGATAATGTTCCAGGCCTGTGTGTTGTAGCTCTCAAGTCTCATGTGAGACAGTTGAGATTACTCTAAAGCAGTTCCTACTGAGGTCCACAAATGAGCTGCAGAGCCACAGTACACCTCAAACAAGTTAACATCAGGAGTCAGGCATGCGATAATATTAAGTAAAATGTCACATTGTTGTCGAAAACAAATATGACTGGTTTATGTGAATTCCCTGCCAGTTTAACATCTTGTTATGTGTTTATACCCAGCACTTAAGACTCAAAGGTTGGATCACAATATTCTCATCTTAATCCGTCAACTCAGACTTCAGAAATGGAAAAACATTTTACTGTGATATGGGTCAAAGGCAAAGTATAAACATGACCTGAACATCAGGTGTTGGGTAACTAAACCCAAAGATAATTCCACGTATTTCATACAAATGACCTAAAATTAGTACTTAAATAACAATTAAAACATTTAGCTTTCATGGCCTTTGATGGTATTTCAGTCAGTTCTTGTTTTCTGTTACTTATAACTTCAAAAAACCTAAGTCATTTTAAAATCCTCTTTCTTTCAAACTTTGCATATCTGTAAATGAATTTGGATAAATCAGTTGTAAGGATAACTTACTTTCCTGTTAGACAACATCAAGAGTAATTTAAACCAAGGCATAAAGTAAGCCACAGAGCTGATACATAATAGCCTGCTTATTATATAAATATTGAAAACTGCTTGGCTTTTATGTTTGGAAAAGAAATTCATAATGGACTTTGAGACAACAAATGCAGGGAGAAACGAGTCCTGACCAAAACCCAGCTCTTAGCTCCAACCAGCATAGACCCACTGAAACATACATCGAGTTCTCCCCTATTTTATGGATGTACTAGGCAATCAAAGGTTAAAATGTGCTATTCTAGCATTTAAGAGACTTAAAACTTGCATAGGGTTTCTCTAGCATTTGAAATGCTTTGCATGCATGCTCTTGTTAGATCTACAGTACTGAATCAATGCTACTGTACTGGAGCAGGGTTGGAAAAAAATCACTTCTAAAATTACTCTAGTTTGGACTAAGTTTGGACCCACCTAAATAGATCGCCACGTTGTATAAAGGACACATAGTTGCCTTTTAAAATGGATTTAGAAAGTACTGTTGATCTGGAATAAGAATGCACTACTGTATTAAGCACATCCGATCTCGCCTGATTTCGGAAGCTAAACAGGGTCGGCCCTGGTCAGTGCTTGGATGGGAGTCACCAGGGAATACCAGGTGCTGTAGGCGCCTGGAGTAGGAACTGGCAAACCACTCCAGTATTCCTGCCAAGAAAACTCCATGGACATGGGGTCACGAAGGGTCGGTCACGACTATAACGACACAACACACACTGTATTATTAACCTGGTCCAGCTATTGTACTAGTCAAATTCTGTTAATTGTACCGGTTTCTCATGAGTTTCCAGAACAGTTTTATCTTTTAAAGACATAATCAGTGGGAAGCCACCCAAACTTTAAAATTTCTAAAGGCCCTGCCATCCTCTGAGTGCCCCCATCACAGAAGCAGAGGTAACTGGGGGCCTTTGAGCAGTGGTGTTCCAGAAAACTATTCCTAGAGAAGTTGCTGTTATTTTCCACCTTTTTCACTGCCAGCTGAAGAACTTGTCCCTTGCCCTATAAATACAGTAGGACGCCGGTATCCGCTGGGGATCGGTTCCAGACCTTCCTGTGGATAATGAAAACCGTGGATAAGAGAGAACCCTCCACTGCTGTTTTGTGACAGTAACTTGCTTTAGAGCTGCTGTTTATGACAGTAGCTTGCTTTGTGGCTGCTGAATTATTTATTTAATTTTTTCTCTGCCAACCATGGATAACTGAATCAGTGGTTATGGGGTCCTACTGTATTTAAAGAAGCTTGACCTTCTCAGTTTTTAAAAATAAATTTTAATTTGGGGGTTTATTTATTTATTTTATTTATTTATTTATTTATTTATTATTGGATTTATACCCCGCCCATCTTCCCGGAGGAACTCTGGGCGGCTTACAGAGGGCTGATCAGATCAGCGACATAACAACAAGATTTCAACAAAGCCAATAAGGCGACACATTACAATAAAAACATTAAAACCGTAGCACCCTTATCATAAAAAACGAATGTGGCACAGAGAGCAACTCATAGCACAAATAGCTAGCAGCAACAGCGGAGGGCGGGGGGGGGGGACATCATATGCATGATGGACACACAAAAGAATGGATTAAACATAAATCTGGGTTTCTTGAGTCATTATCAAATTTAATATTACTATATTGCCACTTATTTCATGGAAGTTTAACTCCCATTTGGACCCTAAGGTAAAAACTCCCACTCTCTCACCCCACTCTTCCACCACCCACCACCCCACTCTATCTGGTTCTGGTTTCTGACTTTTGAGGAATTTACCTTGAAACCTCACGTAGCATTTCTACAGACCCTGGCCACAGACCCATTAGCAATACTTAACATGTTATCTAACACCCCTTGTCAAATCATCTCTCCCTCCTCTTCCCCTTCCCCCATCCACCAATGAACATCTGGTATGAAATGTATATCTCATCACATATTATATTACACACCTCATTCTGCTGCTATATGTCTGAAGAAGCGGACGTGTCCACAAAACATTACATTAAAATATGAAAGTTAGTCTTTAAGGTGCCACATGTTTTGTCTGTTTTGTTTTGTTTTTCTTTGATTTTTGCCTGCAATTCTTGAAAGGGCTAACACAGCTACCCTCTGAATTTACTAACTTGCTATCTCTGCTATCCAAAGAAGCCTGAAAACTACGGAAAAGTGCACATGGCTTCTGACACCAAGGAAATGCTAACAAAGCCCGTAACTTGTTCAGCCATTAGACTTACCTTTGCCTTACAATAAAGGCTGGCATCATTATGGAGTAGACAAAGGACAGGAATATCAATTGCAACATTCTTAGGAAGCTTTAAAATTTGACAAGAAAAGCAAAAAGACAAATCCACTGTTTTAAAGATGAAACACTGAGTGATGAAGTCGCTAGCGTTTCAGTTCAGGATTGGAGAAGTTCAAACACCCACTTTGCCACGATACTCACTGAATAACCAGCGAGTCTCTCCTTGCTTCAGCCTAATCAAGGTTGATTAAGCTTTAGTTTCTTAGCACCTATAGCCCGCTTTTGGGGGCCCGTGACACAGTAGGTAAACTGCAGTACTGCCACCAAGACTCTGTTCATGACCTGAGCACCAACCATCTCAGCGGATTCAGGTAACTGACCCAAGGTTGATTCACCCTTCTATTCTTCCAAAGTTGGTAAATTGAGTAGTCAGCTTGTGCTGTGTGTGTGTGTGTGTGTAGGGATGTGTAGCCTGTAGGATTTTGTTGTAAACAGTCCAGAGAGTCCTTAAAGCACTTTGGGACATTATATAAAACACACAACTTGCTTTGTGATTGCATAGTTGCATGCTCCACCATCTGTACCTACTCATTCATTTATCAGCTGCATGAAAACCTAAATAAAAAACCTCAGAAATACATATTTCCAGGGTGCATATTTCCAGAACTGGCCACTACATGAAGCCAGAGACCATGCAGTGTATATTTAATATTTCTGCATTTTTTCAGCAAGGGGGGTTGGAACCAATACCCTGCAGATATATAAGTTCTAGTGTAGAGTTATATGTCTTTTTTTGCATTTATACTCTTTTTATACTCACTCACAACCAATTAAAGGACTTCTTAAAAAGGGCCACATGAAAATGTTACTATGAACCAACTTCCGAATCTATTGCTTACTGTTTTAGCAACTGCATCTGTCAGCTCCTCTCCTTCAGATTCATTTTTAAAGAAAGAACTGCGGTAGTGAAGGGCAAAAAACTTCATTGCCTGAACATCTTTACTTAATTAGGCAGATGGAAAAATGTATTTTTAGACCAGCAACCAAAATCTGAAACTGCATAGCATGTTTTTTAAAAAATGCATTCCAAAGAGGCAATGATTTTAAAACAGCAATAACTTAGCCTTAGAACTCTCTTTGTCTTCCTCAAATTGACAGACAAGAACGAGATGTATACCTCTAGCCAGAAATGGAAAAGAGCCATGAGAGTAGGTGGAACACAATGAAAGCTTCAACCACTGAAGTACAGCTCACTTAAACGCCATACAGTACTGTGTTCTGCTTTGGCATTCCATGAAAAGACCTTTCCCAACATCCCAATATAACACCCCATACCAGTAGTGGCGAACCTTCAGCACTCCAGATGTTTTGGACCACAACTCCCAGAATTCTGAGCCTAGATTGCCAATGACAAAGGATTGTGGGGGATGTGCTCTAAAACATCTGGAGTGCTGAAAGTTCACCACCACTGTCCTACACGGTAATTCATATATGTACAAATGGCAAATAATAAATGGCTGAAAAATACAAATACTGTAATGTGAAATAAATTAGGCTCTGTCTTTCATTCTGGCTTTCCCCACCCCCTGCAAAGCTTCCCCTACCTCAAAAAATGAGGAATAAAACAGAGAACATAAAGGCTGCTTTGTATCCCCAGAACTGAGCAAATACAATAAGCCTGTAGCCCAACCGCTAACCACAAACAGAATCACCAATGCAGCTCAAGCATCAACTGAGGTGCTCCATCAATAATGCGGAAATATTTGTCCTAACTAGCATTCCCAATAAATTAAAATCAATATGTCCCTCTACACATCCAAACTCAGCAGGAGACTGAAAGGTAGTCAGATAGGACTGGCAGCTAGTTAGTTCATTTTAAATCAGAAGATAGAAGGCAAAGACCCCATTTGTATCTTCACAGTGAAAGCAAAGCATGCTGCTTATATACCACCCCATAGTGCTTAAAGCACTCTCTGGGCGGTTTACAAGTAATGATGCAGGCTACACATCCCCCACACACACACACACCTCAATGAGCTGGGTACTCATTTTACCGACATCAGAAAGATGGAAGGCTGAGTGAACCTTGAGCCGGCTACCTGGAATTGAACCCCAGGTTGTGAGCACAGTTACAGTTGCAATACAGCAGTTTAACCATTGTGCCACAAAACGATTTACCAATAAGACCAATGTACTCTGCCTCGGAAAGCCAGGTGTTCATGGACTGCAGCTCCCAGAAACCCCAGGCAGGACAGCTGGTGGTGAAAGCTTCTGGGACTTGCAGTCCATGAATACCTGGGCTGCCCGAGGCTGAGAACCACTGGCGTAATACATGCATATACCAGAGTTGCAGTAAGTTTTTAAACCTCAGCATATGACATCTGTTAGATAAAACAAGGGAGACTACATTTAATCAAATATATATTTAACATAAATCCAATCTCAGTGAGCACCCCACTTCTTCCTCATTATGGTGAAAAGAATAATCAGGAGAAGTGAGATAGAAATATAGGATTAATATACCATAATCCATTAAGACCAAGCAATTCTGGAATGCATGGGTTGGCCTTCTGATGGCTGAACAATTGTAAATGAAAGGTAAAACAGCAATTCTGAATCCTTATCAAGCTTTACTTTATACAGATTATATTTTCAAAACATGCAAAACTGCATCACTGGTAACAACAGTGACCTTAGCCATCTCAAACGCTTGTAATGTTTTGGTTATTATGCAAAGGTGAGGAAATTATAAGAGACAGCTTCAGTTCTCTTATTTTAGTACCTTGGGCTATTTTGCCAGCAAGAAAAATTATATAGGATCAATCCCAATATTGTGGAGTAGAAATCAGTCAAGCTCCTGAAGAAGTGTCTATAGCTAATGAACTAAACAGTAAACTGCACAGAAGAAAGCAAACCTTTAATCATACATTTCCATTTTCAGCATGTGACTCCCCACAAATACATTTTCACAACTAAACTAGCTGTGTATGTGTGATTCTGAGCAAACTGCACTCCATTAAGATGTGTTCCTTCTGATACTATTTTAATTAAATTTTTATTCCCTCTCTCAAAGGCAGTTGTTAGATTCATTTGTAACTAAATGAAAACAAATTAAAAGGTTGTCTGGGAAAATTGATTTCCACTACCTTTCAGGACTTCACGTTCCAACGGTGTGTATTAGTGGCTGCCATGAATTGTTTGTGCCAGGTCATCATAACACTACAGGGACTGCCCATTCCCTTCCCATGCCCCAGATGGCTCCCCAACTCACGAACCAACATGTGCTTTGCATCTCCTTCTTTCCGCACAACCATCCAGTTGCAGCAAGGGTGTCTGCTTCCTTCCTCCACCTCCATCAGGAGCTGCCCACTCAGATGAAGGGGGTGGGGTGAATTCCTGCAGCACTGCCTCTGAATGGGTGGCTGCCAGGGGAGGTGGAGGAGGGAAGCAAGTACTCGTGCTGTGACTGGATGGCTGTGCAAAAAGGAGGACATGAGCACCACACAGTGCCTGGTGAGTGGGGGAACCAGCTGGGTGGATAGGTGGGGTAAGGGAATGTGTGGTGCTTGTGGTACTGCACTGACAACTCACAACCGCTCAGCATGAACCAACAGTATCCATCTCTAGTGCATACTAGTTTAAGTGTTCAAACATCATGATACAGTAGGAACTCTGTATCCACTGATTCATTAACCACTGATTCACTTATCCATGGTTAGCAACGGGGGGTGGGGAATTAAATAATTCAGCAGCCGCAAAGCAAGTTACTGTCACAAACCAGCTGGAAAGCAAGCTACTGTCGCAAACAGCAGCCATAAAGCAAGCTACTGTCACAAAAGAGCAGTTTGGGGGTTTTCTTGCATTCTCTCTTATTTGCAGTTTTTGTTATCCACGGGAAGGCATGGAACCGATCCCCAGTGGATACTGGGGTCCTACTGTAATAGCTCAAGGCATTAAATCTAGTCATTTGCCTACAGATGAAATAATCCATATCAAACAATATTCAAATTGAGAAACATCATTGGGAGTAAACCTACTTTGAAGCTTTCATCTTTGTGATACAGGAAACTGCATTTCAGTATTTTTTAAGGAAATGTGTCCTTCAGTAACAAAGAGAATGTGACTAGGAGAGTTTGTGTATGTGAAAGATAGTGGAGTATGTCTGCATGGGTGCCCGAACTCATTGTCATGATAGGTGAACTAGTTGAGTACCTAGCTCGCTGGGGGAGGGGGCACTATGTAGCCTGCATAAATAGATTGTAAACCAGGCATGTCCAAACTTATGTCCCTCCAGATATTTTGGACCACAACTCCCACAGTCCTTTGCCATTGCAAATATAGGCTTGGAATTCTGGGAGTTGTGGTCCAAAACATCAGGAGGGCCAAAATTTGGACATGCCTGTTGTAAACCACCCAGAGAGTGCTTTTAGCATTACGGGGTGGTATATAAGTAGAATACTTTGCTTTGCTTTTGGTAAGCCTTCTTGGTCAGAGTGCCTTCCAGTTTTCATCAACACTAAGATACCATCAATAGGTCACATTTCCTTAGCCTAACACATTTAACTTGTTGTAAAAATATAGAGGAGAGGAAAAGAAAGAAAGAAAAGCACATCTTCAGTGACAGCCCATCCTGATATTCTGGCATGTAATTCCCCTCAACTCTGACTAGATAGACAGGAGATGTGACGGAAGGCCAACCTAGGGTATGGAATTCAGGGGAGTCAACTATCCCAGGTAGAGAAGATAAGCCTTCCTATGCACTCACCTCACTACCTCACATACTTGCCTCATGCTCTTCCACTAGCACCAGTTCAGTTGGGACCAGCAGAACACTTCCAGAAGGGAAGCCACAACTGGGAAGGAAAGACTTGACTAGGTGTGCCTTTTCATGCTGCTACACAGGGAAGTAGCTTAAAACAGGCATCTCCATCCAGCCGGCCTGGCTCATGAAAGTATTGGTGACTAGAATCATAGGATCATAGAGTTGGAAGAGAGCTCAAGGGCCATCTAGTCCAACCTCCTGCCATGAAGGAACCCCCAGCACAATATTTCCGACAGATGGCCATCCAGCCTCTGCTTAAAAACCTCCAAAGAAGGAGACTTCACCCCCCCCCCCTCTGTGGCAGCATATTCCACTGCCGAACAGCTCAAACCATCAGGAAGTTCTTCCTAATGTTGAAATGGAATCTTTTTTAAGAAATCAAAACACAGGATGGAATAATGACAAGGTAGTTGTCACTCCAAGCAACCCAGCAGCAACAGAAAGGTGGGTGGGGAGAGGAAAAAGAGAGATGAGTAATTTAAAGAGCATAAGAGAATTTCAAGGAAATCACAAGCTAATGGACTAAAAGCACACACCACTGAAAACCAAACCAAAATGGCAAAGCCCCAGTTCTCAGTTATGTCTTGCTGGACCACACAAGTCCAGTGCCTCTACCGACTGACCTGATTGATGACTGGGAGTCATCAATACAGGATAATTTCTAGAACTGATTTTTTGTTTGTTTCTTGAAAAATTATAGAGTTGCAAGAGCTGGAGGTGTGGTGGTACTTTGAACCACATGTGGATCCCTTGGAGACCCCCAGTGCAGCCTGCATGCTCTGGCCACCTGGTCTTGGTAATCAGCTTTCTCCAAGGATGTGTGAAGCTGCCCTTCCTAGACACCAAGTTTTCAGCATCTTATACTTGGTTATAGAATCATACTCAGAGAACCTATTAACTGCTGCTTCTCAAACTGGATGAGGTAACAAGTAGAGTACCACAAGTAGCTTTTTTGCTAGATCAGGGGTGTTCAATCTTCGGCCCTCCAGATGTTTTGGACCACAATTCCCAGAATTCCAAGCCTGTATTGCCAATGACAAAGGACTGTGGGAGTTGTGGTCCAAAACACCTGGAGGGCTGAAGTTTGGACACCACTGTGCTACATGGTTATGGTATATAAATAAATAAATAAATAAATAAATAAATAAATAAATAAATAAATAAATAAATAAATTATAAACTCAGTACTGGGCTCAGTGCTCCTCAATATTTTTTATCAATGATTTTAATGGAAGTCGTGCAGGGGATACGTATCAAATTTAGAGGTGATACAAAATGGGGAGAAATTGTTAATATCTTGGAAGACAGGAACAGAACTCAAAATATATTGGTAGGCTTGAGAACGGGACTGAACGAAATTTCAGAATGGTAAGTGCAAAGTTCTACTCAGGGCTGGGGAGAACCAAACACCGAGTTACAAAATGAGGAATACATGTCTGAGTAATATCATGAATGAGAAGGATCTTGGGGATGCTTCTAGATTTATTTATTTATTTATTTTAAAATGTATATATCGCACTGAGTTTCCCTAAGGGAATTCTGATCACAAGCTGAATATGAGCCAACGGTGGAATGTGGTTGCAAAAAAAAGCAAATGCTATTTCAAGCTGCATTAATAGAATTATATTGTAGTCTCCAAATTCCAAATATCTAACCCAGCCATGCATAAAAAACTAACTGATATGTAGTGTTCCCATTCTCTTTGTTACCTCAAGAGGTGGTGACTGCACAAACACTGGAAGAAAGTTGGACAACCATCTGCCAGATATATAGTACTTTGGTTTGGATACTTGCACTGAACAGGGGGTTAGACTCATTGACCTTATAGGCCCCTTCCAACTTTACAGCAGGACCCCCATATCCACTGATTCATTAACCACTGATTCAGTTATTCAAAGTTGGCAGAGGAAATAAATAAATAAATCAGCAGCCATAAAGCAAGCTACTGTCACAAACAGCAGCCATAAAGCAAGCTACTCTCACAAAACAGCAGTTGTTTTTTTTGGCGTTCTCTCTTATCCATGGTTTTTGTTATCCATGGGAGGGCCTGGAACTGATTCCCAGTGGATACCGGGGGCCTACTGTATTATTCTATGATGCTATCTTATCACAAGACAAAATATGGTTAACACTGAATATGAATGCTAGCAACCTGGATAAACTGTGATGACTTTTCAAGAAATAGTAAACTATACTGTACAACACTTGTAAGGAGGTCCAGGGTGAGAGAGACAATCTAGAATTCTGCACATTTCTTAATTCTCCAGTGTCTGTTTACATTTTAATCTGAGCTTCCCCTTGAAATGTCATGCAAGCTCACAACTGTAGAAGGCTTATTCTATGGTAAGATACAGTACTTTCTCCAGAGGTGACACAATAATTGCCCAACATCTTATAATGTTAGGAGTAAAGCAACATCATACATGCCATCTTCAAGCACTGTCACTTAGAGTTCCTGATTCTCTTCTGGCCTAAGCAGCAGTATTTGTACATTTTCCCTAACATCTAGAACACATGTCATTAAAAACCTGCATATCTCCTTGAATGTCACTGCGCCACAGTGTTTCAGGCTATGCACTGTTGGTGGTCTTCCGTACAGTATTTCTCTAGATTCTAACAGGAAAGGGAGGGTTCCATTTTTAACCTTCTTGTGTTCTCTCTCTGCAATCTTTTTTCCTTGCAATAATAATAATAATAATAATAATAATAATAATAATAATAATAATAATAATAATAATAATAATAATAATAATAATAATAATAGATAGATAGATAGATAGATAGATAGATAGATAGATAGATAGATAGATAGATAGATAGAAGGAAACCAATGGCTTTTGATGGGTAGTTCCCAGAGCTCTCCTCCTAAGAATTAACAGATACATATTGGGCAACCATACCACCCCAATAGGTAGATTGTAAAGCTGATTCCATATAAGTTGTTCCACTGGGGAGCTCAAAGCAGCAATGCATGCGACTTAAGCCGTTTGGTCGCCAGGCGGGGTGAGATACAGCGGCTGCTGGCCGTCATCAATATGCCACAACTGGAATTGAGACCGTCCCAACACCACTGAACGAGTCTCTGTCTGTGTGTGTGTGTGTGTGTGCGCGCGCGCGCGCGCGCGCGTGCAACACGACACCGGCACTGCGTTCAAAAGGCTCCCGCGCGGCGATGCTGACCTTGGCCAAGTCGGAATCCTATCCCCGACGGTTTGCTGTGTAACCGGGGCGCCCCCGCTCTCCAGAAACGCGCCGGAGGGCGCCCGCAAGGAATGCCACGGCGCCGGCCAGAAGCAACCCGAAAGAGAAGGAAAGGGTGCGGGGCAGAGCCCGGAAACCTTCCCGGCTCACCTTTGGTGACTTTCTTGGCTTCGTTGTAGGTCTTCCACAGGTAGTCCTTCATCGGCGCGGGCGGCGCGGAAGGCTGCTGCGGGGCCAGAGTGCACAAGGGACTGGCCCCGAAGCTGCTGCTGCTGCTGCTGCCGCCGCCACCTCGGGCGCAGAGCCCGGCCGAGGAGGCACGCCGAGCCGCCCGCCCCGCGCCTCTCAGCAGCAGCAGGACCCGCGCCGTGGAAGCGGCGGCGGCGGCACTTGGGACAGCGCTGGCCATGGCTCCGGAGTGCCCCGAGCCGCCGGAGAAGGGGATCGCGGGCTCCCGCTGGGCCGGGAGAACAACAGGAGCCAAGCCGCGCGCGCCCTCTCGGCCGCCTTGCGCCCGCCTGCCCTCCGCCGCCGCCGCCGCCGGGGCTGAAGTCACTTCCTCAAGCCCCGCCTCTGCCTCCCGCCGCCGCCCAGGGCCCTCCGGAGGGCAGGACCGAGGAGGAGGAGGAGGAGGAGGCGGCGGCGGCGGGGCGGCGGAGGAGCCCAGCCCGGGAAGAGCCGCCGCTGCTCCCGCGGCGCCCTCTGCTGCCCGCCGCTCCCGAGAGCTCCTCGCCCGGTGCGGGAGCTTTTGTTCTTGGCCTTCTGCGGTCACGACGGCGGCTCTTAAGGTGGGGTAAGGTAAAGGTCTCCCCCCCCCCCGCGCACATGTGTGCTAGTCGTGTTCGACTCTAGGGGCGGTGCTCAGCTCCGTATTCAAGCCGAAGAGCCAGTGTTGTGCAAGTCCATGGCCACGTGGCTGGCATGGCTGCAAGGAAATACTGTTTTACCTTCCTGCTTTTTATGGCGGTACCAATTTATCTACTTGCATTTTGCATGCTTTTGATCTGCTAGGTTGGCAGGAGCTGCGGTTATCAGCGGGAGCTCGCTCCACTGTGTGTGGCACCCGGGATTCCAACCGGTGAGCTGCCGACTTTGCAGCCGACAGTTTTCGAAGCCTTAGTCCACTGAGCCACCAGGCCCCCTTAAGTGGGGTACCACTGGGTAAATGCAAGTAGATCAATAGGTACCCGCAGTGAAAAGTGGGAAGGTAAATCAGTGTTTCCTTGCAGCCGTGCCGGCCACATGGCCACGGACTTGCACAACACTGGCTCTTCGGCTTGAACACGGAGATGAGCGCCTCCCCTCGAGTCCGACAGGACTAGCACACATGTGCAGAGGGTGGGGAGAAACCCTAACCCTTTACCTCCCCTCGCTCAGATCAAGGAGGGCTCTCCCAAGGCGCCGGCAGTCTTTCCTATGAATACCTATAGCTTTCTGCCAGGAAAGCTGTGCTGCTTTAGAGCTGTGTGGGCCTTCTGCATTGGGACCGATTCCTCCTCCCCCCCCCCTAAGATACTGCATGGGGGAACCGGCTAACAAGATGGTTTGGGGCCCTCCGGAAAACAGCCTTCCGGTTCTACGATTGTTTTGTTGCCAGACTTGACACTGTTGTATTGCATCAAGTTAGGTGTGGTATCTGCCCGAGTCCGGGAGTTCCAGGTCCCCACTGTGTGTCCTTGGAGAGCCAGCCTTGGGATCCTTGGGCCAGCCACACTGGCCCTGGAGGCTCCCAGAACAAGTGAACCCACTTTTGTAAGAAAACACTGAAAAGAGCCAACACAAGTAAGAACGGGCTCAACAGCACACATTTATTATTACAGAGCCCACTACAAATGGATGGTTATTTATTAATTATTTTATATGCTGCCTTTCTCCTGAAGGATCCATGTTAGTTTACAGTATTTTTAAAAAAATCTGTCTATTTATTTTATATTCTGTATTTCACCCAGTATTGGGGTCCAAGGCAGTTTCCAGAACAGTTGAAAATAGCAGATTAGTATATAGTGAAATCACAAATTTTAAAATAGAATTAAATTCAATTATAGAGTTGACATGCAATTATAGAGTTGAAATGCATGTAAAGTTAGAACTTGTTCTAACCACCTACTTGAAAATAGTAATACTGGTTTGCCTTAAACAGTGAAAACCAATATACAGTATCAGCTAAGATATTCAAGTGGTTATAGCTAAAAACGATAAATTGTACGAATCTGGGTTTGGTTCTGATTTTAACTACTGGCTTATGTGTTGGTGTTCTATATCTCACAACAATTCTGGAGAAGAGAACTTTACAGAAGATGGAGCAACGAATAAGAATGTATGGTTCCTTGTAGGATTTTCTTAAATCAGTGCCATATAGAAATGTAAAAATAAATAAATAAATAAATAATGTAAAAATAAATAAATAAATAAATAAATCTGATACTGTACTTGAAGGCTCTTAATTGCTCAAGGCCTGACAGGTTTTAGGGAAACACTCCCCTCTTCCTTCATTAAAAATACAGACTCTATAGAATTCGCAGAAGTCTAGAATTTGTTCCAGCTAGTCATTCTCCTCATGTAAACGGGTTTTATTCACATGAAATGCAAGTGTTTAAGATATAAAATACAGAAAAATTTTTTTAAAAAAATTGTAAAATCCACCTGAGTATGATTGACAGGAGTGCACTGTCAGAGAAACTCTAGTGGTGCATATCTTGTTTAAAATCGGAATTGTGCTTCTGGCAATGGCACAGCAGCAAATACGGGGATATGGGTAGTGGAGGTCACAAATTCAATCAGGGTCTGTCTTTACCCCATTCATATGCCTGAAGAAATGGACTTGCCCACAAAAGGTCACATTAAAATATATCAGTTAGTCTTTAAAGTACAAGTTTTTTGTACAGTATTTTAATTTTTTAAAATTATTTTTTCTCTTGGTTTTACAGGCTATGCATGCCAAGGAATGATAGACACAGAACTTGGGAAATTTTACTCATTTTTCTTCCTATACAGTTACTTCTAGAATTTCTGTCCCTTAGCGCAGTGACATGACCATACCTCCTTTACAGGGTCACTTGCTTTTTAATTAGGGACACCACCATTCTTTAAGATTAGCTCACTGTGGGAATGAGATGATGGAATGTAAAGCAATCTCACTCGTTTCTACTTAGGAAATTCAAGGCAACGTGCGTAGGATTTCTGCCTCAGTTGAATGAGCAGTTCAGATTTGTTTGATTGCTCAGATACCAATTGAATGGAGCAGCATGGGAGGCGGAGGAGCATAATGTGACTTCCATTACTAAAAGGCCTCCTGCGGAACCATTTGCTATGTTGTAGCCCTGTTCTAGAAATCACATCACGTCCTTGTTACGGCAGCTCCACTCCTTGCCAGTCAGTTTCCGGGCACAATTCAAAGTGCTGGTTTAAAATTCTAAATGGCCGTCTCTCTCTAAGACCATATCCCCCAGTGCGAGATGGCTAAGGTACGGTACTACGATCTCCAGGAGAGGCCTTCCTCTCATATCCCCCACCTTCGAAGGTGCGCCTGATTGAGAACACAAGAGAGGACCTTCTCTGTTGCTGCTCCTAGTCTTTGGAACTCCCTCCCACAGGAAGCCAGACCTGCCCCATCTTTGTCCTTCCTTAAGCAAGCAAAGACCTTTCTCTCCAAACAAACCTTCCCTCAGTAAGTTGCTACCTGTTATGTGATTATTAGATAGATTATTATGCATCACTGCATGGACTGGATCTGTGGTATTATTTGTGCTTTCCTTTTTTGTGCGTTTCCATTTCTCAGAGTAGCATTTTATCCTCGAGTGGTCTTGTTCTCAGCTTTAATATTGCCATTTTAGTGATGAAAGATGCCTCTTCACTCTCATTCTTAGCTTTAAATACTGACTTTAATGGTAACAACTGTTGTATACTCATTGTCTCCCAACTTCAAATATTGCCCTTCGGTGCTGTAAGCCCTCTTTGATCCTTTTCCACAAGAAAGGTGGGGTACAAATATTTTAAATAAATAAATAAATAAATAAATAAATAAATAAATAAAAAGTGAAATACCATGCCAACAGATCTAAGGTCCAATTCTACAAACAATGGTGTTTATATTGGGCATACTAAAATGTCCTCATTTTTATGTACTATCTATTAATGTCTTTAAGGGTCAGAGGTCCAAACTTTAGCATGCATGCCATTCTGTCCAGTATTTTTTTTCAGAACATATAAGCAGGAGTGGAGAATTGATCCTAGCATGTAAAATATACTTTTATATACTCCTAGAATCCTGCAGTGTCCGTGCTACCTGGGGAAGGGGGCAGGGAGTTGTTTAAAAAAGCCTCTGCAAATGACTTGAAAAGTAGAACAACTGCTCAGCCTTTCAGAGCAGCGATCCTCAGTCCCATATCAGCCAACCCCCAAAAGAGACATTCTCAGAAGGGGGGGGGGGAAATAAACATACCAAATTTAACGCAACTCACTTAAGAATGGAAGTAGTGATTCTACTCAATTTCATGGAAACAAATTCAGTGTCATATGTGCAATACTGGAAGGTGACCCCCAAGCTACCAGTATTAATAGGCCAAAACAGCAACTAGGCTATGTAACTCTCCACCTTTCATATTGATTTTCTTTTTCATTTCCTTAACACATTTCTCCTTCCTGCATAAAAAAGCACATGTAGAATCAAGGACAGCAGCCCTATTTTAAATACTGAAAAGAAACACAGAGTGATAAAAAAAATTAATCAGGTGTTCCAATTATGATTACCTGGAATCACAACTTCACAATTATGGCAAATTTTTTCATGTTTAAAAAAAAAGCTGGAGGTTTTTTTGTTCTTTATTAACTTAATTAGCAACCATCAGCTGTACATTCCATTGTCCATTGTTCTTCTCTTGCACAAACTGAAGGGCTGTGGGGTGCTGTAAGTTCTCTAGTGATGCAGTTGTTTAGAACAGTGTTTTTCAACCTTTTTTGGGCCAAGGCACACTTGTTTCATGAAAAAAATCACGAGGCACACCACCATTAGAAAATGTTAAAAAATGCATAGGAATGCATTGAAACTGGATTTAATCCGTTCCAATGCGGCATTAGGTTTTTTTGGGCGACGGGGGGGGGGGGCAGCGGACCCCGTGCAGGTACCAGGTAAGGGTGCCCCATCCCGGCTCCCCCCCCCTCCAAGTCAAAGCCCTTTCTCTCCCCTCCCTCCTTCCCTCTTTCCCTGGGCGGTTGTCTGGAGGTGGCCGTGGGGGTGGGGGTGGGGATGGGGGGATAGAGTGGGGTGTGCTGCTTGCATGGGGCTGGATCTGGCCGGAATTATTTGTGCCTCCTGCCTTTTCTGTGCGTTTTCCAGGAGGGCGCAGCAGCAGCCGGCTTTTTCCGAGGGGCTCTAGTGGTCTTGGCCTCCCCTTTAGCCATTGCCATTTTAGTGATGAACCCGGATGGCCGGCTTCATCTCTGTGAAGGGGAGCTTTAAATGCTGAGCTTCACTCTTAATGCGTAAGACCTCTGTTGTTCCCAGCCAGGCCTCCGGTTCTGCGGCTCGGGGGGCCAACTTCAAATATTGCCCTTCGGTGCTGTAAGCCCTCTTTGATCCTTCGCCTTCCACTGAGAAAGGTGGGGTACAAATCACCGCCCAGGCCGCCCTAAATAAGCAAATAAATAAAGCAATAAAGCAAGTCGAAATACCATGCCAACAGATCTAAGGCCCCAATTCTACAAACAATGGTGTTCTGTGGCCGCGGCATGCCGCCCCTCCCCTCCCCTGTCCTTTTTTATGTCCCCGCATCTATTCCCGGGTCTTTAGGTGGTGGGTGGAGGTCCAAACTTTAGCCTTGCCATGCCATTCTGTGCCAGTATTTTTTTTTCCAGAACATATAGCCCGCCGGAGTGGAGAATTGATCCTGGCATGTTTAAAATATGTGTTTTTCCTACTCGCCTACGTGAATCCTGCAGTGTCCAGCTGCTAGCAAAGGGGAAGGGGGCAGGGAGTTGTTTGGAAAAGAAGGGAGCTGCCTGCAAATGACTGGGGAGAAGGGAGGGTGTGTGTGTGTGAGAATCCAACTGCTCTTGCTCACCCCTTTCAGAGCAGACGACGACCCTCAACCCCACCTGGCTCCAGCCAACCCCCAAAAGAAACATTCTCAGAAGGGGGGGGGGGGAAATAAACATCCCGAATTTGGAAAGCCAAACGCGTCCTCACCTCCTTCCCCACCAAGAATGAGTAAGTTGCGCTCCAGTAGTCCGCGCCTTCCCTTCTACTTTCAATTTCATGTCTGTGCCTTTCTACAGTGTTATATGCCGGCCAACTGGAAGGTGACCCCCAACCTACCCAACTGCTTTTATTTAATAGGCCAGAGCGGGCGGCCCGAAAGCTGAAGTCCACCGCTATGTCAACTCAGGGAAAGGTGGCCATAGCCTTTCATAAGGAATTTTCCCTCCTTTTTATTATGCCTTAACGGCGGTTCTCCTTCCTGAGAGAAAAAAGCCCGGCTTTGTAGAACAAACTGCAAGGGACAGCTGGGAATTCCCCCCCCTTTTTGCCGGAATACTGAGGCGGCCGGCACAGAGTGACCAGCGGGAAAAAAAATTAATCAGGTCCCCTCCCCTCTTTACCTGATTACCTGGAATCACAACTTCACAATTAGGGCGCAAATTTTTTTCAAAAATGACCAAAAGGGCCGCCGAAAAGCTCGGCCTCGCGGGTCTCCCGGTCTCTTTTTGTTCTTTATTTTCTCCTTTCCCGCCCATTGGCAGCCATCAGCTGCAAAGCAAAGCACGCCCATTGTCCTCTCCTCCCCAGGACCGCGTCTCAGACCTTGCACAAACTGAACCGCTGCCTTGCTGGTGTGGGGGTGCACACCTGTAAGGTTCACGGCACAGAAGTGTGCCGCGGCAGCGGTTGAAAAAACGCTGGTTTAGAACAACTTGTTCATCGTGTGATCCATGTAAAGGTAACCAGCCTAAAGAAACATTAAAAGAAAAAGACACATAAAAGCCTACTAAAACTTATCTTCTCCAGATCTATTGCTCTGCGGGAAAAGATGCAGTTTTGATAAAACCGTGTGTAAAGGTTCCAACATCCGTGCAGTGTCTTGATCCACTGTCTTTGGGCCTTTTCACACGTCCCCTAAGATCCGCTGGTCCCTTAAATTCGGACCAAAGATCTTAGGGGTTCGTTGCCCTTCCTTCCTCCCCACCAGAGAAAGAGGGGGAAAAATGCAGCTCACCTGGAGGAGCTTCCCGGAGCTCCGTTTCGTTTCTCTTCTGCTTGCTTTTTTTCCTCCCACCTCTTCTCTTAAAGGGGCAGGAGGCAAAAAAAAAAAACAAGCAGAAGCCAGGAGAGCCCCACACTGACCAGATTAAATCCAGACCTGGGGATTGTCACCCACCTCAAGCAGGTACAAGAAAGCGCAGCTGGGTCGCGCTTAGGTGGGCGGGGTCGCACTTAATTGTCTGCAAAGTCCGGAGCTGGTGGGAAAACACTTGTAAGGTCCGGACCTTGCAGCCATTTCCTGCGGAGCTTAGGGGTCGTGTATAAAGGCCCTTTCACTAGTGGAATCCAAAAACTCAGAGTTTTCCATGACAAAAAGATGAGCAGAAACACAGTTAATACAGTACTTTCAATGCCTTTCATTTTTATATGCTGACAGCAGGCTCATGATGTGGTTAGAGCACCTTATCTTAGCAATCACACAAAGTATCAAGCTTCAAGGGGCCCAGTATTTCACACTTTGGAGATGTGCCATCTTGTTTGCAACACTGTTTCTTTCTTTTTTCTTTTTTGGTTAGATTTTTATTCTGCACGTACTCTGGGTGGTTAAGAACAATTAATCATAATACTGTACAAACATAATCACATACAATTAATCAAATAAAAGAAAATAGGTAAAGGTTCTCCACACACATGCATGCTAGTTGTGTCCAACTCTAGGGGCGGTGCTCAGCTCCGTATTCAAGCCAAAGAGCCAGTGTTGTGCAAGTCCATGGCCACATGGCCGGCATGGCTGCAAGGAAACACTGTTTTACTGTCCCATTTTTTACGGCGGTACCTATTTATCTACTTGCATTTACATGATTTCGAACTGCTAGTTGGCAGGAGCTGAGTTTATCAGTGGGAGCTCGCTCCGCTGCATGGCACCCGGGATTCGAACCGCCGAGCTGCTAACTTTGCAACCAATAGTTTTCGGAGCCTTAGTCCACTAAGCCACCAGAAAATAGAAATAAAAGTATAAAAATAAAATTAAGGATAACATATTATCAACAAATAAATGGATGCACAGACCAATTAAAACTACTATACGACACTAAAATTGAAAAGTTATAAAATTGTAGGTGGACCAAGTCAAATAAAAATCCATGATTACCAGGAATAGCAAAATGTCTTGAGCCACCTCTGAAAACAAAACAAGGCTTGTTCTTTCAGCCTTCCTCCGTCTTCCTCATTATCCTTCTCTGAAGGTTTGCCTGTACTGCTTCCACTGATACTTTTCTGGTTTACTGTAAAGGCACAGCGGAGCCTAAATAGACTCTGTAGTTGCCACCTACTGGACAAGGGAGTGGAAACAGTTTCAGGGTGTGCATCATTTTCTAGAGCCAAAAGGCTTCAAAAATGTACCAACCATAGAGTTGGAAGGGGATTGTAAGGCCATAGAAATCTACCCCTAGTTCAGTGAAAGAATGCAAATCAAAGCAGATCTGACAAATGGTTGTCTAATTTTCTCTTAAATGCCTCCAGCGATGAAGTGCTCACTACCTCCTGAGGTAACTGGTTCCACTGTGAATAAATTTTTCTAATATTCAGCCAAAATCAGGGTTCCCTTAACTTAACCCTATTATTACGTGCCCTGCATTCTGAAATGACTGAAAAGAGATCTTTATGACTGGCATTCAAGTATTTGAACAGTGATATCATATCTCCCTCCCAGTCTTTTTTTCTCTAGGCTAAACATACCCGGTTCCTTCAGTCTGTCCTCATAGGGCTTGGTGTCCAGTCCCCTGATCATTTTGTTGCCCACCTCTGAAATCATTCCAGTTTGTTGGCATCGTTCTTAAAGTGTGGCATCCAGAACTGGACACAGTGCTCAAGTTGAGGCCTGACCAGTAGTGAATAGAGAGGGACTAGTACCTCACAAGACCTGAAAACTATGCCTCTGTTAATACAATCTGAAATAGCATTGACCTTTTCTGAAGCTACATCACACGGCTGGCTCATATTCAACTTGTGATCCACAACAATTCCAAGATGCTTCTCACTTGTAGTGTTACTGAGCCATCTGCAAATTTGATTGGTATTCCCTACACTTCTTCATCCAAGTTATTAATAAAGTATTGAAGAGTACCCAGGACAGGACAGAGCCTTGGTATTCCACTTGTTACTCCCTTCCAGTTTGAGATGGAACCATTGATAAGGATTCTCAGAGTACAGTGGTCCCCCACCCTTTCACAGTTCATATACTGCAGTCCCACTATATTGTGGGACCGCAGTATATGAAAAAAAAGGCTCCCTAGGGTAAGGGGCAAAGGCTTGTTTCAGGCCTCCCATACTTACCCCATGATTGGTGCTGCCCCACCGGTTTGCAGGGAAGCCTTTTTGGGGCTTCCAGAAAACCTGGGAAGGCCTTCGCAGGCTCGTTCGGGGCAGTGCCAGGCTGGGGTAAGTACAAGAGCCCCCAGTTAGCCCCCCCCCCAGGCCCGACCCAACCTGCATCCGCATATCATGGATTTTCAATTATCATGGGTCGGGTCGGGTCCCTAACACCCGCAATAGGCAGGGGGGGTCACTGTATGATCATGCCATGCACATATTTTATCAGTGACTCTTCTAGACCCAGCACTATTGTGGCTAAAGCCTTTTGATTTAACTCATCCCTCTGGTCAACATCCAGCACCCTGGGATTTTTAACACATTTCCGTAGACCTTCACATTTCAAGAACATCTCCATGTTCATACTCCAAGCAAGATAATTATTAAGCCTTGTATGTCTGTGAAAATTCTCAGTCATCCAGGTGAGTTTATCTGGAAGTTGAGTCATGGCTACTGGACTTCTTTTTGAGAGAGAGAAAAGTTTCGCTGCTCATCCAAACAGCTTCATCAGTCTGAATACAGCTAGTGCAAGTCCTCCATCTTATAGTCAGCTTTGACCTCTTGTCACCCTGATATGAATTAGGCTCATAAGATGAACAATGGCCTGAATAGGCTTGTTAGGGAGACAATAGTGTTGGCTTGTAATAGGCAACACTCCAGTTGCTGTGTTAGAATGCATCTTGCCCAGGCTTCCTTGCTCACTCTCACTTTCTGAGCTCTCTGCACTTTCTTCCTTCTCAGACTTCATGGAAGAGCTGCCTGGCAACCTCTCCTGAGCCTTTCTCTCAGCTCCAAACTCAGCAACAGCAAAAAAGATAGAATGCTCAGATGAAGTTTTTAAGCATGCAGTTAGGAGAAATAGGTCCAGCTGTGGACAGAAGCAGGCTGGCTTAGTTGGCCTTGAAAGAGAAGTGAGGTGCCCAAGGACACAGAAGTGAAGCCTGGAACTGGAGATGTAAAAGGCATGTATCTCATGATCACAAAGTGCACAGATGATTAGTGATTGAATCTATATATACTGTATGTGGTACAATATGCTTCTCGATGATTATGGTGGTGCATAGATGCTGATGACAGTGCTGATGATGCTGTTGCTGTTAATGCTGATGTTGTTGCTGCATGATGAGAAATGATGGCTGATCTGCTCAGAGTGTAAAAGGTATTGCTTATGAACTGTAAATACTGTAAATAGACTGCACTAAACCCAGCAGCTAGTCTATCTTAGTTTCTCTAACCTGAACATTGCTGCTAAATCTGCAGCTGGATGCTTCTAGCTCCTTGAAAATCACTTCCCAGCAATCCGTCCTCCAGGAAGCACAGCCTGTGGTCCCAAAAACCAAATCTTTCACATCAACACCGTCTTCATAGTTTGTCAATAGGTGTTCCATTTTTTTGCTCTGAGACCAGGATGGCATTAAAATACTGTACTTTAAATCTATGCAATATATCCTGCTTGGAAGGAAAAGAATATTCAAAAACGTTTTACACCTTGAATTTAAAAAACAGGACATCAGCTGCTTTTAGCAGCCTTATCAGTACTAAGTACACACCATTGTACAGTATTTTAATAAATGGAACATCAAAAGAACTATAATCTAATCTACATAGAAGGAACAAACACATTACACTGTACGCCGACATGTCCATTGATGGATAAGGCCTGGGCATACATTGTACAATTCAGAATTCAGTTACTTTTATTTTTCAATATTTACCATTATCAGATCTTCTTACCCCAAAGTTCTGAAATCAATGGCATATATTACCTTATGAAAATATCAGTTGGATTCTAATGATGACCATTTAAATATAAGTCTGAGTTTTATAAATTGTAAGAGGAGGCAGTTGCACATAGAATATCAGTATATACAGTACTGATTTACAATGAATACAGGGATTCCCCAAACAGTGAGATATAATCAGGCTCCCATTTAAGCCTGGAGAATATTGAGCCTAGCAGATATTAGTGACCTATTGCTCCAAACATGCCTTACCTCATGAAGTAGTGCTTAAATGCCTGTACTGCAGCTATAATTGTGCTCACCACCTAGGGTTCAATCTCATTAGCCGGCTCATGGTTGACTCAGCCTTCTATCCTTCTGAGGTTGGTAAAATGAATACCAATGGATAAATAAAGGTTGCTAGATAGGTATGGGTATGAACTGCTAGTTTGGCGGTTCATGCCAGTTTGTTGCACAGCCAAACAGTTGTTCAGCACTTCCCTACCCTGTCTCATCTGGCAAGCAACCATGCAGAGTCAGCACCCTGGAGGAGGCAGGGAAGCCATGGCACTGCCTTCAAGCGGGTGCTTCCCAGAGGAGGTGAGGCTGGGAAGTCCTGAACACCTGTTTGGCCAGTAAGCAAACTGGCACAAACTGCCAATTTGTGCCCATCTGTATTGTTATGGGATATAAGATATCCAGTGTGGTGTAGCAGGTTAGGGTTAGATCTGGTATACGGTATCTTGGTTCCAACCTGATGGATATATAGTAATAAGTAATATATCTCCTATAAAGTTAAACCAAGAAGCCACCTAAACTCAACCTATAACAGAGCATTTAGGTGCACTGTAAGAATTTGGGAAACTATGCAATTAATGTATTATACTTAGGAGAGGTTTGGATTTGTATTTCCCATGGAAGTAGAGAGCAAACAATTTTTAAAACTTTGTATGTGGGGGTTTCCTGTTTGAAGCAAAAAAATGGTTTTTTTTTTATATAAATTAAGCAAATTACCTGGCAGAGCGCCTTCTCCCAATGAGGACAGCCTGCAATACCCAGTCATCCCACGCCAGGCATGTAATGTCAAGAGAAGCCCGAAAAGAGAAAATCTGGTTGTTCATCCAGACATTTCTGTGGGCTGGAACATGACTTTAGTGTATACCCACCATAATTTTATTTCACCTGTCCATATTGTTATTTGCATATTTTAATTGTATTTAATGGTCTTGTGATGTTATGTTTATTGATTTATTTTTATTTTGTTAATTGGTTCTAATGTTATATATGGTATGTGTTGTAAACCACCCAGAGTGACCTTGTTGTCAGAGGGTGAGTATATAAAAATAAATTAAAATAGCAAAAGCAAAGCAAGTGTGCCACTTGCATACTACCCTATAACACTTAACACACACTGCTTTGAGGGGTTTACAATTTAATTATGGAGCCTATATACAGTATTCCCTTATCTTTGTGAGCTAGGTTTTCAATTTCTCAACCTCGGAGGGACAGTAGAGAAGGTCAACCTTGATCTGGCTATCTGGACCTGCTGGGATTGAGTTCAAGTCATGAACAGAGTTTAGACTGCAGTTTATCCACTGTTCCACAGTACCGTGGCTCAAAGGAATAGAAGACAAAGGACCCACATCATTATTAGTCTAATGCAGTCTAAACTCTGCTCTAGATATTTTAGACCACCACTCCCAGAATTCCAAGCCTGGTTTTCCAATGACAAAGGACTGTGGAAGCTGTGGTCCAAAACATCTGGTGTGCCACCACTGGTCTAGTGTAAAGGTCTTTTCAGAAGTTAAAAGTGAAATGTCCTCTTTTGGACAATTGCAGGTGCATCTCACCCACCTAAGCAAGAAGTTTAACATTTCACTTTAGATCCATGTTCTCCAGCACAGTGAGAAATCAATGAAGGACACAAATAAGGCATTTATAAGTGAAATACTGGTGGATGAGACCAAAGATCTATCTACCTACTGTAATCATTCTACCACCCATAGTAACCAACCAACTGCCTGGAAAGCCCACAAAGACACAAATAAAAAGCACACTCCCACTTTTGTTCCTTAATAATTCTTAAAATGCCAAATACTTTCTGTGGTACTAAAGGTATGATAATGCTGCCTAAATGCCCTGAGCACATCGGATCTCACCTGATCTCTGAAGTAGTATTTGGATGGGAGACCACCAGGGAATACCAGGTGATGTAGGTGCCTGGAGTAGGAACTGGCAAGCCACTCCAGTATTCCTGCCCAGAAAACTCCATGGACATGAGGTCACAAAGAGTCGGTCATGACTGTAACGATACGAGTCCCCTTTTTGGGAGAAAGGCAGTCTAATATGAATGAATGAATGAATGAATGAATGAATGAATGAATGAATGAATGAATTATATATTCATAATCAATGATGGCCCCTGACTGAAACTTTTCTGCTTTTAAAGTCATCCAAATTGGACATGATAACTAAATATTGCAGTAATGAACTCGGTAGTGGTAAATTATTCATTTTACCTTGGGTCTAAAGCCAGAGTTTTGGGGAGCGGGGGCTTGGTTAATCAAGGTTGGGCATCACTGCTTTAGATGATGATTACAAACTTTAAAATATAAACAAAAAGTGGGAAGGAAACAGCACCCCCTTCAGCTTGTTTGTCTCTCACAAACTAGTGCTGGATAATGGGAAAACTTTCAGCTCGTCATTTTGTGACACAGATTAGGTACAGCAGAAAATGTACCACCAGTGGCATATGAGTTTTAGCCTTTGCTAATTAAATATTAAAGGCAATTGTCCCTGGTTAAGCTTGATGAATTGACAACTTCTAAAATTTAAAGAATTGATACCCATAAATATAACTTCTCATATTGGTGAATGGCAACTGTTGTTTAAAGCATTTGTTTGTAGCTGGTTAATTTTATAATGTTTGTCTAATTATACTATTGTAAACCACCCAGAGTAGCTGGTTCATTACATACATACATACATACATACATACATACATACATACATACATACATACATACATACATACATACATACATACATACATACATATGCCACATGATATTTGCATTTTTCCTAATTATCCTCAACATATGTCTTGTTGGATCCTTGTTTCCTTCTTGGATCACCGCCCAGATTCCTATCCTTCCCTGTCACCTCCAGTCCAAACCCAGCAGCATCCACGTGAAGAGAGTTTTTCATAACCAGGTCCACTACTTTTACATCAGCCCAGGTGCCACCTAGATGCTTTCCACACGTTTTTCCCATTAGCAACCCCTGTTGCTCCATGGCGAGGCATTTTTCCAACTCATCTTTAAAGTGACGTGCAGTGAGAAGTGCAGAGGCCAGAGTTCGTTTGTATGCTTCAAAGGTAACAGCTTGCCTTTTTACACGTGCGCTTCGCGGGCAGACAATTCCAGCACCTTCCTGCGAGATCCTTCTACGGCTGGCAAAGCTCCAGCACTCCAGATGTTTTGGACCACAACTCCCACAGTCCTTTGTCATTGGCGGCTCGGAATTCTGGGAGTTGTGGTCCAAAACGTCGTGACGAAGGTTTGCCATCACTGTTCTACTTATTGTTCCCGTATTAGCAGATTTTTCCCCCTTTACAGACTACAGCTCCCGCCATGCAATATTAGAAGGTGTCTCCCAGCATGCAAAGCGGCAGACGTCACAAGGAAGAACACCACTCGGCCGACAGGAGAATTGCATGCTGGGAACACCATTCAGCCTGTATTTTAAAGCTCCTTTTTAAATGAGAAATTGTTATGGCTGCGGGTGTACTTCAGCTTGTCAGGAATGAAAAGCTTATATTAATGGAAGATTTTTTTACTAACTCCCCTGTAGTCCGCTTTCTCCGGATATTGTTCACATGGATACATATAAAAGAAGCGAAGGTTGCCATAGTAACGTATAAAGTCGTAACTGCTCCGGAAGTGACCGCTAAACGTATGAATAAAAGCATTGCTTGAAAACTACGGTCTCCAACACAAAGTTTTGCCGTCATTCGTTATCACACCGCAGGAAAGTTAATTAAAAAAAAAGTTGAAGAAGAGAAACCAAACCGAGGCCTACTCCTCCCGCCCTTCACGTCGATTGGCTCGCCCGCCAAGGGACAACCAATCGAGCCCAGCCACGCTCGGGCGCTGGGGCGCTTCAGCTGGAAGGCGACGATAGGCGGAGAGCGAACTCCGCCCCTGCCCTCCAGCCTTCCTATTGGCTCCGTGTTTGGCGTGGTGTGCCGTGATTGGCGGCACGGGGAGGCTCTTCCCCCTCCCCCCCGGCGTGGACCTGTGATAAGCTCCGGAGGGGGGCGGGCTGGTTTTGATTAGTGGCTTTAGCCTGCCAGGGGTTCGCCTCTCGTCTGTCTGAGGGGAAGAAAAGGACTCGCCTCCCTCCCCCCCCTTTCTTCTTCTTCTTCTTCTTTTTAAACCGCCACACGCTTCCGTTGCCTGGGCTTCGCACAGCGCGTGGGTGGCGGCCGCCGCCGTCGTCTCCGTTCTCTCCTGCAACCGCCGACATGAAGCCGTGGTGGGGACTCGGCCTCCTCCTCCTCCTCCTGGCCGGTGAGCGCGAGGGGTTGGGGGGGGGGGGGGAGGGGAAGGGGTTCTGGAACCTTCCGCCGGAGGACGGTTAGTGTGTGTGTGTGGAGGGGGGGGGTAGGGCTCTGAGGAGAGCCGGGGTGGGGGGTGGGGAGTTCTCTCCCCTCCCTTCCCTTGTCGTGAAGGGCCGGCTCCTCGTCGACGTTTCGCACGCCTGTGGCGCCGGCCTTCCTCTGGCGGAGGGCGAGGAGGGAGGCGCGGCCGCCCCGTTACTTAAATGTGGAGGAGGAGGAGGAGGCGGCGGCGAAGGGGTTAAAAAAAGGGGGGGGGAATCTCACTCCCGACGAGGCGCTCTGTGGGGGGGGGGGGCGCGGTGGCTTCGTTTTCGAGGGGAAAGCCCCCCCCCCCACGCGCGCGCGCGCTGGGGAGCAGGGCGGACCAATGGATCTTTGCCCCGCGCCCGCTAATCCTCACGCGTCCACTTGTAGGTGTGTGTGTGGGGGGGGAGCGTTGACTCCTCAGTCCACACGTGCATCGAAAAAGTACGTGTCAAGGGAGAAGAGGCGGCTGGGAATTGTTGTTGTTTTTTGGGGGGGGGGGCTCCTGGCGTGGTTGGTGGGGATGGGCTGGAGCTTTAGGGTGGAGGCATGAATAATCAGCCCTAGTAAGGAACTCGCGAAGTACCTTCTCATTCATTGGAATGAGGGAGGGGATTAAGGAAGATCACAGTTAAGGTGCTCAATAACGGACCTTGTCGGAATTGTTAATATTGGGTTTGCTAACTTGTAAGACACTTAAAACATGGCACTTGATGGAGGTTCATAGGGTCGCCATAAGACTTATAAGTGTTATGCGACTTGATGGTCCCTATCACAAGCCTCGATTTATACTTTGCACTCCGTGCTAATCAGGCTGTGCACAGAGTGAACAAATGGATTGTTTCATCATCTCCCTTTGGGAGAACCTCTTGCTCCCTGCTTGCTGTATATCCACTTTTAAGTGTGTGCCTCGATGATTGGGTGTGTGTGGATTGCTGGCCAGTCCATGTTTTTTGTTCAGTAGGCTGTTCTGATTTTCCCCTCCTGATGGGAAGTAGATTCTTGGCTACATTGATAGCTTTAGTTTTATCTAAGCCTGTTTGTATTCTTGTATATAATGCCATTGTCAACATTTAATTGGAGATGTCACTGAGGTAGTGGACCAAACATCAGGTGGCTTCCTTTTGACCACAACAGTATTTTTGTATAAGGTACAAAGTATGGGGCATTAAGTGGTACTGTTCCATTTTGATTAGTCTCTGTCATGAAAATAATGTTTAAACTTTAAGGAAATGAAGATTCACAGTTTCATTTTAAGTAACTCACATGCTAATAATTTGTCCAAATATTCTTTTTACAGCCTCAGCTCGGGCTGATGAGCTTGATGTGGATGGCACAGTAGAAGATGACCTGGGTAAAAGCAGGGAAGGGTCTCGAACAGATGATGAAGTTGTTCAAAGGTCTGTTTATACAATATTTTTGCAAATGTTACCTGAAGATTACACTCCAAACATATACTTTCCAGAACTTAAATGAAGGGAAATTGTGGGGGAAGTGATGCCATGAATGTAATGCCTTGCTTTAAAGTAGCAGATTAAATTATATTTTGAAATACCTGTGGTTTATAGTTGAGGTATTATAATGATCTAACATTTTTCTCTAGGATCTGGAGATAAATTGCTTGAATATTAACATTTATCAACCCTACAAGATGTAGCATATACAAAATACTTCGGAGCTCCTCATAAATTAAACCTTTTTTAGTGGTGTTATGAGATGTGAAAGTGGCTCAACTTTGTGTAGTTGTTTCAGGATTTATAACTTGGTGATAATCAGGAGAAAGATAAATTAGATTCTTGTTGTAGAAGGTGGACTGTGATTTACACTGCCTACAAAGACAATATTTTCTGGGATTTTCACTCAGGTGTTAGGAACACTTACTTTGCAGAAGTGAGCTTTTCCCCCCTAAATATCTTTGTCTTTTCACCAGTTGTTGATACAACTGTCGAACATACTAGGTATAGGAGATGACATGTTGCAAACTGTCAGAACTTTGTTTTCTCTTACATATGTGAGAATAAAATGTGGTTATGTATGTGAGAATAAAATGTGGTTATGCAGCTCATTAATACAACCATTAGTGCTTCTAAAGCTCTGAAATCTTGCTATCTTGTAATTGAAGGCATTTTATATCTAAAAAGAGAAGAGTTCTTTGCTTCTGAATAAGTCAGGTATTTCCAAGTAATTATGGGCTTTTGTATAAATCCAATTAGACATTTATTGTGAGATTGTCCTCATTACTGAAAAAGGGGCAGTGTCATAAACTGACTTAAAATTAAGAGCTTGGAGAGAGTTCTAAGTGAGGCACCATACATAAACTGACATGTTTGTTCTTTCCAGGGAAGAGGAGTCTATTCAGCTGGATGGCTTAAATGCATCTCAAATAAAACAAATTAGAGAAAAATCAGAGAAGTTTGCTTTCCAAGCTGAAGTAAACAGAATGATGAAGCTTATTATCAACTCGCTTTATAAGAATAAAGAGGTAATTTATATATTCATTGTAGGATAGCATTGGTACAGATGCTTCTTTGTACATGTGCCTGACTTCAATTTAAAATTTCTTTCCAGATTTTCTTGAGGGAATTGATCTCAAATGCATCTGATGCTCTAGATAAAATACGACTAATGTCATTGACTGATGACACTGCACTTTCTGGTAACGAAGAACTTACAATAAAGATTAAGGTAAGGGTCCAGTGAGATGAGTTATATGTTTTCTTTTTTTTATTTACAGACTATTTTGTTATTTTTAACTGCTTAATGATGCTTACTTTTTAAAAAGGAATCTTCTGATGCATAAACTGCAAAATTATATGTATGTGAGGAAAGATGCTTGTTATAAAAAAATAGAGTAGTTGAGGAAGTATTACCTGTTATGATTACGGGTGTATATTAGTTAACTCTTTCAATTGCATAGAAGTAGGCACCAAAAACTAGCTTGGACTAAAAAGGAAAAGAGCATTCAATAAACAGCAAGTTTCCAAATATATACACATACACTCATCTGTATATGCCTGTCTTAGAAATAACATAATCCGCTTGTAAAATAGTAGTGACTATAAAACTCAGTTTTACCTGCAGTTAAAAGCAAAAAAATTACATACCAATATGAAGAAAACACTCCAAAAGGGAGGGGCTTAATAGAATAGAAAAAAGACTAAATGATAAAATATGCTGAATGATACAAAGGCATTTAACAGTAAAAATAAAAATAGACTAGGAGGCATGTCAACAATGGCAGTCAGTCAAGTAGGCAGACATAAATCAAGGCATGTATGTTTGTGGAAATGAGGTAGATTCTCAGCAGGCAAAGGAGGTGAGGCTAACAAGAATTCCCTTTTTTGTACAGAAAAGTTAAGCAGGTGGAAGAAACAATTATGTAAAGTTTGCCAACCCAAAGGGAGGCTAGTTAAGCAGGAGAGAGTAGGAGGGAAAATTACTGTTTTCAGTGTATTAGCTTCACAGGCGATTCTCTTCTTAGAAAGTCAAAACATTCCCTTGCATTGCAGAATACAACCCCAACATTCCCTTATATTATAACCATTCGCTAAGTCCTGTTTCAGTTGATGTACAGTAACCTCCGCCGATCGCGGGGGTTAGGGACCCACCCCACCTGCGATGCATGAAAATCCGTGATATGCGGAAGCGGGTGGGGGGCGCGATCGCGCACCTGTCCGAGAAGTCTTGAGGCAGCGCATGCAGGCGGTGTTGTGGGATGTAACCTGCCGCCGCCCCCCGAGACTTCTCGGAGTGTGGGGTGGTGGTGGCGGCACGGAGCGACCGGATCACTGCCACCACCCCCACCCCGAGGCTTTAGCATTGTTGGGGGCTATGAGGAAAATCACACCAACCTTTCTTCATAAGAGCATCCTGCTGGGTTGTGCCACTCAAACGCGCACTTTTCTAAACACTCCTTGCACCTCAAGAAAGAGTCCTGCCGCTGGCGTGCTTCTTTCTGCAGCCTCCAGGAGCTTACCTGCCAGGTCCGATTGCTTCCACATGCCTTCCTGCATGGGGGGGGGGGGTTGCAAGGAGCAGGGGAAGCAAAGTCAGGAGGGGTGTGTGTGCGCGCAGGTGCATGGGCACATGCACGAACAGGTGCATGTACGTGCAGGCTGCTGCTGAGAACTGAAATCAAGTTCTCTCTCTCCTTTGGAGGTTTCTTGCTTGTTTTAACTTCCTGGCAGAGGAAGAGTTAAACGAAGAACAAACCTGGATGGAACGCCAGGAAGAACTGCTTTCCATCTGCAGCCTGCACGCTCTCTCTCTCCCTGTCCCTTCCATCAGGAGGTTTCTTATATTTTCTGGAAGGCACTGAGAGGGGGAGAGTGTGTGTGTGCACGCGCGCATGCGCGTATAGGCTGCAGCGGAGGACTGAAAGCACAGGAGGTTTCTTGCTTGTTTTAAACTCTGGAAGGGACAGGGAGGGAGAGAGAGCGTGCATGTGTGTGTGCGTGCGGGCGTGTATAGGCTGCAGCTCTGGACTGAAAGCAGTTCTCCCTGGCGTTCCATACAGGTTTCTTCTTGTTTTAACTCTTCCTCTGCCAGGAAGCTAAAACAAGCGAATGGAGAGGGAGAACTTGCTTTCAGTTCTCAGCTGCAGCCTACATGTGCATGCACCCGTGTGCATGCGTGCGCACACGAAGGCGCACACACACCCTTCCTGACTTGGCTTCCCCTGCTCCTTGCACCACCACCACCACCCCATGCAGGAAGGCATGGGGAAGCAGTCGGACCTGGCAGGTGAGGTCCTGGGGGGAGTGCAGGAAGACGCGCGGAAGCGGCACAACCGGGCAGGACTCTTTCTTGACATGTGAAGAGGGTGCAGAAAGGCCTGCCTGAGCAGCGTGAGCCGGCTGGGCAGTATTCGGAGGCAAGGGGGGGTGTTGAATGGGGCGGGAGCAGGGCACAACCTAGCAGGTCAGTTCTCCAGGTGAGGGGGAAGGCATGCGCTTGTGCACATGTGTCCAGTATTCCACAATGTACCGGGACCGCATTGATTAAACCGCGATGTGATGGGGATCTACTGTATTTGTTAATTCAGCCTGCAATTAAATAAACCAAAGTAGCACTGAACTAGTTTTTTTTTTTTTTTTTTCCAGTGTGATAAAGAGAAGAATATGCTTCATGTTACAGACACTGGCATTGGCATGACCAAGGAAGAACTCATCAAAAACTTGGGTACCATTGCCAAGTCTGGTACAAGTGAATTTCTAAGTAAGATAACTGAGATGCAGGAAGAAAACCAGTCTACTTCAGAGTTGATTGGCCAATTTGGTGTTGGGTTTTATTCTGCCTTCCTTGTGGCAGACAGGGTTATTGTCACATCAAAGCACAACAATGACACTCAGCATATCTGGGAATCAGACTCAAATGAGTTTTCTGTAATTGATGATCCTCGAGGAAATACTCTGGGACGAGGTACTACTATAACGTAAGTATTGTTTGTCTAAGATAAGTACATTTCTATGTGGAAAGCAAATACGTTGCTTTCTGTTGAGTGTACTCTGTAGTCTGACTTGTCCTGATTGAGTTACCAATATGTGATCTTGGTCCTGATGATAGTAGTATACTGTTGTTTGGATATCCATGTATTCTGAAGATCAAGCCTGCCGGGTAAGGTACCAGTATCTAATCAAGGTATTCAGTGCTACAGAAAATAGTTTTCCTGAAGCATCCTTAGTTTAAGTTTTGGTTGAAATAATGGTGAAATGTGAGTATACAAAACATGAAAATTGAGTTCATTAAAATAGTATTTTTAAAAAGATTCCCAACACAATAGTAAAAGTAAGCAACTGATGTAACCCTCTAATTTTAATGGTCTCCACATCTGATGTATTAATTTTCCTACACATTTTCAACAGTACAGTGATGCCTTGAATTATGAATGCCTTGAATTGCAAAAAAACCGAATTATGAAGGGAAATCCAGACCTCTCAAAATCACCTGGCTGTTGGTCGTGCCTACGGCCATGTGATTTTGACAGCGCCACAGCTCAGCAGATTTCCCTACCTAGTGTTTTTGTTTTGTTTTTTGCGCACCCAGAAAGCAGGTGGTCAGCAGATCTCCGCTGCCCACTTGCTAATCCTGGCCGTCCCAACCGCTGGGGTACACAACATACAAAGAGCAAGCTGTGTGCGTGCACACAGCCTGCTCTTTGAATGGCATGTGGGGCTCTTTGAAAAGCAGATTCTCGCTGTGGGAAGCAGCAAGAATCAGCATTTCAGAGATCTGCACAAGCTCTGACCCTGTGGAATAGGGAAATGTCCGGGCCGTGACACGATCGCACCTAAGCGCCCTCTCCCCTTAACCGCAAGTCCCTTGGTATACTGCATGCATGCAAAGAGCAGGCTGTGTGCACACACAGAACCTACTCTTTGCATGGTGTGCGGGCAAGAATGCATTTCAAAGACCTGTGGCCCATGCAAAGAGCAGGCAGTGTGCGCCCACAGAGCCTGTTCTTTGCGTGGTGTGCAGGGATCTTTGAAAAGCAGATTCTTGCTCCCTGATATCGGTTTGGATGCGGGGAAAACAGGAAGATTGTGTATGTCCATTCTGAGCCAGGCGAGGGTCGGGCTGGTGGTGACTTCACCACCCGGCCGACCTTACCTGGCTGAGAAGGGACATACCCAATCTTACCAAGCTGTCAAAATCAGCTGTGTGGTGGGGGGCAGCAGCTTCACTCCTGACTTCCAAATGGCTACAGCCACTCAACAGCACCACACAGCTGGATTTTTGACTGCTCATTGAGGGCTAAGCAGGGGAAGCTCTTCCCTTGCTTTGCTAGGTCCCCACAAGCTTCCCATAGGAATGCATTGAAAGCCTATTGTAGTCCGTCCCCTTCAGAACGGACTAATCAGTTTTCAATGGGAAACCATGTTTTGAACGACGAAAATTTTGAATTATGAAAGATCTATTGGAACGGATTAATTTTGTAATTCAGATTTACATCAGGCAGCAGATGGGTTTTTGTGAGCTATTTTACAAAAGAAACAATACATAGGTCACAGATATTTTGACAATGTAAGGGAAATGACAGTATCATTTGTAAAGGTGTTTTGGCTGGATGTCGACTTAAAACTAGTTCTGTAACTATGATACATTGCATGTAATCTAAATTGTAGGTATAAAACTGTTCTCTTAATGTTCTTGATTGCCGAACTCTTTGACAGTAGTCCAAAATAGCAAATATTTTTGTTATATAAAACTTCTTTATAGCTTAAAGTTTCGTTTTGCACTTGCTTAGTACCACTTGCATCATATGCATCTCTACATAGGACTACTAATTTTGAACATAAGCAAATGTGAGTCCGTATATAGTAGAGAATAATTGATGGCAAGGAGCAGCTTTCGGAAAAAAGTTTCCATATGGTTGGTTTCAGAGAGAAGATATTCTTGTTGCTGTGTTGTACATTTTTTAATAACCTTGCCAGGGAACTTTCTCAGCATTCCAAGTTATGCTTATGAAGGGGGTAGGGTAAGGAGTACTTGAAGCAGAGATTTGTATGGTCTGCTTCTCTTGGAGGAAATTTAGGACATTTAAGTTAGTTGCTACTAAAGATATCTTATCAAATTGTTACTAAAGAAGCTAATATTACTAGCAGCAAACAAACTCGGTAAAAGAAATATGCTGTACTTGAAGTTCTAGGGCTGCGTCTGCTTGAAGTATCAAAGCTGTACTGCCAGAATGGTGGTTGCATTTAGCAGCTGTATCTCAGCAGTACAACTTGCATTAAAGTATTACTTGCTTTCCAGTTTAGATAATGTTGAGTTTTATAGAATGACAAAAAGTGCTGATTTTCAACTGAAATAACTATATTATAATTTTGTATAAATCTAACAATGACTGGTTTATTTTGTTCCCCAGTCTTGTTCTGAAAGAGGAAGCTTCAGATTACCTTGAGCTGGATACAATTAAAAACCTGGTCAAGAAATACTCACAGTTCATAAACTTCCCTATATATGTATGGACTAGCAAGGTAAATACATCTAATGCTGTTTGCTTACTTGTAGAATGGTTAAACCATAGGTTTATATCAGGATTGAAATCAGCCAGCCAGATATAAAACTTAATGTACATTTTTAACAAGAAGCTATTGTTATCAATAACCAAGACAAAGGACAAAACCAAGCATGTATATCTGACCCGATAAAAAGCTCTGTTTGAACAAATGTGACTACAGAGTTTATAAATGTTCATCTTTGAAGTATGCTTTGTGAGTCAAATGTGCACATGGTTTTCTTATCAGTGGTATTCTGAAGTGTTGTTGACACCCAATGCAGAGGCTTGCAATTTCCTGGAGGTGCAAAGGATGTACCACTATTCTTGAATATGGAATATTTGACCAGACAGCTGGAGACTGTTTTTAGGGGTGTTTTGTGTTTGTTCAGTACTGAATAATACGCATAGTCATGTGCTTCCTTTATGTATGGCAGGAGTCTTTATAGCTATACTTCCTAAATACAGAAAGCACATTTCATTAAGGTTCAGTATCATAATGAATTTGTGAAGGGTTTAGCTAAAGATATACTGAATAAGATATTTCTAACATAATATAATTATACTTTTTTAGACTGAAACTGTAGAGGAACCTATTGAAGATGAAGAAGTAAAAGACAAAGATGAAGGAGATGATGAAGCTGCAGTGGAGGAAGAAGATGATGAGAAAAAACCCAAAACAAAAAAGGCAGGATTCTTAAGTGGATTGGACAGTTAATCCTTAACGTCAGCATAGATTCCAGTGTTGTCTATTCAGATTAGTCTGTGACTTATGTGTCTGACCAGCCGACCAGGTTGTAATGTATAATATCACTTAAATGAATGATGGGTCTTGTGTAGCCAAAAGCAGCAGTACTGAGGCATAAAAGGGGGGAATCAATAGGTCTGGAGAAATGCCAGGGTTTAAGTACAAACACATAAATAAACGAAATGTCTGGCATTATTCAATATGGAACATTTTGTTACTCTTCCTCTTGTATAAGTAATGCATAGTGTCATGCAAACTTTAGGCCAGTCTCTTATGATCCATTGGTTTTTCATTTTGCCTTTTACTTCATAATTGGAGGCTAAAATCCTCTAGCCTAGTTGCAACTAGAGTGGCCATCAGTTCTTGGCCTTTTGGCTAAAATCAAGTGTACACTGAATCACTGGGGACTGAGTCACTCCTCTGTAAGTTCCATTGATTCGAATGATCTGACTCTAGTCGTGACTTTCTAAGGGAACTTACATAGAAGTAGGTTTACCAAGTTTCAAGTGATTCAATGAGGCTATACTAGTGGCAACTTCGTGTTAAAAATTTTCACCCTTCAATTAGAGATACTGGATTTACTGTGAGGTTTGCATAAGGTGAAAGAGTAACAAAGTGGCATGCCATAGTATAACATAACAAAGAAATGGCAGTTCATCATTATGTATGCAAAGCTGCTGAAATTTCAATTAGTTTGAAGATTCCTAAGAAATGTGGAGAAAAAAATTGACAATTGTTCCGGAAATTAATTTGCAGGTTGAGAAAACTGTATGGGATTGGGAACTTATGAATGACATTAAGCCCATTTGGCAGAGACCATCGAAAGAAGTTGAAGAAGATGAATACAAAGCTTTCTACAAATCATTTTCTAAGGTAAGATTCTTTTTTTGTCTTGAAATTAGTCTAGACTAGAGATGTGAAGGCCTGGGGAAAAACCAGAACAATTTGGGGAAAAAAAATGTTTTTCTGTTCTTCTCCTGAAGCCTTTTTGGTTTTTTTTCCAAAAAAAATGGAAAAAGAATAATTGATTATGGAATGTTTTATTTTAACATGATGAATAAAATATTTTAAGACAGGGTGTTCTAAACCAAACTCTCCAATGCAATAAAAAGATGCATTTCTTCCTTTAGGAGGTGCTGCTGTTGTCATTAGAAAAAAATGTTTCACTTGTGTTTTTGCATGTTGATTCTGTTCTGTCCTCTTCAGTAGGCCTCAAAGCACTTGAAAAAAATGCAGAGCAACAAAAACGTTTCTGATTAAATTTTATGCCTAATCATTGAAGCTTTGTCCCACTTCCTTCTATACATTTCTCCTCTCTTCAATTCTTTTTATGACAGTGACATTTTTATTTTATTTTTACTTAATACTGTGGAGAGGAAATATGAATAATGGTTAATTCTGGATTTTTAAACATTGTTTTGTAGAGGGTTTTTTTTTTGTTCCACATCAACTAGTAAACAGCTCAGGCGATTGTTATTTCATTTGTTATTTGCAATTGCAAATTGATATTTCAAAAGTAAATTCTGTAATAATTGTTTGGATACACTATACAGGGGTACCCCAATTTACGACGTGCCTGACATACGGAAATCCCAATTTACGAGTGCTCTTCAGCGCTCTCCCCACCACCACCAGCTGCTGCTTACGAGCAAGTTCGGGATTCCCCGTCTTGCGAGCAGCGGGTGGGGGGGTTGGGATTTCAATGGCCTTCCTGAGCCAGGACAACTGGGGGCTCAGGACAACCAGCGCACCACTTTTGAAATGCATTCCAGTCACCAAGGCAAACGCTGCTTCTGTGACTTGAAGGCATTTCAAATTGTGTGTGCAGCACAGCACGATTCCTCCCCAAGCCAGTGCCAAATCAGCTGCTTATGGGGGGGGAAATTCCCCATTGGAATGCATTAATTTCTCTACTGAAATGCATTGAGCCATTGCATTTCAATGGAAGTGGCCAGGGAGCGCTGGCCCAAAGCCAGCACCAAACAGCTGATTGGCGCTGGCTAGGGGGAGGAATCCGCCCGCAGCTTCTCCTGACTCCCCCCCCCTCCCCGCACAAGGGGGGAGAAGCTGCGCATGCAATTTGAAATGCCTTCCAGTCGCAGAAGCAGCACTCGCTTCTGTGACTGGAAGGCATTTCAAACATCGCCTGCCGCTTCTCCCAATCCCCCTGCAACAGGAGAAGCGGTGGGCGATGTTTAAAGCAGTTTCCCATAGGACTGCATTGAAAACCATTTCCTCCGGAACAGATTAATTGACTCTCAGTGCATTCCTATGGGAAACTGCTCCACGGCTTATGAGTTGACTGACTTACAAGTGTTCACTTGGAACTGATTAATCTCGTATATAAAGTACCATTGTATTTTAATATGCTAGTTGTGATAATTTTATGCCAAATCAAATTGTCCATAGTCATATTTTATGTTTGTAAAGTAACAGAATGACTTTCAAGCTGTAAAAGGAAGAGATAGGGAGCTAATGTAGCATCCTTTTCAATTCCCCCCCCCCAAAAAAATTCACCCCTAAAAAACAGGGGTTTTCCGAGCTTTGAAATTTGTAGAAATTTTACATCTCTATTCTAGACTTAGTCCCCCTTAACAAGTATTATTAGGGTAGAGAAAATGTGAACTGATTAAATACATGTTCAGATTTTCTCTTTCTCTAATTTTGATAATTCTTCTAGTTACTGTATTTTGGGCCTTTGGTCTATTAGGCTATTAAATGGGATACACCTTTTCAAGCCTGCCTGGTGAGGGAAGCACTAGCTTGTTAAAAAGAAACACTGCTTTTTCTGCCTTTGTAAAAGAGAGAAATGATTGTTCTTTTTCATACAGGAGCCTGATGATCCTATGAGCTATATTCACTTTACTGCTGAGGGAGAAGTGACATTCAAGTCTATCTTGTTTATTCCCAACACTGCACCACGAGGTTTATTTGATGAGTATGGGTCAAAGAAGAGTGACTTTATAAAGGTAAAAATAATATGTAAATGCCTTTGTAAAAGCCAGAATAGTTGCCAAAACAATTCTAATGTGATTTTATTTTTACAGCTGTATGTCCGAAGAGTGTTCATCACAGATGACTTCCATGACATGATGCCCAAATACCTTAATTTTGTTAAGGGTGTTGTAAGTATCTTATGGGATCATATGGAATATCATGTTTTCTATTGTTTTTTAGAAAGATTCTCAAAATACTCTTTCCATCTGTAGGTAGACTCCGATGATCTTCCTCTGAATGTATCTCGTGAAACACTCCAGCAGCACAAACTATTAAAGGTATGTCAGTTTATTATTTGGTCTCAATTCCAACCTGAAGGCTTTTTGTGGTAGTTTTACTATGGGTTATTATCGGAAACTATAACTACAAAGTAGTTGGACTCCTGGTTGGATTGGCACAGACAGATCTATTTTTTGTAACGAGAAGGAGATGAAGGCCAATTCTGTATTTGTTCCTTACTTTGTTCCTCCAGCTACTCACATACTCCATTTTAGCAATGTGAAATTAGGAAAGGAGTACAAATACAGATTTTGGGAGATGAGTAAAGAAAAAAGGGTTTTGCAGTATGTTTTAGTGACAAAGTACACTTTAGAAAATATTCTCTAATGAATCAATAGGTGTTTTTTTTTTCAGAACTCATGTTCTGACTGCTGTCAGAAATAAAATAGACCTTATCTGTGTTTATTTCCTTGTGTTTAGGTTATCAGAAAGAAACTTGTCCGCAAAACTCTTGATATGATTAAAAAAATTGCCGAAGAAAAATACAATGATACATTCTGGAAAGAATTTGGCACAAACATAAAACTTGGAGTAATAGAGGATCACTCAAATCGTACTCGTCTAGCTAAACTGCTCCGTTTCCAGTCTTCTCACCATGAGACCAACCTTACCAGTCTAGACCAATACGTAGAAAGAATGAAGGAGAAGCAGGACAAAATCTATTTCATGGCTGGCTCAAGCAGAAAGGAGGTAAATAGGGTTATTCAGAACATAATTTTTCTGTTGTCAAAGTTGCATACTTATAAGAGTGTGCTGGTAGAAATGTTTGTGTGTCATCATTTGGAATCTTGTGTTATCCTACTCATATTTCGAACTTGGTTTTTCAGGCTGAATCCTCACCATTTGTGGAACGGCTTTTGAGGAAAGGTTATGAAGTGATCTATTTGACTGAGCCTGTAGATGAATATTGCATCCAGGCTCTCCCAGAGTTTGATAACAAGAGGTTCCAGAATGTTGCTAAGGAAGGAGTAAAATTTGAGGAGAGTGAAAAATCAAAGGAAGCCCGTGAAGCTTTGGAAAAAGAGTATGAACCCCTTCTAACTTGGATGAAGGAGAAAGCACTCAAAGATAAAGTATGTGCACACAAGGATTTGCTATTCTGACAATACATGTTTGGGGTTATGTTTAAGCTCATAGTTTCCTTTTTATTTTAGATTGAAAAGGCTGTGCTGTCTCAGCGATTAACTCAGTCGCCATGTGCTCTTGTGGCTAGTCAGTATGGATGGTCTGGCAATATGGAAAGAATCATGAAAGCTCAGGCTTACCAGACAGGCAAGGATATATCCACAAAGTAAGGTTTAAAGTGTTTTTTTGTACACTGTACTGCTCATATATATTTTGAATTATGTTTATGTTTGAATCTGAGTCATACTTGCATTAGGTTTCATCTTCCTTAACTTCAAGTGCACTTAGGTCTTGCAGATCAGCTCTCAAGTGCTGACTACTGGGGGGGGAGGCCCTAACATTTAAAATATCCGTTATTCTGGAATATACTCAAAAACAGAAAAATAAACATTTAAAGTTTATAATTTATGGGTTCAGATCTTTTCATCTAGAATATATTTCATACACACCACCTCTCCTTATATTGAATATCTTTCCTCTTCTACGTATAAGTGATGCAGCCACATCTTCTCTGAAGGCCTCCCTTAACCTTCAGCAGAGGAAGAATGAACAGGGCAAAAAGGGGGATTGGTTTAGGCAAGAGTGTCGTGCACATGAATCAACCATCTGGAAGCTGAACCATAGGGCAGCAACTACACCCCATAGCATTGGTCTATTGAGCCCCATATTGTCAGCTAACTAGCAGCAGAGACTTTCCAGAATTTCAGATGGGATTCTTTCCTAGCTCTACTTGGAAATCACTACTGTTTATGGGTGTTCTACCATCCAGTAACTAACCACGCTCAATTCTGCTTATGTTCTGAAATCACAAAAGAGCAGAAGTGTTCAGGGTTAAAGATTGACGTGAACTTTGGTTCAGAGGTTGGTGCCATGTATTACCTTCCCCCGTATCCCTGGATGGATTATCCACTCACCAGCCACCCAATGCTTCCCTCTCTTCCTTCTCTTTGGCTGTTGAACTGTTCACCAGCAGGAGTGTGGCTTTCCTGCCCTGCCTCCTTGGCTGATCCCCCACTCAGACAGACAGGACAAGGAGAGGAGGGTGGGGGTGATTAATCAGGGAGGCGGGAGATCTGTGGTATCATGCAAACAAACCAGACTAAACATGCATATGGGTTTGCTGTGGAATGCCTTCTTTTGCTAACTGCAGACATGCCTAAGAAACCTGAATTGAAAATATCATTAATGGATCCTTAAAATGTTTTTCTCCTTCAGTTACTATGCAAGTCAAAAGAAGACGTTTGAAATCAATCCTAGACATCCTGTCATAAAAGACATGCTCAGGCGTGTTCAGGTATGTAATTTTCGAGACACGGGTAAAACTGTCCTGGAATCACATTTTAGGATGCCATGCTTCAGATAGTAAATTTAATTAAATTGTATTAGTTACAGCACCATGTGGTTCTTGTGTGAAACTGAATGGTGGAGTAACTAAATGACACAAACTTATTTGATTGGCAGGATATCAGTCCAATAGAAGCTTGGGAACTCTTAAATAAGTTCTCTTTTTTGCTTTGTATTAACACGAGAATTCTTTTTTCCAATCAGGAAAATGAAGATGACCAAACAGTTTCAGATCTTGCCGTGGTTCTATTTGAGACTGCTACCCTCAGGTCAGGGTATTTACTACCAGATACAAAAGAATATGGAGAAAGGATAGAAAGAATGCTGCGTTTGAGTCTGAACATTGACCCCGATGAAAAGGTTAGTCAAAAGATCCAGTTATTGATTGTGATGGTGTCTCCAACTCTTCTTTCTAAAAGCACTTTGTATCTGCGCAAATGCAGTCGGTTTAGCAAAATGCTGCATGTACAAGCCTTTAAAGTATTAAAATGTTCTTACTTAGAAGTAGAATTGAAAAAAAATGGCTATGGAGCTGTTCATTTGGCCAGCTAAACTGAAAACTAGCCACATACTTTCAACATATACAAAATTTGTTACCTTTATTGGATCATCAACAAGTTGCAAACAAAACAAGCCTTTAAAATTTTCAGAAGTTAACATTGTAACAAAAAGCGCAAGAATGAGAAGGTGGCCAGATGAAACCGGCCAATAAGCTAGAAGGAATTTAGATTCCACATGAAGTTGAGGCGGAAGTGATGGTGCTGCCTCTGTTAAAGTAACAGGGTGGGTTGGCATGGAAGTATTTGCCTGCCTGCTAAGTGCAACTGTCTCTGAAAGGTGGAAGATGAGCCAGAAGAACCAGAAGAGGCTGCTGAAGAAGCAGAGCAAGAGGAGGAAGTAGATGCTGAAGAAGAAGATGCCGAAGAAGACAATGAAACAGAGAAAAAGGTTGGTGGAGTTAGGCAAAACAGTGGGGGAATGTGGATTGGAAAAAGCAGACTTTTAATATATATATTAAAGGATTTTATTGATTTTAGGGGACAGAGGAAAGGGGAAGAGGGAGAAAGGAAGGGGGGATACAATATAAAAAGTTACGTCAAGTATATCAAGTCAAAAATAACGATTGTACATGCCGAAATATCAGAGTACTATCAAAGTACTAGTAAGTTTACTACTTGTTGCCATCTTTTTTTTTTTGGAGATCTCTTTATAATCTCCCTTCAGAAATCCAGAGAGCGAAAAAGCAGGCTTTAAGTACTAAGTATATGCAGCTTTGAGTAAGCTTAATTCTGTATATAATTTCCAATATGGGTCAAAAGCGTTTTTGAGAGCCTTGAAGGGATCTAGTTTTATGTTGCAGGAACTTTTTGGTTTCACTTGCAGTCAAGCAGTAGTTAACATTAGCTTTAGTACATTATCCATGTAAAAATGAACAAGAAAGCTTAAATAGAAGTGGGTTTAAACACTGGACCACATTTTTCTTAATTTGGAGAACTGATGTTGCACCAAGATCTATGCTTTAGTGGTACATCTTTTCCAATGAAGCCAAAATACTAATGTATTTTGGAAAGAGAATGTTGATGGTAGAAAGAAGTAACACTTTTTTGGTTTTGTGGGGAGGGGTGGGTCCATCCCTTTGCATCCCTCAAACTACAAGGAGCCCTGAGCAAATAGAAACTAGTTAGCAGCAGCCTCAGAAGCAAGCCTGTATAGGGACTCTTGCCCAGCATTCCTTCTAGATATGAACTGCTGCTGTCTTGAAACAATGTGTTTTTTTCTGTTACAGGAGCCCACAGATGTAAAAGATGAATTGTAAAACACTCTCCCGCAGATAGTATCCTGAGTCTCAAATGAAGCAGGAATGTGGACTATGTTTGTTTTTGTTTTTTTCACTGTAAAATGTTGGGGGAGGCATAGGGTTATGGGCAGAAATTTTTTTAAGTTGCATTTTTAAACATTCCTCACAATGTAAATTTGTACTATTTAACTGACTACTTGGTGTAAAATCTTGTCATGTGTACAAAATTAAAATGTTCACACCATTTGTTGTATGGATGTTGAAGTACTTATTTACTTGCCAGGAAAGTAAGTAATTAATTGTTCATTGATCGCTTCTGTATGAAGGGCTATGATCAGGTATCTTGAAAGATGAGTTTTGAAAGCTGTTTTTCTATTGGAAGTGTATATATACTAGTTTTTGCGTGTTTGGCCTCTTTGAAAAAGGAATTTTGTATTCCTTGCATGAGACGAGGTCCATGCCTCTCCTCAAGAGAAGTACCGTATTCAGGAATGAGAGAGTAAAGTGTTTGCATGCTTGTGTTTGCTGCACTGTCCTTCACTTTCTAGTAGCCTATGAAGGTATCGCCCATAGTCTAGTCTTCCTCTTATCGTGATGGTTAGCGTAAAGTGGGATGAATGGCTTTAAACACTGGAACATTAATGATCATATGCTGAGAAGAATGACTATCACTTTGTAATGAATGAGTTCTTTGAGCTCCCTGCATGTGAAGACATCCACTTTAGACACCATCTGGATTTAGCAGAACAACTAGGCTGAATTCTGTGACTGTCATCAGTTTCTTTATACAGTATTGTTAGTTGTGGGAGTAGCAAAATCATGTGTGCACTCCTGCTGGTGTTTGACAATTTTCCTCTAATGGCATTCAAGATGAACTAAGCTATTGCTGCTATACAGAAATGAACAAAAGTACCAACTTGACCCATAAGGGAACTAGCACTATTCTGCAACAATAACAAATTTCCATATGTGCTGTTAGGTTTCAGTTTCTTCACAGTATAGCACTTCTGCATTGTATAGTGGGGATTGCATCTGCATGCAGGATAACATCTTGCTGCACCAGTTTACAAAGAAATAAAATGTGACTGCAACTGGGCTAAGATTTGCTTTAGTTCTGTCATTCTAGAGCAACTTCAAATCTGACTTGAAATTCTGGGTGAATGTTTTTCCGGCAGAAGAAATATCTTAATGTTGACTAAAAAGTCCCATTCGTTCAGTAGTATAGAACAGGCGCTTGAGCTGTCTTTCAAATACGCTTTTAAAACATTAAACTGGAAGATCATGCTACAGTAATCCCCCACCTATTGCGGGGGTTAGGGACCTAACATGACCCGCGATAATGGAAAACCCACGATATGTGGATGCTGGAATGGGACTGGAGGGGAGGCTGGGCCTCCTACACTTACCTGAGGCCTGGCACTGCCCTGAACAGGCTTCTTGGGCCTGCCAGAGACCCCAGAAGTGGTTTTGAGTGATCTGGAAGGCATTTCCCGGATTTTTCGGAAGTGACTCCCGGTTTGCCGGAAACCACTTCTGGGGCCTCCAAAAGGACCAAAAAGCCCGTCGGAGGCCTGTTTGGGGCAACGCCAGGCCTGGGGTAAGTGCAGGAGGCCTCAAACTGGCCCATGCAGCTTGGCTCAGGAGCCCTTTGTTTCATATATTGCAGTCCTGGTATAATACAAAATGGCAGGAGACAACAATAGTATTTTTCTGCTGACTGTTTGAAAACAGGCAGATGGACATCTGTTTTGTGAATGTTAACAAGAAGCAGTTTCCGGATACCCAATTCTAAACCCTATTCCAGGCATATATTTTGCACAGATAAATGGCAAACATGTTGATCTTCAGTGCTCATCTTGATGAGTTGCTAGTAGTTAGTTATAAACAAGAAAAAGTTAAGCTTTCTTCCCAAAAACTTTTATCACTGATGCACACAAAGGAAGGTGCTGCTCTATCCCCTTCTGCATCTTGCAAGATAAGTGGGTGGAACATGTAGCAAGAACTGTTTCTTTGGACTTCACGTCAGAGAGAGTTCAGAAAAGCCACTCCCTAAGGCAACTTCCCCATCCTGGTCCTCTGCAAATGTGTTGGACTGCGACTCTCATCAGTGGTTGTTTGCTAGGATAATTAAAATAGGCCAATACCGTCAGTCCCACAGAGTGGGGAATACTGTTCCCGAGAGCAATTTCAAAAATTTACCAACTGCAAATCAAAATGAGAACAATAGTGTTCCCAACCGATAAGCTGCTACATTTCATCTCTGCTGTTGATTTTGAATACCTTCAAGGCTGACCTTACAGAGAACATATGCATGGCTACCGACAGGAATGTCAACAGGGAAGTCCATAATCTGCAGAAGGCAGTGCAGTTACTACCAATGTCAAGGTATTTATGACATCCACTTTAATTAGAGTGGTTTAAAGTACTTGTACAATTCAAACAAGCAACAGATTGCAACTGATTCCATAGGCTGCATGAGAAGGCACCCTTCATTACTTCGGCCTCCAATCAAGTGAGTCAATAAAATGTCATTAACAGTCAAGGCAGCAAGATCTACACTCTGGAAACAGCCATGATTAATATCACTTGGTATGCAGTTGTAGGATGCAGTGATTCCTTGTCTTCCATCATTGTGAAGGATGGCGAGTTTGCTGACTTCTTTCTTTGAGTCCCAAGAGTTCTGTTCTTAGTTCTCCAGGTTTGGGAGGAATTTCAGGTACTGACTGAGGAAACAAAATAAAATACAGATCCATGAACTTCAGCCTTTGGGATTATGGATACAATGCTATACACATTTACAGGAAGGATGTGTCTAAATTAGCAACTCAATCCTACTCTAAAGTGAAATATGCAACAAGAGCAAAAACACCCAGCAACTTGAAACTCAAAAAGATCACTGTGACACTTAGGATTTTTAACAAAATAATGCAAGGGAGAAAGGGAAAGATACAGAAAATTGAATGCAGACTTCCAAAGAATAGCTAGGAGAGACAGGGCGGCCTTCTTGAATGAACAGTGCAAAGAAATAGAGGAAAACAACAGAAAAGGAAAAACCAGAGATCTGTTCAAGAAAATTGGAGATATTAAAGGGGCATTTCATGCAAAGATGGATATGATAAAGGACAAAAATGGTAGGGACCTAACTGAAGCAGAAGAGATCAAGAAGAGATGGCAAGAATATACAGAAGAATTATATCAGAAAGATCTGGATGTCCCTGATAACCAAGATAGCGTAATTGCTGACCTGGAGCCAGACATCCTGGAAAGTGAAGTCAAGTGGGCCTTAGAAAGCATTGCAAACAACAAGGCCAGTGGAGGTGACGGCATTCCAATTGAACTCTTTAAAATCTTAAAAGAGGATGCTATAAAGGTGCTGCATAAGATATGCCAGCAAATTTGGAAAACCCAGCAGTGGCCAGAGGACTGGAAAAGATCGGTCTACATCCCAATCCCAAAGAAAGGAAACGCCAAAGAATGCTCCAACTATCGCACAATTGCACTCATTTCACATGCTAGCAAGGTTATGCTCAAAATTCTACAAGGCAGGCTTCAGCAGCATGTGGAAAGATAACTTCCAGAAGTACAAGCTGGATTTCGAAGGGGCAGAGGAACTAGAGATCAAATCACCAACATGCACTGGATTATGGAGAAAGCCAGAGAGTTCCAGAAAAACATCTACTTCTGCTTCATTGACTATGCCAAAACCTTCGACTGTGTAGACCACAACAAACTATGGCAAGTCCTTAAAGGAATGGGAGTGCCTGACCACCTTATCTGTCTCCTAAGAAATCTATATGTGGGACAAGCAGCAACCGTCAGAACTGGATATGGAACAATTGACTGGTTTAGAATTGGGAAAGGAGTACGACAAGGCTGTATACTGTCACCTTGCCTATTTAACTTATATGCAGAGTACATCATGAGAAAGGCCGGTCTGGATGAATCACAAGCCGGAATTAAGATTGCCGGAAGACATATCAACAACCTCAGATACGCAGATGATACTACTCTAATAGCAGAGAGTGAGGAAGAATTAAAGAACCTCTTAATGAGGGTGAAAGAGGAGAGTGAAAAAAATGGGCTGAAGCTCAACATCAAAAAAACTAAGATCATGGCCACTGGTCCCATCACCTCCTGGCAAATAGAAGGGGAAGAAATGGAGGCAATGACAGAGTTTATTTTCTTGGGCTCCTTGATCACTGCAGATGGCGACTGCAGCAACGAAATAAAAAGACGTCTGCTTCTTGGGAGGAAAGCAATGGCAAACCTAGATAGCATCCTAAAGAGCAGAGACATCACTTTGCCAACTAAGGTCAGAATGGTTAAAGCTATGGTTTTTCCAGTAGTGATGTATGGAAGTGAGAGCTGGACTATAAAGAAGGCTGATCGCCGCAGAATTGATGCTTTTGAGCTGTGGTGCTGGAGGAGAGTCTTGAGAGTCCCCTGGACTGCAAGGAGATCAAACCTATCCATTCTGAAAGAAATCAACCCCGAATGTTCACTGGAAGGACAGATTTTGAAGCTGAGGCTCCAGTACTTTGGCCACCTCATGAGGAGAGAGGACTCCCTGGAAAAGGCCCTGATGCTGGGAAAAATCGAAGGCAAAAGGAAAAGAGGACGACAGAGAATGAGATGGTTGGACGGTGTCATCGATGCAACCAATATGAATTTGACAAAACTCCGGGAGGCAGTGGAGGATAGGAAGGCCTGGCGAGCTCTGGTCCATGGGGTCACGAAGAGTCGGACACGACTGAACGACTGAACAACAACAACCTACAGAATGGTCTTTAAAATACATGTTACACTGCAATGCCAAGCACATGTATGGTAATAAATCGTATTAACTTCACAAAGCTTCAGGTTCTTCATTTACTACTTTTGGATAGCAAGCACATCAGGGATCTTGAAGATAAAGACCTAAGGAGTGCACAACCATTTGGGGATGGACAATCCAATTAGTCAGCAGTTCATTGGAGGCTCATGAACTATGTTCTGCCTCTCTGTCCTAGGACAACTAAAAGCCATGGATGGGAGAGAAAATACCTTAATGTACAGTAGAGAGCAAGTTAGTGTAGGCTTTAGAAGCCTGAGCTCAAGCCCCCTCTATACCAAGAAACTAACTGGGTAAGCTTGGGCCCAGCACTAATGCTCAGTATAACCTTTGCAGGGATACAGTGAGCACTAAGGAAGGAACAAGCTACATATGTCACCCTGAGCTCACTGGAAGAAAGATCAAGTAGGGATTGGCAAGAAACAGAAAAAAATGTGTTTCATTTTGTTACATCACCCCCTTGATTTGTTTGGTTTGGTTTCAAAATGAATTTTTGAAAAAACTAGTACAAAAACAAATGAATTGATTCGTTTCTCTATAAAATGGGTTCTGCAGCTCCTAGAGGCACCAAATTTGGTGGGTACCTTCCTTGGTGTGTGTGTGTGTGTGTGTGGTGTCGTTACAGTCGTGACCGACTCTTCGTGACTCCATGCCCATGGAGTTTTCTTGGCAGGAATACTGGAGTGGTTTGCCAGTTCCTATTCCAGGCGCCTACAACACCTGATATTCCCTGGTGGTCTCCCATCCAAGTACTAACCAGGGCTGACCCTGCTTAGCACCTTCCTTGGACTGTCCCCTTGAAGCCCTCAAAATCTGGAGAGATTTGGGGTTTGGGGGCCCGAGTTGTTAAACTTCAAAGGGGGTGCCTATTTCTAAGCATAATTTTCTGTGCTAGAAAATAGTGATCACAGGCAGTTAGCATTGTGAAAAATTTCAGTGGAGCTTCCTCAAGGTCCCCCCTTGAAGCACCCCCAATTTGGAGAGCTCTGGGGTACAGGGGGCCAAGTTATTCAACTCCAAACATGGTGCCCATAGGAATCCATTGTAAAGTGTGGGTTTTTTTGTGTGGGTGTGGTTTCTAACTGCATTATGGTAGCAGGGTAGATAAGATGCTGGCTTGTTTCACTTTCTCGGTAGTCTGTGGTGGAGTAAGCAAGGAGACAGAAGTCTCTGGCAGTGGAGTTAAAGTTTGCTGAAGCGGCTGATTTGGCTAGCTTCTCACTGCTGATCTGTGCTTTGCTGAGCTTAAAGGAAAGCTGCTTTGTGTGTGTGGTTTTGTGTGAGCAGAGAGAGCCTTTTTCTCTGTGTGCATGCACTGTGTGTGTGTCTCTGTCTTACAGAGGCAATGAAATGATGAAAAAGCATTTCATTTTTCATTTTGTTTCAAGCAGTCCCAGTATTCTACATTACCAGAGTTCGGAAATGCAACTTTTTTCACTATACTTCCCTGAATTGTCGAAAAATTGAGAACTGTCCAAAAAAAGGTAACATCTTCATACCCTATACACTATCCTGACAAAGGATGGGGGCACTTATTACACTGAAATTCATGTGGGCACACAGTCCACTTGTGTCCACTACAGCTGGTGCAACAATAAATCTACTGTTCCAAATTCTACTGGTTTATTTCACACAATGCAATGGAATCACAGAAACTGGAGACGTTAATTGGGGCCAATTAATCAGGTGTCCGTTGTTTTCCTAGTGTCGTCGTTTGGTTCCATGCTCAGTGCTTTGTTGTCAAGGCTCACTCAGCCACCACAACATCTAAAATTGCACTACAGCACACAGAAAAATCCAGTATCATTTGGGTCACTATGTCTCAAAAGTGCCATATGCCTCTCTTTTGCTATAGCAGGACAACATGGCTACCCCACGGATATTCCCAAGAAACAAATGGGGAAAACGCCACTTACAAGATCAGGCCTGTAATATCGGTGGACAACCTCTGAACCAGCAAACATGGTCAACAAACTTGCAGTCAGCATTTTTAAGTAACGAGGCCAAGATACTCTTGCAGGCATGGCTGGGAGGAGCCAAAACCTAGAATACATGTCAATGGAAAAAGAAAACAAAACAAGTCCTAAGAATTACATGATTTTCTTTCTGCAGGAAGGATCTCATCTCTAACATAAGAAAGCACAAGGTCACCGGGGGGGGGGGGGAGCAAGGGCTTGGCATTACAGCAGCCTCAACAGTACATGAAGTTATGAGACACTGGAGGGAGGGCATTGGCCAATACATGAGAAGCCTTGCATCACGGTCCTAAATAATCTGTCATGTGAAGATGTTGAAGGCAAAACTGATTTTCTCCAAGTTCCATGGAATCAACACCACAAAGACCAAACTGCAAAGGCAAAAAGATCCCTTGATCTCCGAAAGGCATCCAGGTAGGAGTAAAAAGGTTCCCAAACTGCCAAATTAGGCCCGCCGAGTAAAACTCCTAATGTAATATTTGTACAGTACGTGTTCATAAAACTAAGATGAGACTTCTTGTTTATTCCATAAGACACTAATATAGAAGAACAGAGGACCATACGCTGACCAAGGGTGGTGTTACCATCTGGAGGAGAATCCCAAAAGCACTAGTAACAAGAATGGAGTGTGTTTTGCAGAACTTTCAAGACTAAAGCATTTATCAGTGCACAGAAAGCTTACCCCATAATGCATTTGGGGAAACATTTAAGGTGCTTAAAAGCCTTCGTTCCTTCTGCCAATACAAACCGACCCCTTCCCCTTCTGCAAGTAGTTACATCTAAATAGATATGATACTTTATTGTCATTGAACATAGTACAACTTAATTGAATACTATTCCTGATGCAATTAAAAATAAAAAAACATTTAAAAGGTAAAGAGAATTAAAGCACTCATACACAACCATCACAACTTCCCAAGGTCACACTATTTGGTCACAGCATTTAAGATGGTTATGGCTCTTGGATAGAAACTGTTTTTTAATATGTTTGTTCTTGCTTTTGTTACTCTGTATCTCTTCCCGGAAGGCAGCAGTACAAAAAGACTATGTCCAGGATGAGATGAAACCTGTAAAATGCTATTTGTCCTTTTAAGGCAATTTTTAAAATTTTTATATTTTAAATTTTTATTTTTAAGGCAAATAAAATCAATACATTAATCCGTTTTTCGGAGGGAGTAAGAGGCCATATAATTTTCGTTTCTACCTGTTTTGTGTTTTCGTTTCTACCTATCTTCTGGATGCCTTCCCGAAACCTATGCAATTTAAATCCCTCCCGATGTGACAAACACGTGTGTCTCTTCTCCCAATTGCAGAATATGTCCAAATATTTCCTTCATTAAGGGGAGAAAAATCCCAAAACGTTTAAGTTCCCACGTGACGCAGGTCGCTCTCCTCGCCCCGAAGGGCTGCCGTCCCGCTTACCTTGACTGGCGACCCCGCGGAACCTTTCCGTTCGGGGACGGGGAAGGCCCGCCCAAGGACAACGAACCAACCGGAGATCGGGAAGCGGCTCGCTCGCGCGGTCACGTGACCGTTGGGGCCTGCCGACTCCGGGAATCCATGAAATCGTCGTAGAGATAATAAGAGTAGAATGGTACGCAGGCTGAACTTCTGGGACTAGCTGCCTGAGGAGACTCGTTGTTGCCCGAAGGCGTCTTCCGGGCTCGGGGAAAACCGGACCGCGAGAAAAGGCCTCTGCGGATCCCTTTGGGGAATCTAAGGGGGGAAGAATTCCCAACCAAGTCACATCCAAAGCCTGCTTTATTAAAAGATCAGACTGACGAAGCTGCTCGGATGAGCAGCGAAACGTTTCGATCCGAGGAGAAAAGAAGTGGAGTCGCCGTGTCCCAACTCCCGGATCACCTCCCCTGGAGGACTGAGAACCTCCCCAGATTTTATTAAAGGATAATTAAAAAAAGAAACACAAACGAAGCTGTATTGTCCTTACACAACCCAAAAACAAGGGCAAACGAAGCCTTTATGCGTGTGCGTGTGTGTGTGAGAGAGATTTTCCACCAAACGTATTCTTGAAGGCTTTCACGGCCGGGATCTGAGTTTCTCGGGCTTTGGGGGTGTGTTCTGGGAGTTTTTCTTTCTGACATTTCGCCAGACTCTGTGGCCGGCATCTTCAGAGGGCAAGGAGCTGCCGGAACAAGGACTTCTCTCTATGCTCTCTCAGTGGGTTATGACGTGGGTGAACATGGCCAAACAGCCCGAAAACCTCACAATAATTTCCACCAAACCACTGATTGGGGAGTGGGGGTGGGGTGGAACTAAACAGCATTGGAGCTGATAGATAGACAGAGGGATTCTGTGGACAGTTAAAAGTTCCAGAATCTAAGATTGTGGGAGCTGTCGTCGCCGTCGTCGTCGTCGTCATCATCATCATCATCACGTCTCGCGATTGCCTTCTCGTTCCCCACCAAGAAATAAAGAAAGGCGCTTTTGCACCCGGAAGTTTAGGCGGCTTCTTCCCTCTCCCCTTTTCCTCTCTCTATGGGCTAGTCAACCGGCTGTGGCGTCCGGCGAGCAGGGCTATAGAAGGTACCGATCGGAGGAAGGGGGGGGGGGGAGGGAGGGAAAGGAAGGAGGGAGGGGCCGGGCGAGCGGGGGGGGGGGTCTCTGCGGGCGGGGCAAGGGACCAGGGACCAGGGAGCAGCTCCTTTCCCCGACGGGCAGGCAGAGCGGGCGCCCGGTTGGGGCGTGGAAGGAAAAAGCCAGCGCTCGGCGGCGATGGAGGCCGAAGAGCCCGGCACGAGGTACCGGCCGAGGACGAGAGGAGGCTGGGCCGAAACGGGGCTGAAAAGGGGGCTCGGAGGTCGGCGGAGCAAGACACGTTGCAGCCTCCGGCCGGAGGGGGGGGAGGGAAAGGAGGGCGGCGGCGGCGGCGAGGACTATGATGATGTGATGATGATGATGATGATGAAGGCCGCGGTTCATATGCATTGATTTGCATACGCATTCATTTACCCATAGCTAACACTATACTGTATATACAACATATTTATGTGCTGTATATACCTTATATATACAGTATACATGTGCGCGCGCACTGTACTGTATTGTATATAATTTATCTCTTTTTGCTCCCCCCTCTTAAAAATGTATGCATATTGTATTTAAATACATAAGTAAATAAATGCATGCATACATAAATTGTGTGTGTATGTTTGCTTACATAATTATATACTTTTAAGTCACACAATAGAAACATATGTGTGCAACCCTATAAGATGCACACACAGAGAGGCATAAAAATAATACACAGCTAGATGAAACAGAAGCCGTGGTGTTTATATGTAGTACTGATGTAATATTAAAGCAAGGCCTGGAGTTTATTTTTCAGAGTTTCTCTTGCTGTATGTTTGCATATTGGATGATAGATTGATTGATAGAAGTTACTCTGGTCACTAAACCGTCACAGGGGATTTTTGAAAACAAAGCCTCACAGTTGGTGGCATGCATCATTAAATGGCATTCGAATAGGTCCATTGAACTAGTGGGGATTTGGGGAGGCAGCTGCTCTGAAAGTCCCATTGATTCAAATGAGCCTACTTGAGTGGTGAGTTACTATGCTCAAGTTTCCCAGCACATCACTTTTTGCCACATAAGTGCTTCATCCAACTTTTTCTTTCCTTTATCATCATCATCATCATCATCTGGAGTACACAGCTGCCTGTTGTTGTCATTTGTTTAATTGTTTGTTTTGGTCAGCAGATGTCTAGGGTTCTCTTAGAACAGTGTTGGTGAACCTATGGCATGGGTGCCAAAGGTGGCACTCGGAGCCCTTTCTGTGGGCACCCGACATCGCCCCTTCACAGCCACCTGTATTCAGGTTAAATGGCTGTATTGGCACTTTGTGGAAAAAACTAGTGGGTTTTGAATCACAGTTTGGGCACTCGGTCTCTAAAAGGTTCGCCATCACTGTCCTAGAACACCAAATAAAGGCTTCCGTTACCTTCCATTACCATGGCAAAGTTTCACAGACTGTTACACTTCATGGCATTTTCTGTGGGTGCCATGGCTGTTTTGGGCAGCTTTTCCACTTAATGCTCCTTTACAAGAAATCTGTGCAGGGTTCATGCCTTCCACATTCATTTGGTGCTGTATAATTACTGACTACTAGTCTGTGGACACTGGCATTAGAAGCCACACTCTCCAGGGCATTGTTTCGCTGATGGGTCTGCTGATGTAATTACTTCTAGGTTTCCCTTTCTTTTTTTCAGTTTTTTATCTTTGCTCTAATCTGGAGCTAGGCTGTAGACGAGAACTTAGAGGAGGGACCAGAGGGAATCCAAACAACCATTAGTATGCGGACGAGTGGCTCCCTGCCTCGTTACTGATTAAAGATGTAACTCATTCTGTGTTTATTCCTCCTGTGCGCATCTCAGAATGTACCTTCTATCCAGTGTTTCATTGTCTAGTTCTTGAACTTCTATATGCTTGGTTGGGACTCATTGGTTTGTTCATCATTTGCTCTCCAGACTAGCTGGTGCTGCATCTTGTTCTCACAACTACCGGTAATATGAACAAAAAATGTAACATTATAAATTCATGTAATTGAAAAAAGTACTTTGGGAAGCAACCCTTTTAGAAATCTGATAATCAACAAGCAAGCAAACAAACGGCATGTAAATTAACCATGAGTATTTCATCCTAGTGATATAGTTAGAGATGGCTATGATTTTTACTTTGTTTTTTTTTAAGATACTACACTCCTCTTCAGCCAGCATTTTATCCTTTTCCTTTCCATCAAATGATGACAGCGACTCCAGAGATGGAGATGATGAATGATCAGAAGGATCTTCAAGGGATTTTAGACGCAAACCCTGCTCCGGAACCTGTTCCAGGTGCCTTAGATTTTGTCCTTCACGCACAATAAGTAAAGATGTATAAATAAATTTATTATGTAAATTTATGAAAATAGTGGGATATTTTCCATCTTAACAGATGGGGATATTGTAATACTTTCAAGTTAATTCTTCCAAGAAATTGGAAGAATTTGGTTAGCATTGCGGCAAACTGCCTCCCAGTTTTCAAGGGGTTTGTGGAAAATTACATAGATGATAGGTGTGAGATTAATGTAGAAGTTTGGGTTTAATTTACAAGCACTGTTCTAACTATTGTTGTGCCATTACCATTAGAAGCTGTGGTATAAAAAGTACTGCCCTTTTGTCTTTCAGCCCCTGTTAAAGGGAGGAAAAGGAAAAGTAAATCTGAACCCAAAAAGCCTGCAGCAAAAGTTGCCAAGTCAAAAGGAAAACAGGAGAAAATCACGGATTCTTTCAAAGTCAAAAGGAAAGTAGATCGGTTTAATGGTGTATCTGAAGCTGAATTGTTGACCAAAACGCTTCCTGATATACTGACCTTCAATTTGGATATTGTCATTGTAAGTCAAATGCAAAAATCTTACATTGGTAAAATACCATTTGTAGGAAATTCAGGTAGCAGCCTGCTGATATGTGCTTAGTGGGTGGATTTTAGTCCATAGCAGTAAGAACACTCTACTGTTCTACACATCTTGGATGCTGCACAAAACAGTCACAATGTTTTTGTCTCAGCCTGTAGTTCAAGATCTTTTTAAATCCTAGTTTAACATTCCCTCTCTTGAGTATGTGTGTATGAATGGATATATATATGCATATTCACTGTCACACATGTCCACATACATACTGGTTGAAATCCTTTTGCACATCTTTAGGCTGTGCAAGGCACTTAACATCATCTGGTGATGGGAAAGCTTTCTGTCCCCCTCTTTAAGGTTCCAAGGTTTTCTGGGGCTTCCTTTTGTCCTGGGAAAGTCTTTGAGAGCCTCAGAAGGGGGGGGGCTTTAATAGTGGGAAATCAGTCCGGATTACTGTCCTCCCCAATCTGGATAATCATCTCAGAAAGATGGAAGGCTGATTGAACCTCAGGCCAGGTGCCCAAATCAAACACTGACTGTGAGCAAAGTTTTGACTGTAATACCATAGTTGAATTACTGAGCCATAAGATTCTGTATTCTAATATTAAGAGACAAACAGAAATATGGATCACAAACAATTGTGACATTGCTGATACTCCTTTTTTCCTAGATTGGAATAAACCCTGGTTTAATGGCAGCCTATAAAGGCCATCATTATCCGGGACCTGGAAACCATTTTTGTAAGTATCTTCTATCAAAATCTTTTGGCATTCAAGAATATCAGCACTAATCTAGATTTTTCAGATTTTAAAAATCATCCACAATGGGGCTGTTTTGGGGATGGGGTCAAGACCAGGAGTTGGCTTCTGATGGAGGAATTGTAGTTTATCCTTTCTGATAAATGTTACCAAATAACCAAGCAGGTTGCCAAATTCTGTGCAGTAGCACTAAGGGTTCGAAATCAGATTATAAATGGAGATAAAGAAATATAATACTCATGTCTTAATGGCTGCTAAATTTTTTATCTAACAATTTTATCTACCAATTTTATGTATTAATTGAAATTTTAACCCGTACTTTTTATCTACCAATTTTATCTACCAATTTTATGTATTAATTGAAATACTATCATGGAATACACATTGGTGCCATGTATTTTGTTGCTGTATCTGTTTAGTTTAGTCAATGGCCATAAACAAATAAATAAATAAAACAACAGATCCATAGATGAAATGGTTAACCAGTACGATGGTATGAATTAGCACTTGTTCCTCAAAGTGGAATCTCAAGCAGAGAGGCGCAATAGGATGGGATAACAACTGTGTAATCTCCATACATGACTATTCACAGCTGATTTTGTAGCAAACTGCACATCACAACTTAGAAACAAAGAGCTAACAACCCCCAGGTTTAAAGTCTTGGTCATCTGAAAGTGACAGAATGTTGACTACAAATAACACCCATATATGATGTGTACATTTCCAAAAATGTGTTTTATGGCCCATAGGGAAGTGTCTTTTTATGTCTGGGTTAAGTGATCAACAGTTGAATCATATGGATGACCACACTTTGCCACATAAGTATGGAATTGGATTTACAAACATGGTGGAAAGGACAACACCAGGTAGCAAGGATCTTTCCAGGTATAGTAATGTCCAACTATCACATAGTCGATCACTGTTAGTTGCGGTCCTATTTTTATTTGTATCTCTTTTAGCAAAGAGTTTCGGGAAGGAGGACGCATTCTGGTTCAGAAATTGCAGAAGTATCAACCTAAAATAGCAGTTTTTAATGGAAAATGTGAGTTTTTCTTTTACCAGGCTTCTATACTTTGATTTCATTGGTCTTGCCTTGTGACTAATCATGGACTTAACTCTGATTTTACCATAGGTATTTATGACATTTTTAGTAAAGAGGTTTTTGGAGTGAAAGTTAAAAAGCTTGAATTTGGACTTCAGCCACATAAAGTCCCAGACACAGAAACAGTAAGTTCCTGTCATGTTTAGGAATACCGCCACAAATGCATATCATTTGTACTACACACTTATTAAAATGTGATCATCTTGTTCTAAAAGTGCACCCTCTGATTAGAATTCAGAGTTACAACTTTGCATTTGAGAGGCAGTGCTGATGGAGGTTTAGACGTTTTGAAACAAATAAAAATCCGTGTTTGAAACAGTTTGTCAGTTTGTAATTTCTGATTTAATAATTGCTTGCTATTTCTTTTCTTTTTAAATTAAGCTTTGCTATGTTATGCCATCGTCAAGTGCAAGGTGTGCTCAGTTTCCTCGCGCACAAGATAAAGTTCATTACTACATAAAACTCAAAGAACTCAGGGATCAACTGAAGGGTATTACCCGGAATGCAGAGGTCCAAGAAGTGCAGTACTCCTTTGACTTGCAGCTTGCACAAGGTACAGTGTCCAAAGTGAAAATAACTACTATCTGCTCAAGGTATCTAATACAGAAATAAAATAAACTAAGTTTATACTGGCATGAACTGGAAAAAAACCCTGCTGTGAATGATGTTTAATTGTAAGTTAAAATTGTAATTGTAAAAATGCATTGGGAGATTCTGTCTTTCAAGATGTTCTTCCAAGCTTTATTAAGTGCCAAATGGTGTAGGACTCTGGAAATTATTTTGCTAATATCCAGAATATAACTGAATGATTTAGAATATAACTGAATGATCTTGGATGGGCCAAATGTATGGTTCTCTTGAAATACCCTTTGTAAGTTCACGTAACAGAAGGAGACATGACTTGAATTGTTTTGGTTTGTTTTATCCAGAGGAAGCAAAGAAGATGGCTGTTAAAGAAGAGAAGTATGATCCAGGTTATGAAGCGGCCTATGGAGGGGCTTATGGTGAGAAAACAGCCACTGACGGTGAACAGTGTAACTTCCCTTCAAACGGAGCAGGTAGAGTATGGAGGATTTTTAGTTTCCTTTTAATTTTAATCTGTGCTCACTAATGTAGAAGGATTGTTTTTCTTTGGCTGTCGTCTTGTGATCCAATGTCAGAGTCCAAAGGGCCAGAGGGTGGTGGGGGAGAATCCCTCTTCCTGGTTGTAGATCAGTGGTTCTCAAACTATGGGTCCCCAGATGCTCCTGGACTGCAACTCTCAGAAATCCCTTCCAGCACAGTGAGTGGTGCAGGCTTCTGGGAGTTGCAGTCCAGGAACATCTGGGGACCCACAGGTTGAGAACCGCTCTTGTAGATGAATCTCCTACTTTGCAGGGTGAGAACATGTCATGGGCATATTTCAGAGATGTTTGTCTTCCAGAGCCCTCCTAGAGCCCAGGGTTAGTAAAACAAAGTAGTACTGTATGTTAAGTAATGACTACACTCCTTTTCACTGTTTTTGATGCAGCAACCAGCACAGAGTACAGCAGTGGTCTTTCTTTTGGCGAAGTCCCAAATGGACAATGGATGGCGCAGCCTTTCGCTGACCAGATTCCAGAGTTCAGCAACTCGAGACCGCAAGAGGAAAGAAACGATGCTTAACATCATGTTTTAGGTCAAGCCTAAATACTGTAGTTACTTTTTAAAAAATGCATTCGTAAAGAATGGTACCTCAGTTCCCCAACTGAAGCATTTTAATAGCATTTTTCTCCCCCTCCCCTTTTCTTTTGATAGGCATTTGTGTTTTTAGAATTAGTTCTATGAATTAGGTCACTTTAAAGAAATGATTTTTAAAAATAAAAGATTTCTTCTTTTTGGGGGGGGGGTTTGTATTGAAACTGTTTCCATGGGTGTAATTTTTAGGAAATGGACTTCTCGTTTGTGACAGCCCGCTTCAGTTGGTTTTAAATCTGTATTTTGCAACATAATCCGTGAATTTTCATTTTTATTCTGGACCTTTATGTGCTGGAATATTTTGTATGTGGTTTAGTACACATTAAGGGAGGGGAAATGGTTTTAAATACAATATTCATACTGGAGGATGACAGAACAAGTTACTGTCCAGTATGGTCCTTACACAGCAGTAGTTGTTCAGAATTACCTATGGCATAAGAGACAGCTGATCTGTAAGAGAGAATAGTACTAAGGTGTTTCTCTCTCTCTCTCTCTCTCTCTCTCCCCTAACAAGCTCATACAAGTCCTGAATGCAGTCCTGGGTTAGGCATGCATTGATGTACACAAGTTGATTACTGCCAGTTTAATGCATGAACTTTCTGACAGAGAAAGATTAGGGCTGAAGCACATGGTTCCCGAGTCAGCTCAGGAACGAGCACCTTAATTCACATCAGGGGGATGGAATGACTAAAGCCACAGAAGACAAGCTTGCTCCATCTTCCACAGGACTGTGATGGTTAATAAGTAGCACCATCTATGCCAGACCTTTGATGGCTGCATGGCCGGGGGGGGGGGGGCAAAGCCATGGTTCTAGTCCACTAAATCAGTCTGTCACTTTTCCAGTAGGGGTCAGGCAGAGGCCTAGTTGTCGTTGGCCTGCGTATGAGAGATTCCCGGCGTTCTTGACAAGCAGAGGTATGCATAGACATTGCCTCCCACCAAGTCAGCCTGGCAGACTTGATAGTTCTCACCGAACCCTTCCCTGAAGTTTAGTTGTTCATAATTAGGGAATCTTGAGCCTTTTTAAAAAAAACAAATCTTCAACCTCCATCTCTCCCTTGGATTAATGGGCCTCTCATCTTTCATGTCCTCTTCATCCTTGGACCTTTCCCTGTCAACTGTTTTGCTTCCAAAATTTCTGATTTTCTCTTCTCCAGCAGTGTCTTCTAGCTTCACGAGACCCCCTCTCCCTCTAAAGACAACTTAGTAAAGTGGGGCATGACATTTGAAGATGACTACATTATTCCCTCTCAGTCCTGCACTTCTCCAGGCTAAAGGTATCCAATGCCATCAACCATTTCTTACAGGGCTTGATTTTATGTACCTATTGGCATTCTGGACGCCCTTCTCTGGACATGTTTTAACCTTTTTAAGCCTTAGTTCCCAGAACGGGACAAAGTATATTAACTGAGAGCTGCCCAAAACCAAACAGAGCAGTACTATTACTCCCTTTGTCCTGGAAAGTACTACATTTGCTTCTTTTGCCTCTGTATCACACAGTTATTTCATGTTAACCTTGTGGTCTACTAAGGCACCCTTGAGACCAAACAGATTGTCACATATCTTGTTTTGCATATGATTTTTTTCTCTATTTGGAACTTGCTTTGTTTTGTCCCAGTGTTCCCATCTGTTACCATGGTTGTGAATCTTGAGTCTGTCTTCTAAAATATTAGCTGCTATTCCAAGATTTATTTTAGCTGCAGCTTTGAACAGCATTCCCTTCATTCCAATTGCTAATTAAGCTTTTGGACAACATTGAGCCTTTCGAGATGGACAAGGCGCCATTAATGACATGTCCCATCAACCTGTTATAAATCCACTAACCATTGCATCATCTAGCAGACATTTTACACAGTTGTACATGCTTTGTAGACAAAATGTTTCTGCCTTCATGTTCAATATTTTCCTTTGGAATACATTTACCTTCATTCACCACATTTCAGTCATAGGTTTCATCCCACCAAGTTCAGGAATGTCTATTTCTATTAAATCATATTTGCCTTCCTCTGTTAAGTGGTGGAGCTCATATTGTTTGTTTCCCTTGCTTGTTGGTTTGGTATAGAGACATTTGAAATCATAGGTGATTTCCTCCATCTTCTTCCTTATTATTTTGATCTCCATTGCCAGATTCCTGCACCAGAGTCACAATTTCTGATGCATCCATGTCACATCAGCCCTTAGTGCCTGTCTTCTTGCCCTCTGAAATACTGCCATTTTGTTCATTCCTTCATGCCAGTTCTCTGAATCTTTCAATAATAGGGCAAACAACATGGAGTATAATCCTAGGAATGGAAGCAGTTATTGCAGTCAGAGAATTTCGGGGAGATTAGAGAATCATCAACTTGGTTACAAAATTTAATTTTCTCCCTTTCCAGAGGTCAAGCTATATGAAATGCTCAGCTCATGTTTAGAAGCAGCCTCCTTAAGTGACAAAATATATATGCCTTATGACAGGCATGTCCAAACTTCGGCCCTCCAGATGTTTTGGACCACCACTCCCACAGTCCTTTGCCACTGGAATTCTGGCTTGGAATTCTGGGAGTGGTGGTCCAAAACATCAGGAGGGCCAAAGTTTGGGCATGCCTGCCTTATGAGATTTTACCACCTCTGTATCTTCTTAGTTCAGGCATGTCCAAACTTTTGCGCTCCAGATGTTTTGGACCACAACTCCCACAGCCCTTTGTCATTGTAAATCTAAGCTTAGAATTCTGGGAGTTGTGGTCTAAAACATCAGGAGGGCTGACGTTTAAACATGCCTGTCTTAGTTGGTTTGATTTGCGTTGTGCTTTGGTCTTGGAGATAACACTGGCTTAGTTTGCAAGTCTGATTCCGCAGGCACACAGGCCCGTAAAAGTGTGCTGGAAGGAAAGCATGGTATCAGGTTTTAATTATTAGTCTCCCTTGACCATAGGAAAGATAGTGTACTTCATATTGCTGACCAGAATATTAGTATCTAGGACAGAAATATTAAGCGTTAGGAAGCCAGAAGAATGCACAGGGATAACAATGTAGTTCATCATTTGTGATACATTATCTCAAGGCTTGGGTGTGGGGGTCAGCTTGCACTCCTGGTGCAGGATCAGTAGGGCTTGTACCGTATTTCCCTCCCCAAATGTAGAATCTCATACAGGCAATAGGGAAACACAATGGGGAATGACAAGTCTGCAGGCCCTTCCGCATGCTGTAGTGTTCCCTGTGACTTGCAAGTTGGCAAGAAAAGGGTAGAGGTCTGTAAGGGCCATGCAATCCATTTCCACCCAGTTAATTACACTGTACCTGCATTGGTGTTGCTGAGCTCTCTTACTGTTGAAATGTGTTGCTTCCTTTTACCACTATCCCCTTTCATTACAGGGTGGTAGTTGAATGTCTTAAAAGAAAAAGCAGTAAGAGAGTTCAGCCCGTTTCAGTCGTCTTTCAGTCATGCTTTATGGATACTTGAATTGTGTACAAGGACTGCGTCTCAATTGTGTGTATCATTATTAATACAATCCAAACTCCAAGTAGCCTGGTTTTTTTAAAAATTAAAAAAAAATTGTGTGCTTCAGTGCTCAGACCTTTTTTTAAGAAAAATTGAGGTTATGCTGTATATTCTGATCATGTCAATCTTCTCTTGAAACTGTTCATTATATGGACAAGAATTTCTGCTTGCAACAGACGAAGCCTCCATAGGTGGTATGGACTCCCTAGCAAATGTGTTCAGGATCACAGCCTTAGGGGGTTGTTGTTGTTTTTTTTAAAAAAAAAATGCATCACTGTTTACATAAACACTTTCTTGCAAGTGCTTGAAGTGCCTTGCATCAGGGACCTGAAATGATATTTTTAAGGAAACTGTATTACTATAGCTAGTGACTACTGTGTGAACTTGTTCAGTAGTAACCATTGTCAACGTTAAAAAAAGGAAGCTCTTGTTTTGAACAACATGATGTGCAATCCAATTGATTGGTATGGTAATTTTTTAAAGATATAAAGTGCTCAGAAGTGGTTTAGCAGTTCCTCCTCCTGGTGGCGTTATAGGACCTGGCAGCTTGTCGAAGGATTACACAATCAGACTGTTCTCCTGGAAAGCACTGGGGAGTTGAACTCGAGGTGCTCCTCCAACCTTCTGAGCTTACTTAGAAATAGCTTACTTAGAAATAAAGTGCACAATAGCAGGTTAACGATATGTCAATATATGTCAGTTCTCAAACATGGTGCTTTGAAATTGTATTTAATACTCCTGCCCTGCCCGTTACTTGCAACAGAAAGAAATTGTTGCAGTTACCTGCTGGTGCTTAACTGTGGCATTGTTTAAAAGTCTTGAATTGATTTGTGCTGTTGGGGGAAAAGTGATAACTTATTTGAAATTAATAAAAGATTTGATGTTTAATCTGAGTTTCAATTCAATACTGACTACAGAAACTTCACAAAAACGTTTGTTTGAAAAGTTACAAATGTTCACTCAGTGAGAAACAATACAGTGGACCCTCATATAACAAACGGTTTGTATAACATATAATCGGTACAACAAAAAATTCCAGAGATAAGGGAAATTTGCTTAACATAATTGTCTATGGGGTGAATCTGTACAACATAAAAATAGTCGCAATTAGGGATTACTTTGTTTTCGATGCATTCCTATGGGAAATTTGTATAAAGGAAAATTTGTTTAACGTAATTTCATTTGGAATGAATTAATTCCTTTATACAAGGTACCACTGTACTTACAGAGCATGGCTGAAAACAGAGACCCGTGCTTTATAGGTATAGCCCTCCCTAACCATGGCAGTCTTAATTGCAAGGCTCCAAACTGTGCGTACTTCACCAGGGCCTTGCTGTACTCTTCGTTAGGATTCATTTTGAGTCATCCCATACACTCTTGGTAGCTTCGTACAGTTCTCGTAAAGTTTCTTTCACTGTACAACAAAACCACATCACGGGATACTCATTTTGCACACTTTAAATGACATCAGCTATTAGGACGAATCAATTTAAAAGTCCCTGAAGGGTCAGGAACAAACCATTTTTCCCATAGGTCAGTGTGAACACTAGGATAATCCCAAGGCTTGTATCTTCCATTCCAGTGAAGTAACTTGGCCTCCTGAAGAAAATGTTCCGAGTACCTGGTATCGGGACTCCATCCTGTAGGAGTCAAAAAGAAAAATTGCATTTGTAGAGTTCTTAATAGAAAACAATTCACTTTTTTTAAAAAACAGAGGAATTGATGATGGTGGAATCCAATCCACCCTGAATGCCTACTAAACTCTTCCATTAAAATTTACATCACAGTACAACCCTGTGTATTCAGTGGTAAGAGCCTACTTAATCCAGTGGGACTTACTCCCAGTTATACTGCCTGCTTACCTATTTATAGGTGGTTCATGCCCCATGGTTTTCATTAACTATTGCTAGGAAACATGTGTTTAGGACCTATTGCAAAAATAAAATTGCCTTTACAAAATTACAAAAGTGCAATCCATGAATGCTAATTTGCCTACATCTCTTTGAAATGAGTGGGACATGCATAGCTGAAAATACTGTTTTCAGTTATACATAAATGCAGTGTGTTAAATACTGCAAAAATGTGAAGCTACCCACCCACACATCATGGCCTAAGAGCAGCTAGCAAACACGCTCAGGTCTAGTTGATGACGCAGACATGAACTTCACAGTTGTTGTTTTGCTTCAATGTAAGATGACTAAATGCTAAGATAAAAGGGGCAATACTTGATTTGTTTTCTGATTTCCCCCCCTCCCCCTGCACACATGTTTTTCTACAAATGTATCATTTGTTTAATTCACTCTAGGTTCATCATGCAGGGGGAAATTATATGCTGCAGCATAGTCCTAACAGAAATTTGGGGTTATTTTGCACCTTTATTCAACTTATCTGAAACTTACCGAGATGCCGAATATGCCATAGAGGAGTAATCGCTGAATATTTTCCATGGAATACAATGAGCATAGGGGAAGTAGCCACGCCCCCTGCGAGGGTGCTGCTATACAGATTTTCTCTGGAAAAGATTGGGTTTTTTCCTGATGTCAAACACTCTTGTGTTTTTAATTGCACTTTGAATAACTTAATGTAGGAAAGCAGTAAACAACAAGACAAAAAGGATTCATTGAGAGAGCTACAAAAGAACATTTGGAATGTTGATCCCTGCTCAAGCATTTTTATTTCTTCAAGATGTTCATAAAGTATAGGAAGTTGCTTTCATTTGGTTTCGTATAGTAGATGTGCACAAAACTAGATGGCTCAAAAACTGGAAGTCTCTTAAATCTCCTTTTAAAAATCTTACTGGGACGCAATGAGACACTTTGCAAAATCAAGCGCTGTAACATCAGTGTATTCTCAAAGGCCTTCACAGCTGGGATCTGATAGCTGTTGTGAGTCTTTCGGGCTGTTTGGCCGTGTCCTGGAAGTTTTTCTTCCTGATGTTTTGCCGGCTAGCCACAAAGACTGGCAAAACATCAGGAACAAAAACTTCCAGAACACAGCCAAACAGCCCAAAAAACTCACAACAGCTACCACTGTGACATTGCACTGTGGGCAGAAAGCTGTTACTGTCGCCATTAGGGATTTATGGAAATGCTCCCTGTATTTCTCATTGCCCAGTATTATTCAATATTTACACATGTAGAGCTCCAACTGCAGAAGCTGCCATGGCCAACTGAAGAGGTGGCAGCGACACACAGTCCTGATTGCACCACCGGGGGAAAATCTGCCACTAGAATTCAGCACCTGTAAATACCGAAAGGGGTACTGTCTCGTATTGGTGCTACATTTGTTAGTCTGCTAATTTGGGATAGTGTATATTTTGCAACTATAGCAAAGCAATATAAAATTGCATATGTGTTATGTTATGCCATGTCAAAACCAATTAATAGTGACCCCAATAAGGCTTTTAAAGTAAATGAGATAATGAAGGAGTGATTTTGCTAATTCTACTTTGTCCCTGTGAGTTCCAGTAACCGAGCCGGGTTTCAGTCCCAGGTCTATCTACAACGCCACAGTGAGTATCAAGATAAAAATCAAGTTCTGATCTAATCAAGTTCAGGAAGCTTCCAGGGAGAAGGCTGTTTCTACTTACTCGACATTTTTCTGCATCCATTTTTCCAATTGTTTTGTGATTCGCTGATGCCTCCATTCTGTCATGTTGGCAACAAGGACACCAGGATTGAAGGTGCAGGTGCTGGGACTGATGCCAAGGTCTCGGATAGTTTGCTTTCGGTAGTCCAGAAATCCCATATAGGTATTCTACAGAGAGAGAAGACAAGATTATTCATCTTAAAACAATAGCACTGTGCTTCCATGTCCACTCAGACTAATGGCAACCCTTCCTGGGTTAGAAAGTCCTCTGTAGTGGCGGATCATTCCCATCTTGGCCAAGCCCACAGAGTCTGGCTCTCCTCCCAAGGGATTTGAAGCTCCCATCCAAACTCACTTTGAGTAGCTGAGCTCATAGCATTTGCTTGCCTTGTGCTCCAGACCTAAAGAGAACATTACTGACTGCAGGAAGGACCAGTAAGTGTTCTGTTGTCTTCGGCTTGTGGCATTTGTTGCTAAATATAGGTCCCTGTGGCTCTGAAGTTACGCCAACTGAAATTCTGCTTTAGTAAGTGTTAATAAAACAATGACCTGAAATGCAAGAGTTTCTGTTGCTCTTGTGAACTTATACTAGATTTTTAAATCTTGAGAGCATTCAATGTATGTGAAAAAGAAATCCAAAACACATATCCTTTGGGGCAGTCAGGAGCAATTTAAAGCAAAAAGATTAAAACCCATGGCAAAGGCAGGTAGGACAAGACCCACCATTTGTGCCTGCCATACACTTTGCACACTGTGGTGTGGAACTGAGTGGCAATGCAACAATGCCCCCCCACAAAGCCTCAACCTGTTTGCCTATACTGTACCAGTGATATATCAGTCAACCAAGCTACCAGATACTGCAGAGAGATACAAAAGAGCTGGGATTAGCTGAGATTACTGTGAAGAAGAGAAAGGAAATAAGAAACCTGGGGGGGGATCTGCAATATTTGTGTTGCAAGGACTTCATACCTGCATTCCTACACTTCTAACCATTTCATGAGTTGAAGGCAAATCACAGTCATCTGAAAAAGCTGCCACGTGGCCACGGTTTATCTTTGTGTCATATAAATCTTGGATGTCACCTAAAAATCACACACATTTTTTCCAAAAGTCTAATTAAAAAAATACAACCCACATTTTTTTCCAAAAGCCTCATAAGATTCTGTTATTGTTACTAGCGAAACCATGGGTGCTGCAATCCACAAATTCCTGTACAGAGATTTCAGTGAATTTAAATGTGGCACTCAGCAAAGGAAAATAGTATTAATGGCATTTACAGTGATTGTAAATAAACCTGTAAATATTGATTTAAAAAAATCTAACCCTATAGGGAGTATTTAATGACTAGAACAACTTACCTTGTACAATTATATCGTCATCGAGATATATCACTTTTTCATGTTCATGAATAAGCAGAGGGAGGTAAAATCGAACAAAGTTTAGCTGTTGAATTAAAAAGGAGTCAATAATGTAGAAAATATAATTTGACAAGATTTAACTTAGAATATGTAGCATTCAGCCAATTAAAAATCCTGTCTCAAAGAAAGGAAACACCTATTGCACATACATGGCATATAAATGTATGTGCACAAACTGTTGATATGAGTTATAAAGCCCAATTTAAAATCATATTAATCCTATATATTCAGCAATAGAGGAAACATAAAGTTAATAAAATTGTAAACTAGCTGCTTTTCAGTTCTGGGGAAAGGACATTTGAGCTAAATCCTATGATTCCTAAACACAGGAAATCAAAATGCCTGACCAGGGGAGGTGGGGATGTTGTCTCCTTATTAGACGGCCAGACTGCAACCTCGGTATCTATATTGTATCATTTAACTTCTCTAACATAGTTCAGAAAAGCAACATCTCATTGTTGCAGGGAGGTTTTTATGTTACAGCAGACTAGAAGGAATGAGAGGACATGGAAATCAGCACCCAGAAGAAGTCAGGAGTCTCAGGACTGTCCTAATCTCCTGCTGTATCAGACTATTTAAAATACAATGCTAGTCTAGTGTCACAACCTGGCAGCCCTATAGAAACATCATATTTCTTCCCATTGGGTTATAAGGGTAATGTTAGTATGCCAATATAGTATTATTTCTGAACTGTAACCTCCAGTTCTACCACTGAGTGAGGACAAGCATGTAGAGTGGTTGTGAATGGACAAAGAAACTGTCTCTAAGGAGCCTTGTGGCACAGTGGTTAAATGCCTATACTGCAGGTAAAACTATGCTCACGACCTGGGGTTTAATCCCAGGTAGCCGACTCATGGTTGACTCAGCCTTCCATCCTTCCGAGGTTGGTAAAATGAGTACCTAGCTTGCTTGAGGGGGGGGGGGAGCAATGTGTAGCCTGCATATTGTAATTAAAACTGTAAACCGCCCAGAGACTACTTGACGTGGTATGGGGTGGTCTATAAGCAGACCACTTTGCTTTGGTTTAATAGGTTATCCAAAGGTTGAATCATGGCAACTGGACTTCTTTCCTTGAGAGACTGAGATGTTTCACTGTTTGGATGAGCAGTGAAACATTTCGATCTCACAAGAAAAGAAGTCCAGTTGGCATGACTTAATTTTCGGATAACCTCTCCTGAATGACTGAGAATCTTCACAGACCTATGTCTCTAACAGGAAATATTAGATACAGCAGGATTAATACCTGTTTTCCATATCACGGCATGATTCAAATTACAGTGGACCCTCGTATAACAAACAGTTTGTATAACATAAAATCTGTACAACATAATTTTTTTTGGAGATAAGGGAAATTTGCTTAATAGAATCGCCTATGGGGCGAATCCATACAACATAAATATGGTCGCGATTAGGGATTACTCCGTTTTCAATGCATTCCTATGGGAAATTTGTATAAAGGAAAATTTGCTTAACAGAATTTCATTTGGAATGAATTAATTCCTTCATACAAGGAATTATGCAAGGATCCTAATTTTTCCTCAGAAAGATAAATGGGGATGAGAAATCATTTATGTTAATAGACCCCTTCCCATTACGTGTTTATTTCACAAAGGAAGTGTTTTAATTCTGCACTTCATGATGTTTGTATGCTCACAGGCTGAAGTAACTCCGGACGTGCTGCATCTGGCCGGATTTTCCCTTTCAGCACCATAGGATTGAATTCCACAATTTTAAACTTAATGTCCTTCAGTTTGGAGTTTTCAATCCACTTTCTGAAACCATGAAAAAGAAGAACGTATTAACTAGAGAACATATTCTGCCACTCAGTCCTTCCCTAGATCCCCCACATCACAGGCCCTCCTATCCACAGCCTTTATCTGCATAGTACAGTGTGTTGCCCAACATACTGCGTATGAAACAAACAAAAGAGAAAGAAAGACAGACTTTTAAAAAGACAACACCCAACTAGGAACAATCTCTAAGCTTTCCCAAACTTTGAAGTGACATTCTTTGGTCATCTGCTGTGTGCGTCAAACACCCAGCATCTTAACATAACCTTCGTATAGAATTCATGCTGGTCGAAGGAAGAAGCCGCTGTCTGATAATTCATAGAATCATAGATTAGTGAAATTGGAAGGGACCTATGAGGCCATCAACTCCAACCCCCTGCTCCATGCAGGAATGCAGATCAAAGGATATCTGCCAAGTGGTTGTCTAAACATAAAGTCATCTTGAATACCTTGCAGCACTCGCCAACTCTTGAGGTCATTGATTCCATTACCGTACTGCTCTAACAGTTAGGAACTTTTTTCCCTGATATTCAGCTGAAAACTGGGTTCTCTTAACTTGAGCCCATCATTGTGCATCCTGCACTCGGGGATGACTAAGAACAGATCCTGCCCCTCCTCTGTATGGCAACCCTTCAAATATTTGAGAAGTGGCATTATATTGCCCCTCATTCTTCTCTTCTCCGGGCTAAACTTACCCAGTTCTTTCAGTCTTTTTATTCTGCCTCTTGCTTAATTTAATCCATGAGCACATTAAGGTTTGCACATTATTTTTGCATCGTATGAGCATATGCAAATGTGTGAAACTATTTAAACAGCCTCACAGGCAGATCCATTCTTCTACCTCTTCCTGTGCATCCATGCATTCTCTTCATCTCTTCTACTCTGCTGCCGCCCAGGGCTCTCTGCAGTTTTAGCTGTCCTACCAGGCTTTCAGATGTGTTCTGGTTGCAGAACGCCTCGCTTCCCACCAAAGTAGTGGGTCCTCCAACAGTGCTTAGGTCCTTTTTAGCCAATGCATCTCAAATACCTGATTGTACCCTAAATAACTGAAATCATTTCATTACTTTATTTTTACCTGATATGTGGAATGCCGTGTTTTAACCCCACTACATAGAACAAGACATTAGAATCGGTGTTGCTATAAATGCTGTTGATAGCTGCTATTGCTGCACCCATCCTGCCTGAGGCAGCACATATCACCACCGGAATCTCCTCTTCCATGTCCTCTGGGTTCTCCAGATCAACTAATGAAATGATCAGAGAGAGATGTACCATTAATTTAATTATCCCCCCCCCAAAAAAAAAACTACTATTCCTATGTAGCGTTATTAATTATGCATACACAGAGTTTTGGGGTACAATAATCTCCTGGTCCCAGGCTGCATCTCTCTGTGCATGGGTGTCTGTGTGTGAGAGTGAGTGTGTGGGAGTGTCTCTCTGAGCTGCACCTGGGACCCAAAGCTCTTTTTTTTCTTACAGTACACGAGTAAGTAAACAAGTACACGAGGGGTGGAGAGAAGCATTAACAATAGGACAGTGAAAGGATGGTCTTTGGTCACGTATGCATTCCATTGGTCGGGGGAGTATGCACCCTTAGGAGGAAATGCTGGCTAGTGAGGACTCATTGATAAAGGAGAGAGGAAGGAGCTTTGGGTTGGTCATAGACCAGATGTGCCTGATATCCTGATAATCTAGCTTGCCATCCATTTCCCCGGCCTCCTGACCTATGCCAGGTCCAGGTCAGCTTAACCACACACTGGGTTTCCTGCTTGCTCTCTGGACATGCCTGTCCAGGGCCTAAGGCTGCCTCAGTGCTGCCAAGTTATTTCGGGGTTCAGAGCCTTTGGGGGTATGGAATCCTCACATTCCTATGTGAGGAATGGGACTCGGGAGAGCATCTCATTCAAAGACAATGCCATTTGTGCCTGTAACCCAGCTAACTCCTCTGGCACTTCCCTGCTCAAGGCTCTCATTGCTTCCACATATGGTATGTGGTGTTCCCTGTAGCCGTATTGTTTTATGATATAGCTAGTAATGGGAAAGAAAATGGTTTGTGTCACATTTCTATAGAAAAATTATGGGATTACACCTTTCAAGACAAATACACCTTGCCTTGGAAATCCATATATTTGTAATGGTTACAGTATCTTCTTGTGAACAAAAAAAGGTGCATGTAACCATGTGTATATTTGGGGGAAATGCATAACAAAAACGGCATTCAGTTAAGTTAACTCAGTGGTTTAGGTATGTGGCTATGGGGCCAGAAATTAGGACTTCAGTTCCCCACTCTGTCTTCTTGACAGGGGCTGGACTCAATGGTCTATCCGGTGGTCCCCAACCCCCGGTCCGCGGACCGGTGCCGGTCCGTGGACCGGTCGGCACCGGGCCGCCTGGGGAGGCCGGGGAGGCTCCTCCCCTTTTCCTCCGCCGCCCTCCTCCTCCTCCTCTTCTCTCCCGCGGGCGGCCGGTGGAGGAGGAAGGCTGGAGGAGCGCAGGAGGAGCTGCCGCCGCCGCCGCCGCCTTTGCCTCCCTCCTCCCCTCCCCTCCCCTCCTCCCAGGCCGGCCAGCCGGCGACTCCGCCCCCAAACGCTGGCGCCCCGGCGGCGTTGGCGGCGGCCGCTTGGGCTCCGCCAGGAGGGACGCGGCGGCGTTGGCGGCGGCGGCACTCACCGGATTGGGGCGTCGGGCGTGCCACTCCCCCCCCACACACGGGCGGGGTGGGGGGAAACCCGGGGCTCCTGGGCAGGCGGGCCCCCGCCTCCTCCTCCGGCGCCGGGAGACGCGTGTGGGTCTCGCTGCTGGCGCCCCGCTTGCTCCTGCGGCCGCCGCCGCTGCCGCCGTGGGCCTCCTCCTCCGCCGGGGAAAGCGAGCGGGGCGCCAGCAGCGAGACCCGTGTGCGGCTCCTGGCCCCGGCGCCCCGCGCGCGGCACCTGCCCAGCCGCGCCGGGAAGCGCCCTCGCGGCACCGACGAGCCGCCGCCTCCTCCTCCTGTTCCTCCTCCTCCTCCTCCTCCCGCCGCCGCCGCCGCCGCCGGAGGAGCAGCAGCAGCCCCCCCCAATCGCCCCCCCGCCGCCGCCGCTGCCATCGCCCCCGTCCCGCCGCCGCCGCCACCACCCCTCCGCAATTGCCCTCGCTGCTGCTCCTCCGGCAGCGGCGGGAGGAGGAGGAGGAGGAGGAACCGGAGCAGGAGCAGGAGGCGGCGGCGGCGGGGGGGCGATTGCGGGGGGGGGCTGCTGTTGCTCCTCCGGCGGCGGCGGCGGGAGGAGGAGGAGGAGGAACAGGAGGAGGAGGCGGCGGCTCGTCGGTGCCGCGAGGGCGCTTCCCGGCGCGGCTGGGCGGGTGCTGCGCGCGGGGCGCCGGGGCCAGGAGCCGCGCGTGGGTCTCGCTGCTGGCGCCCCGCTCGCTTTCCCCGGCGGAGGAGGAGGAGGCCCACGGCGGCGGCGGCGGCAGCAGGAGCAAGCGGGGCGCCAGCAGCGAGACCCGCACGCGTCTCCCGGCGCCGGAGGAGGAGGCGGGGGCCCGCCTGCCCAGGAGCCCCGGGTTCCCCCCCACCCCGCCCGTGTGTGTGGGGGGGGGGAGTGGCACGCCCGACGCCCCAAGCCGGTAAGTGCCGCCGCCGCCGCTCTCGTGCTTCCCCGTCCTCCTTCCCTCCCATCCTTTGCTTTCACTCCCCCCCTTTTGCCTCCCCACCGGACCCCCCTTTCGCATTCTCCCCCCCTCCCCACCCCCACCCCCGGGCCACAGAAAAATTTTCAAAAATTTCCCGGTCCGCGGGGACAAAAAGGTTGGGGAGCACTGGTCTATACTACAGAGTTCCTTCCAGCACTACAGTTCTAAAATTATTAAAGTGTCTGTTAGAATATATATATAAGCACAAATTTTTCTCTGGCGAGAGAGGAATACTGAATGGCAGCAGAACATGAACGCCAGAGGAATTCCAAGAAATGCAACAAAACAAAAATTGACATATATTCACATCCCTTGACATTACTCACACATCAACATGCTTTAAATTCCTTATGAAGCAATGTGTGAGCATCACTATAAGGAAACAGCTGCTAACCCTTAAATGCCACTCTTCGGCAAAGACTGAAAAGGCACAGAAAGAAAGCACTAGAGCTCAGAATCCAGCTTCCTATTATGTCCCATTATGAAGAGAAAATATTTGGCCTGGGCAATATAAAAATAAAAATAGATGCTGACAGCTGCTGCCTACCTGGCTCGGTCTTCAAAATGGTGGATGGCATTTTGTGAACTTTGTTATACAGGATGATACATAGAGTGAAAACAAGAAGAAAGAGTAGGATCTGATTAACTGAAACAGAAGAAACAGTGGGTCAGTAATCAATATTTACTCAAAATATTTTTATCTTTTAAAGGACCAAAGACAATTGTATGGAAAGCTAAGCCTACTCATCATGGGTGATTCTTGCATTACTTGAAGTGAGATACTAATTTAATCTCTTATGGAAGTCATAAGAAGTGAATAATTATTTATTTTATTGTGTTTTTACAAATACCTATACTAAAAAATAAAGGTTCCCAGGGAGAATTGCTTGTAGGATTTTGTGCCTCAGGTACCAGTGTAACTTGGCTTGACCTGAGAGAAAGGGACACTATTATTTTGTCTCTGGTAGAAAATTGTTTTCGATTGCCCTAATATCAATCTCAAGTCTCATGAGGAAAATGGAACTTAAACCCCAAAAGGATGAGCTTTCGGATCTGGAGGAGAGGCCCTTCTTTAGATTATTCCACCTTCAGAGGTCTATTTGGTAAGGTTGTGAAAGACTATTTCAGGAGAAACTTTCAAACTACAGTGGTCCCCTGCCCTTTCGCGGTTCATATACTGCGGTCCCACTATATTGCAGGACCACAGTATATGAAAAAAGGGCCCCTGGGGTAAGGGGGGAAAGTCCCTTGGAGGCCTCAGAAATGATTTTTGTTGATCCGGAAGTCACTTCCAGTTTTCCGGAAGTCACTTCCGGTTCACAGGGAGGCCCTTTTGGAGCCTCCAAAAGGCCCAGGAAGGCCCTCGGAGGCCCATTCGGGGCAGTGCCAGGCTGGGGGTAAGTACGAGAGCCCCCAGCTAGAACCCCCAGACCTAACCCGACCTGCATCGCGTGTTGGCTTGGGTCCCTAACCCCAGCGATAGGTGGGGGGTCACTGTATCAATCTTCCTTTCCACTTTCGTGAGGGCATTCCTTCTAAATTTTGGCAAATAAATGACGGCTCAGGTCGGGGCTTAAAGGATGCAGCACTTTTCTACTCCTAATTGTAATTCTTATTTTTAAATTCAAGTCTTTTAATGTATTTCAACTATATTCTGTTTTAATACGGTAACCAATTTAATTATGTTTTAATATTTATGTGATTTTGCTTCCAATTATCTTTTTTTAAAAATATATCATAAGCTGACTTTGGTTCCTGTTTTTGGAAGAAAAGCTAATAGATATCAAATAAGCATGCTTTTGTAAGATTGCTGTTTATCTGTATAACCTCAGCCATTTCTACTCAGAAATCAGCCTCAATGAGTTTAATGAATTCCACTTGCACACAAAATGCCCCCCCATCCTTTTTCTAACATCACTTTATTTTGACCCTAAGGATCCCAACAAAGTGTAGACAACTACTATATTCCACTACAATAACAGATAAATTTAAATTTATGGAAAATATGTCTATTATTATTATTATTATTATTATTATTATTATTATTATTATTATTATTATTATTATTATTATTATTATTATTATTATTATTATTATTATACCGCCACCATCTTCCGAGATGGAACTCGGGGCGGTGTACACTAAAAAAAGGGAAGAATAAATAGCAACGGACAAGCATTAAAAACAGGAGCACCAATAAAAGTAGGAGGGTACAATACCCTCCGCACAGGGTGGCATGGGCGGCAACAAAGAGGGGGGGGGGAAGGAAAATTAAACAGAAAGGTTGCCAAATGCCTCCTTGAAGAGATGTGTTTTCAAGGCTTTTTTAAAGGCGGGCAGGGACCTGTGCTAGGCGCAGCTCACTAGGTAGCTGATTCCATAGCGTAGGGCCCACCACAGAGAAGGCATGGTTGCGCGTAAGCAATTTCCGCACCTCTCTGGGTGTGGCCACCCTAAGTGAGCGCACCTGCACCATTCTCGTGAGCCTGGTCCCAGTTGACCTCTGAGAGAGATGCTTCGACAGGTACTCTGGTCCCAAGCCGTGGAGGGCTTTGAAAATCAAAACCAGGACCTTGAACCTTATCCGGTGGGCAACGGGTAGCCAATGCAGGCGAGCCAGAACTGGGGTGATGTGCTCGAATCTGTGAGCACCCACCACCAGCCTGGCTGCCGCATTCTGCACCTGTTGGAGCCTCCGGACAAGGGTCAAGGGCAATCCCACGTAGAGGGCATTGCAATAGTCGATCCTCAAAATCACGAGGGCCTGCACGACTGTCCTCAGGGAGGACCCATCAAGGTACTGTCAGATCTGGGGAATCCTGCGGCTATATGTCATGGCCTACCAAAATATTTAACTTTTTGCTCCTTTTTTAACAATATGCTGGGCTAGGGGGAGGTAGTAATATTATGCCCCTGACACATGTTATGGGGGGGGGGAGGAGACAGCTGATCATTTTCGTTGTCTAAGTCATCCCCATTACAAGTCCCTTCCCTTGCCACGCTCCTCATGACACACATTTTAAATACATGTTTGTTGAATCAGGACCTGTAAATAATCCCATTGAGATCATTTCTCACTAGCTGGCATTATAGCTCAGGAACAGTTTCGGTCATCTACTTCATTTTTAAAAAAATTAAAAATCGCTTTATTCTATTCGAAGCTTCATTGGTTGGAGCCTGCTTTAGAAAAAGAGGTGCTGGGGCATCAAAGAACCTGAGAACAGTGACACAACCCCTTTCCCATGTATTGCTCAGATCAAGAAGACTATAAAGTCATATTAAGCCCCATTTGTCTCTGCCAACTGCTTATTCGCCTCTGCTAAATGCTCAGCTGTTGATGCTTCTTAACTGGAAGCAGGCTTCAATGCCAAACAAGGGATATGGGCCAAATGATACACTATAACTTGGCCTGTCATTAAAAAAGGAAAACCTTTAAGTGCTGAATGTCTAGTTGTCACAGCCAAGAGCGTTTCATATGTTCCTTGATTGCTCATCCCGAAGGAAATACCAACTTCCATTTGCAACTTAACATGACTGCTTAGCCAGAAAGGGATCGCATCTCTGAAACACTACCAGATTTCAGGTTCTAATGACATAAGTGTAATTTGTTTCCAAATTAGGCAAATTACCCCCCCCCCTTCACCTCAGGGTAACTTACTTTTGCGCAATATAGCCATGGGAGTTTTTCATTTGGTTGCAATCTATAATTGGAAAGCAGAATAGAAAGTTTTAAAAAAACAACAAAACACTGCGCACATATTACATCTCTGTTTAGCCTGACTCTTATATACCCAGATTCATTTAAACCAGGTTTAAATTTGCTATTAACATGAACAGGAAGCATCCACATCCATCCAGCAGGCAGCAGACATGCAAAAATAAGCATACAGTGGTAACCCGGGGGAGACAAATGCTTCGGGTTACAAAAAAACTCAGGTCACAAAATATAATATTGGAAATGGCGATGCCTCGGGTTAAGAAAATTTTCAATGGAATGTTCCAGGTTACATTTTTTTTTGGTTAGGTGTTGCTAAAAAAAAAGTGTACCCAGGATGTATTGTACCCCCGTGTTTTGTGGAGGTGTGGGGGAGTTGGAGCTGTTTTTCATTGAGTTTTGGAGCCATTCTGGACATTTTTTGCAGCGGGTTTTGGACTTTTCGAATTTTTGGGGTGCATTTCTCAAGTAGTGGAAAGGTAAGGAGCTGATCCTTCATTGCTTCCATGCCTGTTCTATGCATTCTGAATTTTGGGGGGGGGGGGGTTGAGGGTTTCACTTTTTTGCTTTTTTTTCTCACCTCAGGAATGGATAAATTGGTTTTCAATGCATTCCTATGGCAAACTGCGCTTCAGTTTACAAATTTTTCAGGATACTAAAAGGTCCTGGAGAACGCATTAATTACTTAAACCGAGGTACTACTGTATTCTATGAAACTCAATCTGCCCCTCCATTAAAAAAAAGGTTCAGACTTTCCATACTTAAGCATGAGGTGAGCTTCTCTGAGGAAATACAGGACAAGCATATTCCTCCTTTTCCTGAGCAACCAGGCAATCCTGACATCTTGTGTGGGTTCTCTCCATTTTGGTGATGTTATGTTACATCAGGTTGGTTTTGATTTGTGCTGATACTATGAATTAATGATGTCAGAAAGATCTTATCATTAACAGCTGTCCTCGGGTGTTGCAAACTATAGGCTGTGGTGAGTTTTATATATTGAAGCATTAAGGCAGCACCAAGTAATTTGGCCGTTTCTGGTATCTGTAAAAGCCCCCCCCCCCCCGACATAATGTTTCAAACGGATTGGTTCTTTTCCCGTCAGTTGTTTTCACTATTCCACTGTAATATCCATGTAACGTAGCTGTGAATATCATAATGTGAATTATCTTGGCCTTGGTCTTCAGCAAACTTATTCTTAGGGAACTTTCATAGTTCCTTATAGATGGCCTTCCAAGGCTTGATTAATTATCGGACACAGGCATAGAAATCCTGTGACAGAAGCCAAATGGAGAGCGGGAGGCAGCCGCATGGCTCTGCTTCTTTTTTGTTTGTGTTTGTTTAGAGAGCTGAGTTGTTCCACTCATTCCACAAGTGCCTAAGCTGTAACCACAAAACAGCAACCAGACTCCTGACTTCCATGTAAGAGACATGCCTGGCAAGCCGCGTCATGCCAAGAACATCAAAGAGCAACTTGCCTGCAATATCTGTCTTGCTATGTATGTTTGGACTTTAGGTTTTGGACTCTCATGCCTTTTTAATGGTCTATAAAGGTACCACCTATTTTTGCCTTTGTATTTCATTTTGTCCGGATAGCACTGCTACTCTTTACTTCCGTTGTATGTCTTGATCACCAGCATTAAAGTTAAACATAGTTGTTCTTTTTGTCTGCTTAATTTTGAACTGTATTATTGCCTTTCTGCTTTTTTAAATATTCATCTATCTACCTGCTCATGGTCTGTTTCACACTCTGTTGCTGATATTGTTTCTGCAGAAAAAAAATGAGCTCCCTCGTCATCTGTTTCTACTTATATCAGCCATTTGATTTCTATAAGGCAATCTGATGATGTTCATTTGTCCAGTCTGTTCAGCTGCCTGAAGCACAAACAAATTGTTTGCTCCTAGAATTCTGCAAGTTATTTTTCTGCTACATTTCTAACTCCTAGGGCATTAGATGTTTTGTTCCACTTTATGTCCTACTTTTGCCTCCCAGTCACCCAGGATTATCAGCACATTCTGCTTTGTATGCTTAATTTCCTTTTGGCCACTTGTATAAAAGCTTCAAATTTCTTCTTCTTTAGCATCTGCAGCTGGAGCATAGACTGGAATTATGGTTCTGTTGATAGGTCTTCTAAGAAGTCTGAATGACACTATTCTGTCAGATTTTGCATTATAGCTACTAACACCTTCTGTTACATGTCAGTGCATATTAAGCCATACAATTTCTTCCAGGTTTGTTGTTTCCAGAATAACACACTGTGAAATTATTGGACTGAAATATTATAATTCCAGTCTACTTCCATTTGCTCACACTAAGTACTACCATGTTCAAATATTCAATTTCTTGATTTATTATTTGCACTTGCCTCCATTCATAACTATCATGTTCTATATTCTGATTATGTGCATTATACAGCATCAGACTTTCTTTTTGTCTCTGTACACATTGCCAACTAGATCTTTGGGGTTTAATCCAGTTTCATAGTGGCTGAATTTTACCTAGGAGTGTTATCTACCTCTTGACCCGGATCTTCTTATCAATGGGTTTTTGAGGACTAATTCTGAAATGCTTTACCATTGCCACGTTATCTGCAACAATGACAAACGGTATGCTTGACGGTCACTGCCTTTGTCATCAGTGTCACCATCTAAAACTATTGCTGTGAATTAGCTGCTGCTCAATAATTTATCATCACCAGCACTAGAATGATCTTCAGCAAACTTTGCCATTAATTCCTGGATAGAATAGAATAGAATAGAATAGAATAGAATAGAATAGAATAGAATAGAGTTTTATTGTCATTATGCATATGCAAAATATGCACAACGAAATTAGAGTGCTGTTCCACTACACACTCTAAGCATACAAAACACATAAAACATATAAAACACCATACAAAATATTAAAAACTCTTAAAATTGCTTACAAAATTTAAAACACTACTTAAAACTGATTAAGATAGTGCTAAAACTGTCGCATTTAGCTTGGATACCGCTCTGTGATAAAAACTGTTCTTTAGTCTATTTGTCCTTGATCTAAGAGTCCTGTATCTCCTGCCAGACGGCAACAGTTCAAAAAATTGGTAGTCAGGATGCGAAGGGTCTCTCAAAATTATAGATGTCTTCCTTGAGCATCTGGAGTTGTATAATTCTTCCAAAGGAGGAAGAGGACAGTATCATACAACAGTATCATTCAAAATGATTATCCTATTAGAAGTCTAGAATCATGCAGATTCTAGCATATTGGTGGTAGTAATCTTAGTATCTTTGACAAACTCAAACTTCCTTGCCATATGAATGTGTACATTCAAGTGTGTGTTTGTGTGCATCTATTACTCTCACGATGCTTAAAATCCTGTTGCTTAGGGGATGTATGCTCCTGAGAATTGTGACAGGCTCTGTATTTGCTAGCAAGGAACAGACTGAAATGTATGAACTTTCTTGTACTAGGAAACAGGGTTTCAGCAATTACAATCAATATTCAGTCATAAGTGAAGCTTATGCTGTTTTGCATGGCAAGCCACACACGATGACACGTAGCATGCAGTTAATAAGAACAGCTTGTGTGTGTGTGTTTGTTGTGTCATTACAGTCGTGACTGACTCTTCGTGACTCCATGTCCATGGAATTTTCTTGGCAGGAATACTGGAGTGGTTTGTCAGTTCCTACTCCAGGCACCTACATGTTTACTTTAAAATAAAACAGAAGAGTTAGGTTTTCTAGATTTGCTTTTAAAATCTAAAATAAATTGACACATCTGCCACTACAATTGTAGAGGTTACTGTGCTAGACTGAGACCTGAGAGATCCATGCTAAATCCCCTGCTGAGCCATTTGATACACTGTGTGAATTTGCATGTCAGCCTGAACGTCTCTCAGAGAAGGAAGAGATATTTGTATATATTATCATTATTATTTGCATATATATAGTTCTGAAACGCCAGATAACACCACTGCCATACAGGCCCCTGAACATGGAGGAAGGTCAGTTATAGAATAGAATAAAATAGAATGCCCAGGTAACTAGAGATTTGTCCTCAGGGCTCTATACTGTCTCCCATGCTGTTCAACATTTACATGGAACCGCTGGGAGAGGTCATCAGGAAGTTTGGGCTGAGGAGTCAGCAATATGCTGACGATACTCAGCTCTACCTCTCATTCTCCACCAATCCGGGTGAGGCGGTATCTGTGCTGAACTCTTGTCTGGGCCAGATAATGGACTGGATGAGGGTTAATAAATTAAAACTCAATCCAAACAAGACAGAAGTGCTGTTAATGGTGCTTCGCTGGACAAGTTAGAGGGCCATATCCCTGCCTTGGATGGAGTTGCACTCCCCCTAAGGGACAGGGTCCGCAGCTTGGGGGGTGCTCCTGGACCCCGGTCTAACTCTGGAAGCCCAGGTGGACTTGGTGGCCAGGGTGCCTTTCTTCAGCTGCAGAAAATATACCAGCTCTGCCCCTACCTAGACGAGAAGAGCCTCATGACCGTTACGCATGCACTGGTAACATCCCGTATTGATTACTGCAATGCACTTTACGTGGGGCTGCCTTTGAAGACGGTTCGGCGATTGCAACTGGTTCAGAATCGTGCGGTGTGGCTGGTAAGCGGTGGGGCCACCAAGGATCACATCACGCCGATTCTACATAACCTACATTGGTTACCAGTTGCTGCCCGAGCCCAATTCAAAGTGCTTGTTTTGACATATAAAGCCCTAAATGGCTTAGGACCTGGATACCTGAAGGACCGCCTCCTTCTATACGAACCTACCCGGCAATTAAGATCAAGCCAGGGGGCCCTCTTGAAAGAGCCATCCCTCAAGGAGGTGAGAGGGATGGCTTGTAGACACAAGGCCTTCTCAGCAGCTGCCCCCAAGCTATGGAATGCCCTCCCAAGCAAAATCCGCCCGATGCCAACATTGATGACATTTCGGTGCCAGGTTAAAACCTTCCTGTTCCAGAAGTTTTTTAATCGATACAATATAGACTGTGGGTCCTCTGATGGCGATTTTAGTGTAATGATTTTTAGTGTAAGGTTTTTATTATTGTTTTAATTATTTATTGATATTTGATGTTTTAACTGATTTAATTCTTTGATTGGAAGCCACCCAGAGACCTAGTGGGCAGCATATAAGTTGTATAAATAAATAAATAAATAAATAAATAAATAAATAAATAAATAAATAAATAAATAAAAGCTGAATAACTTCAGTATCACGAGAAGAATATATATAATGACAGTGGGAGAAGGTTGGGAAGGGCTCATGTCATTCACTTTCACACATGTCACTTAAAATAACAATGTTACATTCTTTATTCCAGGTGGTTATATTGTGACAAGGGACTAAGGGCAAAAGATAAATTCTTACCAGTGTCAGTTTTAAACAGCAATATAGTGACAAAAATGGATGACGGTCGGATCCCAAAAGATCTTCTATATGGAGAACTAATGCAGGGAAAGTGCCCCAGAGGGAGACCACAGCTGCGGTATAAGGATATTTGTAAGAGGGACCTGAAGGCCTTGGGAATGGACCTCAACAGATGGGAAACCCTGACCTCCAATCACACTGTCTGGAGGCAAGAGATACAGCATGGTCTACATAAATTTGAAGAGGCATTTGTCCAACAGGCAGAGGAAAAGAGGCAGGCACGGAAAGAACGAAACTCGAGGACCGGGCAAGAAACAGAATACATCTGTCCCCAGTGCGGTAGAGACTGACATTCCTGAATTGGTCTATTTCAGGGCTGTCCAACTTTGAACGAGCCGAGGTCTACTTTTTCCAGACAAAAGTGCCTGAGGGCTACTACACTAAAACCACTACTTATGAATTTTATCTGTTCCGAGCATATGCTCATAAGTAAAAAAAATGTAAGTAGAGCAGCGGTTTCCCATAGGAACGCATTGAAAATCAATTAATCCTTTCTGGAGGGAACATATTTCAATGCATTCCTATGGTAAGGCTGACCATGCACACACTTCCCTTACACCCGCTTGAGCCAGTGTGGATGGGTGCAAGGGAGGCGTGTGCATGCTTGCGCAGATCGCCCCTTCCGCTTGCCTGGGCTGCTGGAAGACTTTTTTTTTAAAAAAAGGTGCACTTTCCCACCCAACCCTTTTCCCCCTTCTCCCTTCCAGCCCCCTTGCTGCCACTGCTGCTGCTGCCCATAGCTCTCACTCACTTCTGCCATGTTCTCTGTGCAGCTGGGATGGGGCAAGCCAGTAGCAGGGCAATCACATCGCCATGGCAGTGCAAGGAGGAGGGAATGGCTCAGAAGGGGAGCAGTCTCTGTGAGGCAGCTGTGGGGGTGGGAGGAGGAGGAGGAGGAGGAGGATGGAAGGAATTCTCCAGGGGGGAGAAGAGGGGGATGTCACCACACAAAGGAGGTGGGCATGCCCATGACCCTGCCCCTCGCTGTCCCCTCCACTCCCCTTTCTCCGCTCTGCACCAACAACTCAATTGGTCACGAGACAGTGGGCACGCCGATCATCTGGCAGGTAGGGAGAGTAGGGGGACTGTGCCATGGCCCTTGAACTGCCCCGCTCGGCTGAAACGGTGGGCTGGCAGACCCAGAGCTTTGCTGGGACAGTGGTGGTCCTTGGGGTGGGGGAGGTAGAGGTGGAAAATTTATCCCCTCACATTTTTATTGATGGCTGGCGGGCTACTTTTGAACCCTTCGCGGGCTACTGGTAGCCCCCGGTCTACCTGTTGGGCAGGCCTGGTCTATTTAGTCACACTAGGTGTTGTTTTTAGGATCTCTACTCCAGGCATGATACCATAGTCTTTCGAGACTGAAAGATGCCAATGAGTGACAAAAACACCATGTGAAGAAATCTGTGAATTAACTCACACACAAGGCCAATTTTTAAAAAGGATCACCAATTTGTTACCAACCACCACCACCACCACCACCACCAGAGCTTTTTAGTAATTTGGTCCAAAAAGTAGGTTGTGTTATTGTTTTCTTATATCAGCGTGAAATACACATTTGACACCACAACATCTTTTATACATTCGGATGCACTGATTTATCCAATGTTGATGTGTAAACTGAACTTAGTTCTAACTGAAATGTCACATAGAAATCAACACATAATCACTTTATTTGTCTTTCTAAATACTTATCTAAATAGACATTAGGATTAGGAATGTCCATTGATACGCTTAACCCACCCACCCACCCCAAATATCTGTACATATTATACAAACACCGTAACAGATACGTTTGAAATAAATAGAAAAGGAAATCACACAGCTGGCTCGTGATATATAATTTTCACCATGGATATGTATTTTGAACACATCTCAGAGGGGAGAGGGGCACCACAGACAATATTTCTCACTCTTAACTCTTAGGGAGTACGAAAGACATAAGATGCCTTGATTACTTGATTTACAGACCCTAAATGGTCATTGCAGCAACTTTCCTCAGTACTTTTTTTGGTTCTGTCTCTCCTAAAGCTGCTACATGCACTCAATTTCCAAGCTAATTACAGGAATGCAAAAAAATGCAAACATGAAGTGCTATAGCAGCTTCATTCAAATCTGTATCTTTTTTCCTTCTGATAACAGACTCTTGAAGATTTCTGTTATTATCTCCACACCCCACCTTAACATTCCACTACAAAGATCTTTATATTATTCAGAGAACTGCGTATATAACCAGGTTTTAGCATCTGACTGTTCCATAAAGAAAAAAATTAAGATATTTTAATTTAAGAAAAGAAACTGAAGTCCTCTTTTGTGGCACACAAGGCAATACAGTAGTACCTTGCATAAAGGAATTAATTCGTTCCAAATGAAATTTGTTAAGCAAATTTTTCTTTATACAAATTTCCCATAGGAATGCATTGAAAACAGAGTAATCCCTAATCACGACCATTTTTATGTTGTATGGATTCACCCCATAGATGATTCTGTTAAGCAAATTTCCCCATCTCTGGAATCTTTATGTTGTACAGATTTTATGTTATACAAACCATTTGTTATACAAGAGTCCACTGTACTTTCTCAATGACATGGGTTGAGGGGAGAGAGTTCAACACAATAATTACTGTGAATAAAGAAACCCACACCTTGAATTTGCTAGCGTCTAACCCCATTTGTACGTATCAAATCTACTTTCCTGAAAAACAGTTATATCTGTAACTCTCTCCAAATTTTGAATATAAGTCTCAAGAAACATGCATTAAAATTATAGCCCCGCGGGGGGATTAGGTGCTTTAATATATATTAAAATAACTTTGGGGGGGTGGGGGTGGGAGGAGACCATGTTAGTCCATTACTCTGCAAACATTTACCAAAGGCATTTGGACATTTTTACTAGCTGCTGAAAATCTCCATATATGATCACAAAATAATATAGCAAAATGAGGGGTGCAGCAGGGAGAGAAAGAAAAAGAAATGTTGACTGGTATTGCCTGCAGAATTAAATATTTTACCTTTCAAAGTAAGCACGGCAATTGGAAATTCTTTCTCCAGAAAAATGAGTGCAGTGCAGCTGCTCCTGGTAGCTAGATGATCCTATGATGAAAACATTCATGCCAGAATTGTCTCTCTCATGGGATCCCTGTTGAAATCCTACCAGCAAGAAAGTTGAAGGTCCACTAGAGTACCTATAAAAACACTTTTGTGGAGAAAAGTGCTTTCAAAAAGTCTTCTGTCGTTTCCTCAGAACTATTTTCCTAACTCCCCCCCCCCTTTGATTACAGAGCTACAGAGAATCCCGACATTGCTCTGCTAGAGTGAAAGAACGTCACACAAACTGCTTCCAGATGTGCTGGATGATGCAGCTCCAAAACTAGCTAAGGTTTCTCCTCCCACTCCAGTTGATCCACATCAGACAGAAAATTCCAGAGAGACTGGGGGCCAGGGAGGGAGGGAGGGAACGTGTGCAAACGTCCTGTAGCCAGATTACACTTCTCCTCAATATTTTCTCCAGATCATCTCAAACAGTGTAGCGTTTATCAATTTTACAAGTATGGAAAAATTTTTACAAGATAGTAGACTTTGTTATTCATGGGATAAAATTCTTAAGTTCATGCTCTTCTTGGAGAAACAACATTAAATGTGGTACCAATGTGTTTTTAGCAGCTATAACCCAGTTTACAGTACTGCCTAGATGCCCTAACCTAAGCACATCCGATCTCGCCTGATTTTGGAAGCTAAGCAGGGTCAGCCCTGGTTAGTACTTGGATGGGCAACCACCAGGGAATACCAGGTGCTTTAGGCGCCAGGGGTAGGAAGTGGCAAACCCCTCCAGTATTCCTGCCAAGAAAACTCCATGGACATGGTCACGACTGTAATGACACAACACACACACATCCCAGTTTGGAGCATATTTATTCATAAACATCACACCAAAGAATAAAGGAATGAAAACATGTATATAATCTGCCAGGCACAAATGGATTATAGTGAAGTAAAGTGTGATCTGTGAGGACCCAGACAGCATATACCAGTGGAGAAGCTGCATCTCTCTTAATTTTGGTAATTATTTCTTGTGTAGAAATATCTCAGTCTCACTGAAATGAGCAGTAATTCATTCTACATATACCCACTGAACCAGCATCATCTACTCCTACATAGCATGTTACTAAAAAGAATAAATATAGTAACATATATCGTACCTTGGGAAATGTCTGTCTATGCCCACCACCACCCTAAAAGTGAATAGATGGGTGTTTCGGCATGAAAAATAAAGTTCCAGAACAATTTGGGTTTTGAAAGAAATAATTAATTTACAATCACTGTGAATTTTCAAAAAAGTAATTGCTTTGCTCTTCAAATGAATGATGTTCACACTTTTAACTACTGTACTTTAAAAACAATAAGAATGCTACAAATCACTGGCCTGTGGTTGAAACCTCTTAGGAGGCACATCACCCCCATTATTTAGAAGTAACTTTAAAAAGTACAGTAGCTGAAACCTCCACGGACATGGGGTCACTAAGAGTCAGTCACGACTGTAATGACACAACAACAAGCTGAAACAATTACCATTGCACTAGCGAAGGAATAAATGTATCCCTTGTTGTATCCAAAACAGTATATGACATCTGATGGGCACAAAGATAAGAGATAAGATAAAACTTTATTGTCACTGTCCTATAGTGAACAATGAAATTGAGAGAACAACAAAATTGAAAGATCTGCACCAGCTCAAAAACATCCATACAGAAGAATACCCCACAAACATACCCCACCACGAATGTATACAGAAACTCCCTCAAAACCTACATTTCCTCACGTTCCAAGCCATAACCACTTTCGGATAAAAACTATTTCTCAAGCGGCTGGTTCTGGTCTTAATGACCCTATAGCTCCATCTAGAAGGCAGAAGTTGAAAAAGATCATTTCTAGGGTGTGGGGGTTCCCCCACAATCTCTACTGCTCATTATTTGGTTCATTTTTGGTGCAGCTTGGCACCCTGTTTCCTAGTGACCACATGAGTTTTCAATAAGAGAAGTATATAATAAACAAGTGCAACATTATAGGGATTCAGCCAAGGGTGATTTCAGTTACATCATCAGCATCCAGCCCTCATTGTTTTTGGAAGCTCTTTTTTACCTGAGTAGAAGGCCATTTTTGACCTATCTGGAACCTCAACCTTGTGCCAAACATTAGAGGGCATGAGTAGCCATGGCTATTTCACCCTGTCCTAGTTTTGGACAGTGTTTGCTTTAGCTAGTACTGGATAGTTTGTTCCTCAAATTAAATTTTTTATCTCCTTGAACAACACTATATTAACATGTTGTAATATGTCCTCCTTAGAAAGCCAATTGAGTTTGAAAAGTAAGATAAACATCTGCATGTCCTCTAAAATCTATGTATCAGCTGTATGTGGGATTTAAAGATATACTGGGACAGTGTCCACTGTGATTATAAGCATACTGTGCTGCCATGCGTCAATCTGTCTTTTAATATTAGACATATGGAGGTGACTATCATCATATTATAAAGCGCATTGCTGGGCAAAATTGTATGCATGTGTGTTGTCACAGTTGTCACACATGGAAGTCAGACAGCCCAGAGCATAGCTTATGTATCTCTCTCTCTCCCCTCCAAAAGCAAATACACAGCTTCCTGTCATTTCATCCTAGGTTGCAACGGAGACAACACAGCACGTGTGGGATTGCTCCTGCCCTGGGCAGGCAAGTGCTGAGGAAAGAATGGAACTTGCTGTGTTTTAGAGAACACCCTGTTTCCAAAAATACCATAGTATTTTGCACTTGGGAATATCAGCCTCACCAGCAGAACCTATTTAGAAATCTTTTGTGTTTTGTATTGATATTGCTTGAACTGTACTTTAGATCCAGTGTACTATAAACTGTTCTGGAGCAGAACAGTTTAGAAGAAGAAAAATAATCTGTTAGAATGTTTTTAAAGTGTCCTTGAGAATGTGCAGAGTGCAATTCTCACTACTGCATATATGCTGAGAATTCCTGGTCTTTCAAGCTAGAAAAAATGGCAGATAGAGCCCTAACATGCATTATTTTCTAGGGCTCAATCTATCTGCAAATACCATTTTCCTACTTGTTATGATCAGCAAATCTCAGCACATATGCAGCAGTAACAAAAACTGCATTCTGCACTTCCTCAAGGGTCTTTTATAACTGCTCTTACTGTTTATTTTTCACCTTTCGTCTGTTATAGGTAATCTAGAACATACATTACTGAAGAATTAAAATGCAGTTAAAGCAGTGCCTTTCTTAATACATTACAGTTGAGCTGACATTCCAAATGCTGTACAACAGTTTGCTCCCCTGGAGGAGGGGAGAAATAATTAATAAAAACCATGAACATGCATAGATATATTCAACTAGAGCTACAGTCATTTCTTTCATTCATGTTGAAGATATCAGTTGTTACAGTGAAAGAGTTGGAATACAATACCATCCATGCTATTCAGAAATTAGACCATTGGAATTCAAACAGCTTTGGTCCCTTACTGCCAAGATTCTGGTCTCCATCTATCTGCCTAGACTGGCCCTCTCCCCATATTTCCATCTCTTTGCCATTTTTTTTATCCTGGTTATTTGATGGCTCATTGGCTGTGGACTGGCATGTTGTTGTTGTTGTTGTTGTTGTTGTTGTTGTTGTTGTTGTTGTTTTAAAAACATCAGGCACAGTCAATCAAAATTATGAAAACAGACTGGCACTGCATTATACAAGTTTTAACCAGAAAAGTAGATATGCTGTTCCTTTTTATTATTATTATTATTATTATTATTATTATTATTATTATTATTATTATTATTATTATTATTTATTATTGATGATGATGATGTACTTCTGCAAAGCAGCGCTCTCCCGCCCTGAGGCTATAACCCGTCCTCAGCGGCTCTTGCCTCGGCTCTTGGCCGCGCGGTGCATTGTGGTCTGCGGGGGGATAAGATGGCGGCGGGCGCCGCTGCCCTCCATTGGAGGCGGGTGTCTTCCTTCACGGGGCCAGTGCCCCGATCCCGGCACGGGCATCGCGCCGTGGCCATCCGAGACATGGTCATCATTTTCGGGGGCGGCAACGAGGGCATCGCGGATGAGTTGCATGTGTACAACACCGGTAGGAAGGAAGCGTGCGGGAACGAGAGCGGGGCGAGCGAGCGAGCGAGCGAAGGAAGCTGGAGGGTGGCGGCGGGCAGGCAAGCGGGCGAGGCTGGTTCGCTTGGCTTGGCAAAGGGCGCTGCGCCCGCTTCGGGCTCGGAGAGCAGCTGGCACCTCGGGCTTAGCGTCCCCGACCATCCGCCTTTTTGTGCAAGGAGCCTCTGGCGGGGCTGAAGGAAGGATCGTTCGGAAGGATGGCTTCCAGATGTCAAGGAAGGGTCCCGAACAGTCCTATGGTATTTGATCAAGAGGGACCAGGCAGATCTGGCTGGTAGCAGACGCTTGACGCTTCCCTTGGGACCACGAAAACGCCCGCCACTATTCGGGGAGGTGGGGACCGGGGGGGGGGGGGGAAGAGAGAGAAACAAAAGCAAAACCCCAATCCACAGGACTTTGTGGGGTGTGCGGTTGTTGCTGTCACAGACCGTAGCACGGGATTTGTCCGTGGAGAGAGGAGCGCTCTGAACTCAAGGGCATCCATGGCGAGATGCCGTGGAAGAGTCAAATTGTTTCCATCCTCAGCTGTGCTTTGGCAGGAGGTGTGTGGGTTTTGTTTTGTTTTTGTTTTGTTATTTTTTGGGGGGGCGGAGGGTGTATTTGCAACCCGTACATTGGAGGAAATCGGTTATCTACGAAACATCATGCAAAAATAAATTCTCCTAGTCCTTAGCGTGCCATGCAAAAATAAATTCTTCTAGTCCTTATTGTGCCAGGAGACTTCTCTCGCCTTGTTTTCTTATTGTTTCCACCTGTATCTTTTGGCGTTGGGAATGGTTCTGCTGCTAAAAGTGGGATAAAATGTTGACCTAAACGAAGGGGGATGGAAGGACATCCTTTCTTATTTTTCTTACCTTTTTTGTTTTGTTTTGTTAAAATGGAAACGTTGATACAGTATTTTAAAATAAGGGAATGCAACATTAGGTGGTGTCAAAGAAGCTAGCAGATTCCTGTATCTAGGAAGAGAGAAGGAGCGTAGCCTTGTTAATCTGTTTCAATAGGCAGACCAGAAGCAAGGCAAAAATAAACCTAGCTTTCAAGGTGATACTGTTCTTTTAGATTTGCTTTTGATTTAGAAGCTTTGTATATCTTTTCATTCCTCCTATGGACTAATCAAAAAGTATATTTTAATTGTTATTCAGCTTTATAGGGAAATGTGTCCAGTGGAAAAGAAAGGGAGTATCTGGATTTTTCCTCCAGTGCAATTGCACCATAAATTTCTGTGCAGGATTTATTTATTGCTTATTAGTTACAGTTATATTTACTTTTTTCTCCAATTTGCTTAAAGCTCACTGGGGAAACAGAGGTGGTAAAACCACTCCTTAAATATCTCACTTACGTTGAAAGCCCTATTAGGGCTGCTGCAAGTCAGAAGAACAGCAGCAACCACTTCCTCTGTTATTGTTATGACAACTGGGGCTTGGAAAGTTACATTACTGGACTACAGCTGTGGACCCTTCCAGCTAGTGGCCAAGCTGGCTGAGGGTGGAGGTGGGGGGGGGGCTCTGAGAACTAGAGTTCAAAAAGGAAAAAAATCAAGAGTTAAGAAGGATCCTGAGAGGTTGGACAGACTTGGAGAGACTGACCAAAAGGCATTCAAAAGGTCTCAATGTTCTCCAGGTTTGGCTGTCCCAAGTATGAGTCTAACACTTGAACACAGAGGTGAGGAGTTTGTGTCTTCAGATTTTGTTTGGCTGCAATTTTCATTATTTAGCCAATGATAAAGTATGTGGAGGTGAGCATGTTCTACTTCTCCTACATGCCAATGAATGAAGAACAGTGGACTTGTTTCTGTGGCTTTTTGTTTAAAAAGCAGGTCACAGAGAATTATGGTTGTGGATCTGTGGAGCAATGCACATTGATAAATAATGATCTAAACCAGCAGTCCCTAACCTCAGGCCACAGACTGGTCCTGGTTTGAGCTAAATGTCTAATAATGTTGTACCTAGACATATTGGTCACTATCTTAAGTCCCCTGGTTATTGAAGCAGCAGCATCGATGTATAAAGCTTAGAAACTTACTTTTAAAAATTACTGGTCTGTGTGTTAGGGAATTTTTTTTAAATTTAAGATCTTTTTAAATGTTTTCCACATTGTTTTTAATTTTGACCTATGTCTAATTATTTTTGATATTCTGTATTATTTTGTATGGTATTTTCAACTTGCTACTACTGTAATATGAATGAATCAATTAATTAATGGCTATATTGTCTAGGACCCAATCCCAGTTTACTACCTTGTAATTGTGTAAGTAATTGTTTGCTTTTCTGTAGCCAGGGTAGTTATTTTTGTAAGACCTGAACACTAACAGCAGCTGACCTATGATACGCTGTCTTTCCTCTTTGCCTTTTTACCTCAGTAATTACAATGAAGTAAGAGGAAGCAGCAAATACCCGTGCTTGAACATATGTTGTTCTTTGTACAGAATACTGAGGCCATGCCCCTATAACTCTAAAAAGTAACACAAACAATTTATAGGTACATGACAAAAGGAACAAAGGTCTACGTCATTAATTTACAGCTGGGGTGTATTGGAGTTTAACATCCTTCTTGGGAAGAGGAATTAATTACAAGTAACTAATTTGTAACCCATTCTATCTAACCTGTTGCAGAAGACATTAAAGTCTGTGAAAGGGAACATCTGATATAGATGCGAAAAAGGATAACTAAGAGAGGTGAATGGAAAGAATACAGCGTTTGAAAAGTGGAATATTATCAAAGCATTACGGAGCTCTAGCAGACATTTCCCATTCACTAGCATTTGTCACTCAGCCTAGCTGAAACAGTGTTTGGATTTACGCAAAATACAGTATCTATAATCCACTTTCATTACTGGAGAACTGTGATTGTTTATGTCAGTTGCATGTCCAAGAAAAATTGCCCAAATATGTGGGACAGAGATAGGAGGGATATAAATGTGCAACAAAACATCTAGACATTAGAATATATGAAAAAATGTATGTGACAAGTTGTAACAGGAATGTTATATTAGAATGCCAGTATGCAGGCTGGTAGTGGTCTCTGGTGCAGGAAAGTATTCTGGTACCTTTTCCACTATATAAAGCATCTGCATTGGTCACCACCAAAATGGTGGCAAGAGTAGAGTACAGTACAACTTCCTATTGTTAGCCTCTGTTTTAAGTGTGTGTGTGTGAGAAAGAAACAGACAGACAATGTTGTTGGGTACTTTTGCTAAGTGGTAGAATGACTCTCAGTTTGAAAGCAGTATGAGGGTAAGTATTAGTTTGTTAAAGACAAAACAGGAAAGAATTTTGTAGCACATGAAAGACTAATAAGTTGTCTTTGACATAAATGTTTGTGGACTTGTAGCTTGTGTCAGATAAAACTTATCATAAAATGCCCCAAGCTGCACAGTGATACATGTGTATCAAACATGCAGTGAATTGAATTACTATATTGAAATGAGCACAGACATCCTTCATTTAGGCAGTACCCTATTTCAGGGCTTCCAACTTTGAACAGGCCGAGGTCTACTTTTTCTGGCCCAAAGTGCCTGAGGGCTACTACACTAATACTTTTACTTATGAATTTTATCCATTCCAAGCACATGCTCGTAAGTTAAAAAAAAGTAAGTAGAGCAGCGGTTTCCCATAGGAATTCATTAAAATCCATTCCCTCCAGAACGGATTGGTTGATTTTCAATGCATTCCTATGGGAAGGCTGACCATGCACCTGCTTCCCTTGCACCCGCTAGGTCATCTGACCAGCAGGGGGAGCAGGGGACCACACCATGGCCCTGAACTGTCCCGCTCGGCTGTGACACAGGGCTGGCAGACCCAGAACTTTGGGGTGGGGGAGGGAGGGGTGGAGAACTTATTTTTATTGGTGGTCGGCAGGCTACTTTCTGAACCCTTCACAGGCTACCGGTAGCCTGCGGTCTACCTGTTGTGCAGGCCTGCCCTACTTAATGTACTGTATATATAATAAAAGAATGTGTGATTGGAGAAATGCAACATTGATATGGGAAGCTAGGGTATAATATTTACCAGTTAAGTTTTCAAAAAGAATCTTTTTTTTTGTACTTTCACTCTGAATAATTATCAAGGCAGAAAATATGTACAGTATTTGAGAGTAATATGAGAATAATGAGGTGATTTTATATTTTTCTCTAACCCCTTTTTATCTCTACCACAGACCTCTACCACAGACCTGTTTGTGGTTTGTGGTTTGGCCTATGTGTATTTTTCAGGAAAATGTTGCCATTGGTGAGGAAATACAGTGGATCCTCATATAACAACACTTTGTGTAACATAAAATCTGTACAACATAAAAAATTTGGAGAGGGCGGAAATTTGCTTAACAGAATCGTCTGTGGGGCAAATCCATACAACATAAAAATGGTCATGAATGCATTACTATGGGAAATTTGTATAAAGGAAAATTTGCTTAACATAATTTCATTTGGAACAAATTAATTCCTTTATATGAGGTGACACTGTACATCCAAATAATTGGATTTTTTTTCCTTAAGCCTCTTGGATAATTTGCTTTTGAAAATACTGTTAATGTCATTATCAGAAAGTAATGCATCAATTGTGCTGTCAGCTGGATATTTTCTACCCATAGAGGACTTAATTTTTGTTTCAAAATACATACAGTACTCTAAAGTGCACAGTTACAATGTGTGGCCCATTGATTTCCACTGTTAAAACGGAAGTTTCCTTTGTTGTGTCATTTCTCTTTTAAAGCTATATTTTGTTCATATTTCCAATAGTGTGTGTTTGTGTGTGTTGTCGTTACAGTCATGACCGACCCTTCATGACTCCACGTCCATGGAGTTTTTTTGGCAGGAATACTGGGAGTGGTTTGCCAGTTCCTACTCCAGGCGCCTACAGCACCTGGTATTCCCTGGTGGTCTGCCATCCAAGTACTAACCAGGGCCGACCCTGCTTAGCTTCCAAAATCAGGCGAGATCGGATGTGCTTAGGGCATCTATACCAAACTGCAATTCGCAAGCTATCTAATATGGGTCCAGCCAATTTATGTTTCAAATGTATTTTTGTTTGTTTTTATCTAGCTACAAATCAGTGGTTTCTTCCTGCTGTTAGAGGAGATATTCCACCAGGCTGTGCAGCCCATGGATTTGTCTGTGATGGGAGCAGAATACTAGTATTTGGAGGAATGGTTGAATATGGTCGATATAGTAATGACTTATATGAATTACAGGTATGAGTGTGGTTTATAAACACTTGCCAAACTATAAAAGGAGCAAAATGCAATATTATATTTGGCTAATAAGCTGGAAATCACAAAGTATATTTAATATCTACTTCTTGAAAGTTCCCTTCTGAAAAGCAGTCCAGGAGGTGATTATCAGATAATGATAAATAATAATAACTGATCAATTGTCTGTAGAAGCTGCCGCAGAAAACATTGAGTTTAAAAACACTTGGTTGATATGGGTACCTCTCAGACTTCTCTGAACAACAAGCTGCCACAAGTACAAAACTGAACTTGTGTGGCCTAATATAAAATCGCTGCTGCCAAGCTGAGAAGAGATCACATCTTCTTCTAATGACAAAGTAAAATACAAATCTGAAATTGAGGCAGGCAATTTTGAAGGTCCAGGTTGTACTTGATCCCCCATGACCCAAAATGAAATCTATCTATCTATCTATCTATCTATCTATCTATCTATCTATCTATCTATCTATCTATCTATCTATCTATCTATCTATCTATGATTGATTAATTGATTGATTGATTGATTGATATAGATATAGATATAGATAGATATTTGTAGTTTCTAGGAGAAATTTCAAAATTTGTGGTAAAGGGAAGGGGTAACAAGGCTCCCAAGCATGGCAACATTTCTAGAGAGCAATAAGGCTTTTGAAACAGTACAATATTTTCTTCCTAAATCCCAGTATTTATTTATTTTACTTACCAGTATGTTTTTATCCAGCCACTAGCCACTCAGCCATTCCGGGGCAGCTTTAGGGCTAGGACCTGTGAGCCATTTTTACCACCTCACTTAGATGCCCAAAAGGGATAAGGAAGTCCTAGTTGACAATATGTGTGCTTTTGGGGTACATGGATCAGGATAAATTTATAATACATGAGAGGCCTGAAAAAAATCTGTCATGATTTTTTATCTAGCAAACTAAATTTATGACTTACAACCAGGATGGACGCTAGGCCAATTAGCATCTATCCAAAGCTCTTTTGCTACTTTAATACATTTATGTATTATTTGTTTGTTTGTTTTTGAGTATTTTTACCGCTCCTTTCTCCTTGGAAAAGGACCCAAGGCAGCTTATAGTAAGGAGAGACTATACCAGTGATGGCGAACCCATGGCACGGGTGCCAAATGTGGCACTCGGAGCCATTTCTGTGGGCACCCGACATCGCCCCTTCATAGCCACCTGTATACAGGTTAAATTACTGTACTGGCACTTTGCAAAAAAATTAGTGGGTTTTGAATTGCAGTTTGGGCACTCGATCTCTAAAAGGTTTGCCATCACTGGACTATACAGCCCATTGCAACTAAGATACAATCAGTTTGAGAAACAGGGAATATGTTGCCTTTCTCCCTGTAGGGTACCCAAAGTGGCTCACAACAGTTAAAATTAATTATGCAATATAACAGGTTTAAAATACTGTATTAAAACCATAGTTTAAAAAAAAACAAATAAAAATTAATTGACATTAAAATCAAGATGAAAACAATTTAACAACCTTTTAAAAACATTTGAAGATATCTAAATTTGAAAATTTGTAAATATGCGGTGTTCTGTAGACCCTCGCTAATGATGGACTCCATTCCAAAGCCTGAAAGCAGCCTCTGAAAAGCCCTCCATTTGAATTCACACTAAATGAGCTTGGAAAGATTTGGAAGAGCCTTGTGATGCAGTGGTTAAATTACTGCACTACAGTTATAACTGTGCTTAGGACCCAGGGTTCAATCCCTGGTAGCTGGCTCAAGGTTCACTCAGCCCTTCATCCTTCCAAGGTCGGAACCCAGCTCGCTGGAAGGGCAATGTGTAGCCTACATAAACAAGGTGTAAACTGCCCAGAGAATGCTTTAAGCACTGGGGTGGTGGTGGTATATAAGCAGAACACTTTGCTTCGCTTCAATGGTATTGAGAGAAGGGCCTTCCATGGCTGAAGACTTCCCATGCTTCCATACATGCTGCCGGGTGATTCTGGGAAGTGAGGCCAAGGCATACTTTTTCCATGCTGTGATCCGGACTCTGTACAGTTCTTTGAATGGCATGTGGGGACTGCACAATAAGATCCTAATCCAGAAGCCCTTTTCGCTTCACTTCTGAAAAGGTACCTCTCTGAACATGTTCCTATTCTGTTTTCAAGGCAAGTCGGTGGCTGTGGAAGAAAATGAAACCCCAGCCTCCATCGACAGGGCTGCCACCGTGCCCTCGCCTCGGCCACAGCTTTTCTCTGTATGGAAACAAGTGCTACTTATTTGGTGGATTGGCAAATGAGAGTGAAGATTCAAATAATAACATTCCCAGGTATTCACATTGAAACAGAGCATGAAGAATGGCTTCTTTGAGTCTTCTAGTCCCTGAAGGTCTTTACAGCAAAAAGGCTATGACCAGCTGTTAACATTTGATCATTCTGAATTCTAGAAATGTGGGCTATAAATGTACACTTGAAAATCAACATTTTATATTTTATAGCAGCATTTCTGCTGCTATACATCTGAAGAAGTGGACGTGTCCACAAAACGTTACATTAAAATATGAAAGTTACTCTTTACGGTGCTGCATGTTTTGTGTCTTTTGTTTTGTTTTTCTTTGATTTTTGCCTGCAATTCTTGGAAAGACTAACTCGGCTACCCTCTCTGAAAATTTTAGTATTCAGAGCACTTTATATTGGTGCTAAGAATATTTTGGATTAAAAGTTTGCAATGGTAATATGGTGTGATGAGACTTTGGACAGTTGCATTAATAAGATTATAAGTGTAATAGTAAAGAAACTGTGTCATTTATAATAAGTAAAATCTCAGAAATAATGAGGTACTTCTTAGTATCCCACGTAACAAGTTTTAGGTGCAGTATATTTTTGTTTGGAGAGTTATCTAGCTATTAAGCTGATCATCACTGAAGAACTCAGGGATGGCTGTTATATCCTGTCCTTGACCACTCAAAAACAGCTTGCAAAAGAAAATGTTACTGTTTTTCTAGACCAGTGGTTCTCGGGCTGTGAGTCCCCAGATGTTCCTGGACTGCAGCTCCCAGAAATCCTGGCCAGCTCAGCTAGTGATGAAGACTTCTGGGAGTTGAAGTCCAGGAACATCTGGGGACCCACAGGTTGAGAACCACTGTTCTAGGTGTCACAAATTCTTGTTTTGGGAGTTACCCAAAATACCATAATTATTACATTCTCTTTGGAGCTGCATTTTCCTCATAATGGTATCGGCTTTGAATCTTTTCGGCCCTTCAAAATGGTCAGTGAGCTATCTTGTAAGAAGAATTGTAATATAGTGAACGGGCAAGGGTTCCATATAAAGTCCAATGATTCGTTTCTACCCTTTGTCCTCACACACTAGGTATTTGAATGATTTCTATGAACTGGAGCTTCAGCACGGCTCTGGAGTCGTCGGCTGGAGCATTCCGGTAACCAAAGGCGTTCTGCCTTCTCCGCGGGAATCTCACACAGCCGTCATATACTGTAGAAAAGACTCCGGAAATGCAAAAATGTTTATTTTTGGAGGGATGTCTGGCTGTCGGCTTAATGACCTTTGGGAACTGGACATAGGTGAGTACTATTAAATGGCAGTTTTGTTTTTTGTTTTGTTTTAGTCACTGAGTAAGCTAGTTTGGAATTTTTTTTAATTTAACTATATTAAGTGTATGAGGACCTGTGGGACTCATTGGGATGCTTCTGCTTCACCCCAGTGCTATTTATCCTGAACACCTCAAAACATCCACGTCCCTAAGTATATTCTAAATAGGGAATTGCATGTAGTCTGAGGCCTTTGTATGATGTCACTTAAAAAAACCATTACATCTGTTTGCCGCATGCAGTCTTAATACTTTAGATATACAGGTTAAAAATATGTGAATAGGACATTATCCAAACAGAAAGAAAACACACCTGTCTTTTAGAAAGCTGTGTTGACATGTCAAGAAGGTACTTAAACATTCAGTGATCATCTAATAATAAGTTATCCAACCCTGCATTAAAATGTTCATTGCCGTAAACACACAAGTCTTGATAAGTTTTGAGATATTTTGTCAGGCCTTTCGTCCAAACACAAAGTCATCCATTGCCCTTGATGTGACTATCTGCTGCCTCCACTCTCTTTTGCAGTCACCCCTGCAGCCACTTAGTGCCAGCAGTACATCCCCAACAATCACTTGGGTAGAGTTTCCTTGCAAAACGAGGCACATGGGGTGGGGGGTGGGGAGAGCTCGTAGCTTGCTCGAAAGCAGAATTGTGTTCCTTGAACTGGCCTGGAGACATTCTGGTTTAGAGCTAGGCGTGCATTCACTGTGCTCTTTGTTTTCAAAGGACATTTCAGGGCTTTTATTATCCATTCCACAATTCCACACAATTCAGTAGTGTAGCATCAAACTCAGCAGAGCAGTGGATGGATTCATCTCCTAACGGCTTAATGGAAAGAAAGCAGCCCCCCCTTCTAAAACATCTGCTTTTGCAGATGCAAGGTTTCATCTTGTCCACAGGCTACAAGTGATATTCCTTGAGGATTGTAATTAGATCTTGATGGAGCAGTCATTTAGTCCATATGCCATGCTTGTGACTTCAAAGCACAAAGCACAGGCAAGAGGCCTGCCTATTACAGTTACTCCAGTTCATGCCTGAGGAGAGATGGCATGAGCTGTGCTTTTGGAATAAAGAATGCTAGGGAACAACTTCTGTTCCTCATAATGTACTCCAATTGCCAAAAGCCCATTACTTTGAAAAGGGGTTCCACCATTTAAAATGCTTGATTAAGGAGCTATAAATACTGATGTTCACATATATAGATATACAGTAATCCCCTGTTTATTGCGGGGGTTTGGGACCCAACCTAACCTGCAATAAAGGAAAATCCACAATATGCAGATATACTTACCTTAGGTCTGGCGCTGCCCCATATGGACCTCTGATGATTTTTTCCCGGGCCGAAGTGGTTCTGGGTGATCCGGAAGGCACTTCCAGTTTTTCAGAAGCCAATTCCGCTTCACCAGAAACCACTTCTGGGGCCTCCGACAGGCCCGAGATGCCCATTGGAGGCCCCTTCAGGGCAGCTCCGGGCCTGGGGTAAGTGCAGGAGGCCACAAATGGGCCCACGCAGCTTGCCCCAGGAGCCCTTTGTTTCGTATACTGCGGTCCTGTGATATACTGGGACGGCAGTATATGAACAGCAAAATGGTGGGGGATTACTGTATTGTGGAAGTTAAATCCAGTTCTTAGCCCCCCCCCCCAAATATAACAGACACATTGATTCAATGGGATGTACATAGCATGTCCAATCAAGTCGGTAGGTCTGCTTTGTTGCTATGTCCTATCAAGTTACTTGTGGTTTATGGCAACCCTGATGGTAATTTCATATGTGATGTTCAAGGAGAAGTTCGCCATTGGCACCCCTACAATGAACTTCCATGGCTAAATGGAATTAGAACCTCCTGAGTCCCATCCTACACTCTAAATACCATAGCACACTGGCTCAAATTGGGTCTGCTCTCGTTGGGATTAACAATTGGATTTAGGATTTAGAAGCCAGAGTTTTTCATCTTTTCCCCCCTCGTTAGCACTTTACAGAAAGAATATTTAATGCTAGCAAATACATAGTTCAGAAAATACTTGCAATTTAAAAATTGCACGTATCATTTCTATGCAAAGCCCTAAATGGTTCGGGACCTCAGTATCTGGCGAGCAGCTCCTCCCAAGAAGAACTGCCCGGCTCACCCATGCTAGCCAGGCAGGACACTGGGGAATTCCAACCCCGAGAGAGGCCTGGAAAGTCATAAGAATGAGTAGGGCCTTCTCGGTGGTTGCTCTCCAGTTGTGGAATCATCTACCTCCAGAATTTTGCCTGGCACCATTGCGTCAAACTTAAAAAAAAAACTATTGAAAACTTGGTTGTACAGAATAGCCTTTCCTGATTTCTCAAACATATAATAAGTCAGTGTTCTTCTTTTTACCACTTATCTTCTTTTCTGTTTCTTATTTAAAGCAAAGCAAAAAGTGTTCTGCTTATATACCGCCCCATACCACTACAAGTAGTCTCTGGGCGGTTTACAATTTTAATTACAGTGTGCAGGCTACACATTGCCCCCCCAGCAAGCTGGGTACTCATTTTACTGACCTCAGAAGGATGGAAGGCTGAGTGAACCTTGAGCCTGCTACCAGGGATTGAACCCAGGTCGTGAGCACAGTTTTACCTGCAGTACAGGCATTTAACCACTGTGCAGTACAGGCATTTAACCCAGGTCATGAGCACAGTTTTACCTGCAGTACAGGCATTTAACCACTGTGCCTGGCTATTTTTACTTTCATTTTAGTTTAGTTTTAGTTTATTCTTGTTGATTTATGTATATTTTGTTTATATTATGTTGTTTGTATTTTGGTTATTTAAATGTGTTACTTTATTATTTTGCTATTCTATTTTGTAAACCGCCCAGAGTAGTCCTAGGGCTAGATGGGCGGTATAAAAGTCAAATAAATAAATAAATAAATAAATAAATAAATAAATAAATAAATAAATAAATGTGCATGCTCTGCCTCCTTACCATGTTGGAAAAATGATGAGCGCAGTACTTTATTAGGGTATAATTAATAAATGTTCAAAGAAGTAACACCTTGCATATGTTTTTTCTCTGTGTTTTTTTTTCTTTTAATAGAAACACTGACTTGGTCGAAATCAGAAACTAAAGGAACAGTGCCACTTCCCCGTAGTCTCCATACAGCCAGTGTAATAGGAAACAAGTATGTCTGTTGTTAAAAGCTCACCTAGAAAGGTACACCTAGTAGGAGACTGTTAACTCTAGTGTCTATATTTAGGGATTCTGCCTGTGTTTATCTCTCTTAAGTTTCTTCTTTATGAAAAGTTGAAGGAATCCGTTGGGCAGCTCCAGGAAACTGAAATGCATTGCATAAATTGTGCTGAATAGCTAGAAAAGTTTAGTTTTACAATTGTTTTTGCCATTTAGTCATTGGAAGTGACCTCAGATTAAATTAAGTATTATGACTGGAAAATACAGTAGTTAAAAAACCTGTGGCATCATCTGGGAAAAGAAAGCCCAAATCTTCCAATTAATTTCAGCAACTGCACAATGTTAGCTTTGAAAACAGGGAACCCTTGCCTTTGAACTGGTCACAGTGCATACTCACATACCACATTTAACACAATGCCGCCCATTCTCTATAGCAGGGATAAAACCAAGTTCCAATTTGGGAAGGGTTTTAGGAGCCATATTCTGATAGCAGGCAAGAATAAAGGCCCAACAGAAACACGGACAGAACAGACAGGGCCAAGTGTCATTGGTATAGTTCCATACCAGTTATATAATTCATTTCTAAATTTGGCTATTCAGGAGTCAGCTACAGTGCAACCCTTTTCTTGTTCGCAAAGCTCAGCTCAGCATTATGCTGTTTGAACAGTTCCATAGAATTGTTGGGACATGAAAGTCCTGTATAGGTGTTTTAGCACCAAGGAAGACATGTGCCAGTCTGTCTTTTTGTCTTTTACTCCCCCCGCCCCATACACAACTCGTACTGTAATGAAAACCTAGTAACATAATCCGTATCAAAAATGCGATAGTTAGAATTATTTGGATTCAGACTAGGGTGCCGTCAGGTGGCTGCAAAGTCATGAGCCTAATCACCCTGGAAAAGTTTACTTTAATGGGAGCAATGTCTCCTTAACTGTCCATTCTGTCTCCTGGGGAAAATTCTAGTCTTGGCCCCCAAAGTAGAAGCCCTATAGATGACCAAAGGGGCACAGGTTTGGCTCAGATTGGGGTCAGGCTGGAGCAGATTTCCCTGTGCATTGTGTGATTGCTGGGACATAGATTGTACTACAAATTACAATTTGTTTTCCATGTGATCACACCTTTAGTTGGTTGAAAGCAGCGGGGTGTGAACTAGTCAGAACTAATCTGTCTGATTACTTTATTAGATCTGTTCTAAGTATTACTAGATCTGGTTCCAGCCCATCATTTCTCATGGACCAAATTCTCCATTGCATGTATAGCATGTGTATTTATTATACATATATCATTATGTTGCAGAAGACTTCAGCTAGCCCTCCATATGAGAGTGATAAACTGTCCGTACATTTTGCTTCACTTTAGTTTCAGATTACTGTATCAACATGGCATAAAAGAGTGAATGTTAACTGTCTTTTGAGAGACCTCTCTCTTCATCTCAAGAACATGTTTTAAAATAAAAACTGGATGTTTCTAAGAATTTATAGAATCTTTTCTGCAGTGGCTATATTTAGAAACTGTTGCAAGTGAGAATAGTTAAATCACTTCCTCCATGGAGGATTTTTTTTTGCAGGGGTGGGCACCAAGCAGTAGCAGGTGTACCTCTCCAGGGTCCAGCGGGTGGATGTCTGACTCCAAAACCTCTAGAGCAGTGATGGCGAACCTTTGGCACTCCAGATGTTTTGGACCACAACTGCCAGAATTCCAACCCTAGATTGCCAATGACAAAGGACTGTGGGAGTTGTGGTCCAAAACATCTGGAGTGCCAAAGGTTCACCACCACTGCTCTAGAGATTGCCCACCTCTGGTTTATTGTAAGCTCAAACCCATCAGTCTGGCTTGTCATTTCCCCCGTAAGTCAGAGGACTAACACATGGCTTGTTCTTGGTTAATTTCTCAAGCATGCTAGGAGAGAATGAAAGAGGGAGAGGTCAGTTTGGCAGGTTTGCACACTGCAGTGAGCAAAGGATGAATGGGAGGTTTGTGTAGATGTTTCCATTTACACTTGGTGCTTATTGAACAGTGTGCACATGGCCTCATCTCAGATCAGTGTTGCATCTGAAGGCTCCCAGTGTGATCACGGAGGATTATGCAAGTACCAGAAAGCACTATGGAAGAATCATTGGGAAGTGGCAGAAAAAGTCGTTCAAGACATGACCAAATAAATTGTAGTAACAACTGAGGCTTCTTCTTTAGACAGAGAAAGCGAACTAACCTGATTTCACTGTACCATTCCCTCTAGACATTGTGGTGGTTTATACTGTATTTATGTTTTTAACAAATATGTCTTATGTAACTCTTCCTGGTTAAGAATTCTCCCTGAGGTACCCTTTTTCCTTTTCAGAATTAAGCTATGGAGAAGTTATGCAAATAATATTAAAATATTAGGATGTTTTTTTTTAAAAAAAATTCGTATACAGCAGCCAATCTTCCGTAGTTTGTGTTTTAACAACATGCTTAAAACTTATTTGTATATGCTTGTGATTTAACAAGCAAGCAACAGATTGTCAATATTTCAAGCAAATAGCTTGCAGCGTTGCAAAGGAAAATAAGGCTCAAGTTCTAGTTGATAAAGACAAGAGTGCAAACATTTTTATATCAGATTCTGGCTAAATAAGCCTTGGAAAATAAATTTGCTTGCCTCTTTCCTTTGTGTTTCCCACCCTATTGTATTTGCAGAATGTACATTTTTGGTGGATGGGTCCCACAGAACACAGATGATAACCTGGCTTCTCAAGAAGGAGAATGGAAATGTACTGGCTCATTTTGTTACCTAAATTTAGGTCAGTACATCAGTGAAGCTTTGTTTATTTAGAAAAAGTCTACAAAGTGGCAGTGGCATAATATGTGTTTCATTTGATGCAAACCCTATAGCAGCTCAGTCTATAGATCATTAGTTAGTGCATTGCACCCTTAAGTCATCATGTGTTCGGTTAAGAGAATACAGTGGTACCCCAACTTAAGAGCAGCTCAATTTAAGAGCAATTTGACTTAAGAGCAGAAAACTGTTGGCATTTGAACTGCTGCCTTACAAATTTTAGATATGGTCTGCTCAACTTACAAATATTTTTTCATTTTTTTGATTTTTTAACTTATTTTTTCAATTTTTAGATAGGTACCCTGACTTAAGAGTAGTTCGACTTAAGAGCATGCATTCGGAACATATTAAATTCATAGGTTGAGGTACCACTGTACATCATTTTAGATTTCAACTGGTTTACTTAATTATGTTCCTGCATGATTTGGTGTTATAATGGGCCAGAGGTCCAAAAGTGCTTCAAGACCCATCTCTGAGTGTCCTTTGCATGGGAATGATGCAAATGGAATACCAAATGGATTCCTTAGTGATCAGTTGACCAATTATTATTTCAAAAATCTACAGTAAGAAAATATGCCAGCAGCCTATCAGTCTCTGTTTGTGGCAGAAATTGATTCTCTCCTTTTAATATCTGGATACTTGAACTTGATGGTTTGGAAGGCATCATGTTTTCAACCATTGATTTCATCCATGTTCTTTATTTATTAGACACCATAGAATGGTTACATCTAATCTCAGATGGCCAAGATGACAAAAATAATTCCCTGCCAGGCCCAAGAGCTGGCCACTGTGCTGTCATAGTTGGCACTCGCTTGTATATATGGAGTGGCAGAGATGGCTACCGAAAAGCCTGGAACAATCAAGTTTGCTGCAAAGACCTTTGGTATCTGGATACTGGTGAGTGATCATATTATAAATGCCTATATAACATCACAGATGGCTGCTCTAGTGTGTGTGTGTCACATGTGTTTTTTAGAAAGATATATTAATAATGTGCATGGGCAGCCTGCAAGAATCACTCTTAGAGGAACTCAAGTTTAGGACTGATTCAAACGTAGGTCCACATTGAATGGTTAGGCCTAATTGCAGTAGATTCATTAGTCCAAATTCAGTTGGTTGTCTTACCTCAAGGAAGACCAGTGAACTGAATGGGGTTTTAGGTAAGTGTTGGCTCTCCATTTAACAATTGGTTCAGTGGGTCTATTCTAGTTGAGAATACCAGCTAAATTTTGTTTGTTGAATTGGTGAAACTTAGGTGAATGTAGACTTCCAAAGTCTGCATTGAGTTATTGGGTCTTTTTTAGTTGAGACCAGTGTTTGGATTTAGGCCCATAATATCCCCAGTTCTTCATTTCGCAGTTTGGAGCATTAAGAAGCCACTATGCTTGCACAATCACTCCTTTCTTCTCTCCAGTTCTCTTGTATCTTGTTTGAAAATATACCATATTTTTCAGTCTATAAGATGCACACACACACACACCATAACAGTAAGGAGAAATGTCTGTGTGTCTGATCTTATAGGGTGAATACTCCCCTGCCGGGAGCCTCCAGAACAGCTGCTGCGGACCTGGTTTAGGTCCCAGCCCCAGCTGTAGCCCCAGCAGAGGCTTCCCAACCTGGCTGTTTAAAAAAAATACCTTGCATGATTGATTTTTTCCATAGAAGAGAAGAGGAGAGTAATCAGCCCTACAGGAGACCATAGAGATTAGAACTGGTCTAGAGAGTAACCACCCACAAAAAGAGTTACTCCTCAAGACAGGTGGAATTTGTATCAGCCTGTCTTGAAGAGCAGTTCTATGGTCATCATGGTGGGTAGTCACTCTCTAGCCTGTTTCTCATCTCTATGGTCTTTAGTAGGGCTGATTATTCTCCTCTTCTCTTCTATGGAAAAAAGCAATCATGCAAGGTAATTTTTTTTTAAAACAGCCAGGTTGGGAACCCTCCACTGGGTCTGCAGCTGGGGCTGGGACCTGCACCGGGTCCGGAGGCCTCTGCGAGGCCCGGAGGCTTCCTAGCATGGAGACCTGGGCAAGCAGTGGGGGAAGGCTTGTCTTCTCATTTTACTCTCCGGCCATGCTGCTCCTGGCCTTCCAAGAGCAGCATGACTGTTGAGTAAACTGGGCTGGTGATGTACCAGGACCACAGTATGTATGTGTGAATATTTTTTCACACATATATACCTCTAAATCTAGGTGTGTCTTATGGAGCAAAAAATATGGTAATTTGCCATCACATCTGTACTGGACAACTTTGAGTTTGAAAGAACCGTGGGAAGCAAACTAAGAGAGACAATTTCTGCAGCGAGGTGTATGGATCCCTGTTGTGAAACTTTGAATAATAAATCTTTGATTTCCTTAGATTCTTTAGTCAGGATAGTTTAACATGGCATAGGCGGTCTTTGAGGGTGTTTATTACCAATCAGTAGGTAAACTGAGGTTACATTTACAACTGGCACTGATAATTATCACTGGCTTTGCCAAACAATTTACTGTATTAGAAAAAACACCTTCCCCCCCCTCTTGAATGTTACTTGAATGAATATTTTGTTGGAAAATTTGTAACTGCCCTGAAAATGCCATATATGCATATATAACTGCTATTCTCCCTTTAAGAGAAACCACCGGCGCCATCACAGGTACAGCTGATCAGAGCAACCACTAATTCGTTTCAAGTTAAATGGGATGAAGTTCCAACCGTAGAAGGGTATCTGCTTCAATTAAGTTTGGATATGCCCTCACCTGTTCTAGCCGAAATACCAGTTTCTATGCAAATTGAGACACCATCACCAAGTCTTCAAGGTAAGCCAGCATTTTAAAATAATATATTCATAAATTATACATGGAAAGTTAGTTGCAGGACCGATCTTATTTACTCTCAAAGGCATGGGATGTGTGTTAATTTTGAAGCAATTTGGAAGGAACATCTAATAGCCCCTAGGTACTCTGTAGACATCGATGAAAGGGCAGAAATCCTTGTGCACTTCTCCAAATATTTGTGTATGCTACCCATGAAAATAGAGGACAATGGACAACAGGGATAAGGCACCGTGTGGCTCTTCAGATGGTGGTGGATTCTACTTCCCACCCTCCTTCATCTTTCATTTTGCTGTCCAGCACTGATGATAGCCAATGCAAGAACATTTGGAGGGTAGCAGGTTGTTGAACCCAGATATATAGAGAGATGAAATGGATAGCTAACACCAATCCTTACTTAATTTCACTTCAAGGCAAGAAGGAAACTGCTCATTTCTGTTTTGTGGGCTTTTATTAAGTATGGATTAAAGGTAGGGTCTAGATTTTTTTTAAATTGTATTTTTAAATGTGAAGGGAATTTACATCTTCTAACAAGCTTATAGAGGAAGGAAAGGGGCCAAGGATGGAAAAAAGGTTAAATTACAGTATCTTATAAAGTGTTTGACTCCTGCTGGTTTTCAGCAGTACTTTTCCTCAGGAAAACTTGATAAGAGTTTGTGGGAACTCATGTGAGTATCTACTTAGGTTTCCAGGGAAATGACTTTGACATTCAAAACTTAAATAAGCATTCTCATTTGTTTTCTAAAGTCGATAGTTTCCTTTCTTGAGATAGGTCAATTCAATAAAGGAAGTTGTGGCCTTTAGTTCTGAAGACCTGCACAGGGATTCTAATGACAAAGCGATTTGGAGGTCATGAATTCATAGGGTTCACAATTAAGTCAGAAATGGCTTTAGAGCATATAACAACAAACCTATTTCTTTCCTGCATATCAGACAATTACTTCAGTAATTAGACACCTCAAGAGTTTCTTGGGACAGATTCTATTCTTTCCACTCACATTCTTGAATCCCTTTCTCCTCTTTGTGTATGTATTTATATTTATTTATTTTTAATCTTCTCACCAGGGCATGTAGAGGTGTCACTTCTCATAGTTTAGATAGGATGAAAGTCCTATGATTTGGAATGCCAGTTGATTCACAGTGAGCTGCGTAGCATCTGTTGGGTATACTTGCACTCCTTAAGTTGCAGATTTATAAGTTAGGTGTGATTCTTCCGCTGCCTATTTTTATTTTTAGGTACCTTTGTGATAGTACTAGCTAACCCTAACCCTTATCCTTACCCTATTCTTGAATCCCTTTCTCCTCTTTGTGTATGTTTTTAATCTTCTCACCAGGGCATGTAAGAGGGATCACTTCTCGTAGTTTAGACAGGATGAAAGTCCTATGATTTGGGATACCAGTTGATTCACAGTGAGTCTGTTGGGTAGACTTGCACTCCTTATGTTGCAGACTTATAAGTTAGGTGTGTGATTCTTCCTCTCCCTATTTTTACTTTTAGGTACCTTTGTGATAGTACTAGCTAACCTGAACCTGAACCTGAGCCCTGGCTCTAGCCCTAACCCTAACCCTAGCACTAGCACTAGCCCTAGCCCTAGCCCGAACCGTGACAGATGGTTAGTCCGTACAGCAAACACTGCCATTAATGAATATCATATTTCCTATAGGAATCAAGCTGGATCTTCACAACCAATCTCTCAATAAAGTCCCAAACAATGTAAGTGTATTCTTATAGACAGATAATTCAGATCCTTCTAGTTATATTATTGGTCAACAACATTCTTTCTACAGGTTTATTTACTTTACTTTCTTTCTATAAGTCTATTGTTCAAAGGCTCTGGTTAATAACTTTTGTCCCATGGGCAAAGCCCCAAGACACCCTGACCAGAGCAAGGTAATTAATGAGGGTTGAGATGACTCTTGGGAGAGTCCAATTTGTTATAATAGGGATCTTGACCTACTTTATCTGGATCCTCAGTGAGGGCTGTCTGGTGCTACCATGACCATCTCTGTTCCATATTCATTGCAGGATATGGTTATATGCAATAAAGGCGGCGGCGGCAGGGGGGGGCCATGATTTGATATTTGAGAGTGGTCCAGAGTTGATGTAATGTTGGCCCCATGCACAGCTGTTTTGTAAAGCTTTCCCCCATATTCCTCTCAACAGCTAATTCCTATGTGCAAAACAGACGCCCATGCCAATGGGCAGAAATATATGTTTTAAATGCAGGAATTTTGCACAAATCCTGCTCCTGCTGCCTAATCTAAAGAGGAGTCCCCTTTAACTGTGATTTAGGTTAAGTAGCCAAAGTATATTTAAGGCAGGATCCCCTTGGAGGTGGGGATGGCGTCTCAAATAACTATTCTAGTTCACATGCTGACTATTCTTCCCATTTAGGTGCAAATTTCCATCACAGAGACTAAAGTCAAGGAATCTGAAAAGTCAAGGAAAAAACATTCTGCTTCCAAAGAGTCCAGTGCCCCTTCATGTTCACCTGCAAGCACTTTAGGTAAGAAGAAGGAAGGCAATATGACAGATGCAAATAGACACAGGGCAGTCGGATCCATTCCTGAGGAGACAAGAGATATCAGTGTGTGCTCATGATTTCAGTGTGAACCAGGGCCAAACTGAGAGAAAACAATATTTGCACACGGGCAGATGATTCTGTGGCAGATAAAGTTGAGCTTTTTGTAGATGTCAGTATAGGTATAATCTAATGGTGATTCACCAGAGGCTAGGCAGAACCAAAGTCCAAACATATCTGGAAGAGTAAATTTCCCAGCATTAACTTCATGATATGAGGGAGATGCCAAGATATGAGGGAGAAACCAAGCAATTCATGCTGATGATCACTAGAGTTGAAAAATGCAGTTCGGTTTTGGTTATGCTTTTAGGTCTTGGATTTGGCCATTGTGTTGGCAGTCACGTTCAAGGTTTTTGCCATTTGGTGAGTTCAGTTGTCATTGATCAAATTAGTTGACTATCGAAATCAAGACTGTCAGAGTTTTGTGCTATTTTATCAGCCAGCGGAAGCAATACTTATTGAATAAATAGTTAGCCAGAGACAGAGTTTTCCTTAAAACCAAACAGCTATATCACAAACTGTACAAAAATATATCACAGCATCACAGAACTTATACAAAGTTCAACAGCATAACAGCATAACAGCATACATTACATTGACAAAATATATGGCAGAGAAACAAAGTGGGTGCCTTACTCACAGAAGGCCCAATGAACAATGATTTACAGAACATTTTTGTACATGTGTCTGTCCAAAGATTACCTCATAGCTATTGCAACCCCTTGCATCAGCCAAAATTCATTATGTTCATTCTTTATATCTGTACTCCATTAGAAAAAAAACCTATACATTGAGTCACTGTGACTTTGCACTTTTACAGACTCCATCTTTAAATCAATTAAATACATATCATATATATATATATATATATATATATATATATATATATATATATAGAGAGAGAGAGAGAGAGAGAGAGAGAGAGAGAGAGAGAGAGAGAACATCCTGTCTAATACATGTATGATGTCTTTACTAAACTAATATCTAACGATCGGTGAACCTACTCAGCAACAGAGCGACTTACAACTGGGAACTTCAAGAAGAAAGAAGCCAGAACACCAGCCTGAAAAAAGACCTCGTCCACCAGATATTGACAAGAATTAATCTCTTCTATTAAAATATAACTGAGACCAGTGACTGATACCTATGTAAGTAAAGGTTGATTTTTATATCCACTCTTGAACTCCATCGATGGTTATGTATTGAGTTTGTACTGAGTATGTACAACCTTGTGGCTGCAGCAGAATGATGTGGTAGAGTGGATTGTGCTATTTCGAGCTGCAGGTTGCTTATTCCCCTGAGTAACAAAATGACAGCCTCCATGCAGGAGGAAAGCTAGCACACAACAGAAGGGGCAAGGCCAGTGGTGGTGAACCTTCGGCACTCCAGATGTTGTGGACCACAACTCCCAGAATTCCAAGCCTGTATTGCCAGTGACAAAGGACGGTGGGAGTTGTAGTTCAAAACATCTGGAGTGCCGAAGGTTCGCCACCACTGGCGTAGGCTATACCATTTCCCCCCATGTTGTTTGCTCTGGTTTGTTTTAAACTTGTAATGGGAGTTAACTGCTAAAAAAAAAAACCAAGAAGGATTTTGTTTTTAAATAAAAAAATATTGCGGGAATTAACGTAAAAGAATTCAACGCTCTGTATTTGCCTAATAAAGCAAAATGTGCACTACCATCTCAGGACACTGCTAGACCAGTCATGTAGAGCTGGCATGTCCAAACTTCGGTCCTCCTGATGTTTTGGACCACAACTCCCGGAATTCTAAGTTTAGATTGCCAATAGCAAGGGACTGTGGGAATTGCGGTCCAAAACATCTGCAGGGCCAAAGTTTGGACATGCCTGATGTATAGCAAGGCAAGTCTAAAGAAGAAGAGTAGGTCATATATTATTTCTGGGCTAAAGATAATTCTCAATATGTGGTGTGCTTTTTCCTCCCTTTGTTCTAGGTCTACAGAGTTCAGCAAACCTAAATGAATTACTTGACTTTGATGCCAGAACGTCAAAGCTGGACAGTTCGGTATCTGGCATTGTCTCTGTCACTCAGAACACCCAGCAAGCTGTTACAGCCGAGTCATCAAATGCAAATGGGGCAGCTGTGAAAGATGAAACTTCCTTAATGACAAGCACTTCCAAACCAGAAGGTTTGACATGTTTCATATGGGTTGTGAGCCAAATATATCTGAGGTCGTCACATTTATGGTTTCTTTTTCATAGCGTTTTATACTTTATTTTTGCATTAGAGTTTGGGGATAGGGGTTGGATGATCTCTTGAGTTACTAAGCCAAGTGGTGCATGAACCATTTGCGCATCACACATTTCATGCACTGGGTCCACTTCTCAACTTGCCAAACAAACTAGGGCATCCTCAGTTATTCAGATGAAAGAGAAAACTGGGCATTAAATCACCTTCAAATATCCTGGCTTGGTCCAAGGCTACTATCCATTGCTTCCTCGTTCGTGTTAAACAAGGAACTGTTGTTAGTTGAGGACTGCTTTGTTTCATTGCAATCCCCCTTATTGAAGGAGAAAGCAATCCATTAATTTCTGTGAATGCGTTTGTTTTTTACTCCCTATCACTATATTTGCTACACAAACCAACCAAAAACATTTCCTATTTATATCTGTGTGCTTTCTTTTTGTTTTAAATTTAGAGTAAAATTGTTCTAAAGTACATGTAACATGCATCCAAGCAATTCTGTTAATCATGGTTTTCTCCCCCAGAATTCACAATTTCTGCCATTTGTAGTACAGTAAATTGCTTGTATCTGGCACAGACCAATCTGTGTATTCCTTAAAACCAGCAGCATGTTTTCACTTCAGTTTTTTAATTTCACTCCACCTATACTTGTCTGCACTTGGTTGTGCCAAATACCAGGCAGCTTTTGAACCACTCTCTAAAAGGAAAGTCAAGGTATTAGGTGGATTTTGTATCTAAAAAGCATTTAAATGATGACTTTGGGGAACTTTGCTTGCTGAAATGTTTCTAAATTAATCAAAGTTTTCCATGATTTTTCTTCTAGCCAAAGAATCCATAAGAGTCCATTTCTGTAGCTCACACGATTCATCAATAAAATTGCCTGTAAGTACATAAAATGCATAAAATTGTGTGTGAGAGAGAGAGAGAGAGAGAGAGAGAGAGAGAGAGAGAGAGAGAGAGAGAGAGAGAGAGATACTCCCAAGATATCATGGACCGCAGCTCCCAGCTTTCCTCACTGTTCTGGCTATTAGGGATGGGCATTTCGTTTTGGAACCAGTAAGCCCAGGTGGTGCTCGAAACCGGTTGATACACGTGGATCCAATTGCTTTACCTTTCTCTCTGCCGGCACAGAGCTGAGCTGCAATGAGGAAGCACGCTGTGACATCATCTTTCCTGCTCCGTGCTGCTGGCCAGCAGTCAGATGATGCCTGTCCCTGCACAGATCCTGATTGGCACAGATGACATCGCAGCATGCTTCCTCGTTGGATTTTAACCCTGCACAAGACAGAGAAAGATAAAGCAATTGGATCTGAGTTTATCAGCCAGTTCCAAGGACCACCAGGGCTCGTGTGGTTCATTTTGTAACCTACTGGTTCCAAAACAAAATGCCCATCGCTACTGGCTATGTTTTTTGGCATTGCAGTCTGGCTCCTCCAATTGTGCCTAGTCAACAGCTGGCGGGATTCACTTGATTCACCCGGGCGTAAAAAGTATCAGCAATATAGCGTATCATTTTGGCATGTCAGCCTTGTCCACTAAGGTTCCTCATGCCCAGATGTTATGGTTCCAGAAGTCCCCTGATCTCTCTCCCTCCCTCTCTTTCCCCTTCTGCTTCTGGTTGAGGAAGGGGCTGGTCCCTCCTGAACCCCCTGAGGTTGCTGTCTGCTCCGGCACCACTCCACAAGATCTGCCGTGCAAATGGCCCCTGCGTTGCTCCTTGTCGCTTGCCATGTACTTTGTTTTAAAGCAAAACGATGTTGGGGCTCCCCACAGTACCAAAAGAAGAAGTAGCATGGAAGAATGGAGAGGTGTAAAAGACAGGAGGGGAGAAGAGGCAGACCAATTTTTTCTGTAGTCCAACTTGCGCTTCAGGACAAGTCTGATCACCACAAGAATTGCATCTTGCTTGTAAAATGAGTTGTATATTAATAAATGTCACTCATTTATCAGCCAGATATATAAGACAGCAGAAAGTATATCACTCCTTTCATCACCATCTATCTGTTTCATGGTTGGATCTAGAGGAAATAGTTCTTAAAATGTTCTCCTGCTGCACATGCTACAATACAATGAAAAACGGGCTGTGCCAGAGCAACCATCAGTCCAGAGTCGTGCAATTTTGTCTGCAGAGTAACGTAACAAAATGTACACTCTCCAGTTCAGAAAAAACGTAAGATGCAATCGGAGATCTGGTTTCCCGTGTGCTTTACAGTGACAAAACTGATAGACGTGAGGAAGGAGGCAGTGATGGCTAGTCATCTAATATGGAGAATCTGCTGTGTCTGAGGCACAGTTCCATTTGAACTTAGAAATACAGTCACTCCCCGCCATTTCGCGGTTCAGGTACTGCGGTCCCACTATATCGCGGGATTGCAGTACCAGCGGGAAGCGATCGCATCGCTCCCTGCTGCCCTTCCCCCCTCCGGGAGGCCTCGGCACCGCATGAGGGGCGGCGGCAGCTAGCAATCGCATCGCTTCCCGCCGCCCCCACCCGCCCCTCTGATCGCCCCCCGCCCCCACCTGACCCGCTTCCGCATATCGCGGATTTTCATGTATCGCGGGTCGGGTGGGTCCCTAACCCCCGCAATAGGCGGGGGGTTACTGTAACAGAGGGCTGTTGTAAGATAATACTGTGATAATGTAAAGTAGGAGCTCTGTATTTGTGAGGGATTGGTTATGGGCCACCCTGTGGATACAGAAATCCTCAGATAAGAGCGAACACTCTTATCCAAGGGTGACAGTGGCGGTGGGAGTGATGGGGGGCAAAGTGGTGGCACCATGCAGCCCAGGCTACTGGCAGGGCGCTCCCACTACTTCATGGCTCTGGGGCCGCTGGGAGGGGCCTCACGCCATCACGGCCACCGGCAGGGCCCTTGGAATAAAATTACTTCATATAACTGAATCTGCAGATGGTGAGTCAGTGGGTATAGAGGTGAAAAATGCTGAAGTCCTGGGCCTGCAGCCTGTATGTGCCTTAAGTGTTGTGATGATGCTGTGCTTCCTCACATGTACCGTTTGATAATGTATGTCTTCACTGTCAGTGTGGAGGGGGGAAGGGTCCCTCCCTTTCCATTATTTTCTCCTTCATATTCAGATGTCTCAAGCAGCTCTCATTTATTCCTTAAAGCTTCTATACTTATAATACATTCTCTGAACCACAGAAAACGTCGCTACCGAGGCAGAACACAAGAGTAAGAAATCAAGAACGAAGGTGGTATGACGTTGGTATTTTTCAAAGCAACAGTGCTCTGGTGAACCAGTTCTATTTGTTGCCTGAGGAAAAGGCCATCATTTCCAGCAAGGTATGTGTCTTTATTGAATTTGCCTATTAGATAGTGAAAAAGCAAAGCAAACTGACAATTTGTAAATTTTGGACTCGACAGTTTTGGATTATATAGGTAGAATGGACAACTAGCTGGAAGATGTCCTTTGATTTGTATCCCTGCATGGAGCAGGGGGTTGGACTGGATGGCCTTCGAGACCCCTTCCAACTTCACTCTTCTATGACTCTATGATTCTATGAAATAATTAACTGCCTATGTTGATTATTGTTTGCTGGTTGTTTCTTATATTTGTTACGGGAGCAAGGGACTGCCTTTCTCATTATAGTCATTGTAGTGTTGCAGTTGCATCTTCATGGTTCCTACTCATGTCAAGTTCTTGTATGATCTCATCCTCCCAGGGTGACAGGTCCATGGCAAATCTAGGTACATTAAAAGCTGATCCCTTGTAATAAAAGAGATTTAAGCGTAATATCCACCTCTCATTGTCCTCAGAAGATCTTCTGTTTTATATGTTTTAGTATTACTAAAGTGTGGGTTGTACTAAGAAGATGGAGCTACTGGGAGTTCTAAATTCACCATCTACCAGGGAACATGGTAATTTTACATGATTTTTACAGCATCAAGCAAACAAGTGATCTGTTTTGTCTTTATATATTTCTTCCTTTTAAAAAAAAACTTAGGTAGACAATGCAGATGTTCCAAACAACAGTATACTTAAGAAACAGGATCTTGCTCCTGGCACTTTATACAGGTTCAGAGTTGCGGCAATTAATGGCTGTGGTGTCGGACCATTCAGTAAAGTTAGTGAATTTAAGACCTGCATCCCTGGGTTTCCCGGAGCACCTTCCATTGTCAAAATCAGCAAGGTAAGAAATAGATGCATTTAGCCTTGAGACTATGCTTGAATTTGCAAGGCTTAATGAAAATCAGTTGCAGCCATACCAGGCACGCTGAACAAAAGAAACAGTTTTGACTGAAAATTAATAAAATGGAGATGAGATCTTGATAAGCAGGTAATTCACAGAACTGAAACCAGAATGGATTAGATCTTTTGTGTTGAAAGTTTTAGCTGTTTGCAGTGAGACGTTGCTTGGCTTGCAAAATTCTTTTACATAGTGATATAAATGCTGTAACCTTTCTGCTTCCCTAATAAAAAATCACCATAGACATCAGCTGTACATTGAGTCACACAAGTCAGTGTGCAACTGATAACATCTATCATGATTTCTTGACCTGGGGCAATTAACTTTCAAAATATATAGCCATTTGTGTTCTATTGGCGTAACTAAATAAGAGGATTTGGGCATTTGTCTTTCAGAATATTGGTCAATTGTATAGAATTGCTGAAAAGATTCCTCAGAGGGTGTATCCAAGGCACTTTGTACAGTCCATGTACTGTACAGTGGTACCTCTACTTATGAGTGGCTCGACTTAACAGCGAAAAACAACTGGCATTTTAACTGCTGCCTTACAAATTTTAGATGCAGTCTGTTCTACTTACATCTTGCCCCAATATTTATTTATTTATTTTATTTTTTAGATAGGGCTGCTCTACTTAAGAGTTGTTTGACTTAAGAGCATGCATTCAGAATGGATTAAACTTGTAAGTAGAGGCACCACTGTATTAGGTTCTCATTCCAAATTAGAGCAGGGGGACCTGAGGCTCCCAAATGCTGTTAGATTGCAATTCCCCTTGTCTCTCCCCATCAGCAATGCTGGCTAAGGCAGATAAAAACTACAGTCCAGTAACATCTCGAAGGGCACGTGTTTCTGATGTTTACCTTAAGTTGTGTCAATGCATTTGGTTTATCAAGCTCTGAGCAAGTCTTGAATGATGGGGTGTAATAAAGTTGTGTTCTTGTTTCTTTTTAATTATCAAAGAAATTTAACCAGTCCTGCCATTTTTGCATTGAGGGAATAACACCTCTCTCATGAAGTGCTTGGCACTCGAAAATTCTTTCTGTTTGCAAACTGAACTCGAAGCACTAACTATAAAACAGGCGGCACGGTATAAAGGTCTAATAAATAAAATAAAGAAGTACACAATGTAATTGGTATTTTTCCCTCTCCTGCCTTAGAGTGCTGATTGTATTCATCTTTCGTGGGAGCCTCCCATTTCACCTTCGGGAAATATCTTGGAGTACTCTGCCTACTTGGCAATTAAAACCACCCAACTCCACGAGAATCCTAACCAGCTTATGTTTATGAAAATCTATTGTGGCCTTAAGACTTCATGCACAGTGACTGCTGCCCAGCTTGCAAATGCCCACGTTGATCACACATCCAAACCTGCCATAGTCTTCAGGATCTCAGCCAAGAATGAGAGGGGCTACGGACCAGCCACCCAAGTTCGATGGCTCCAAGGTAAAAAGAGTGATTTTCCTAGACACCCAACATTTGTCTGTAATATATTGGGGTTGTTAGTGTATGAAAAGTCAGTTTTAGGGTCTTTTAATTTCATGCTCAAGGTGCAGTTAGCTGCATTGACCATAGCATTAACAACATATGGTCAGACAGTTCTAATGGCAAAAACTGACTCAGCAGAGCGCCCTCGTACATTAATATTGTGGGCCAACAATAACCCCTTTATGTGCTTTCCCATGGAACTGGGCATGATAATTTAAGAGAAGCTCTATATTTACGGTGCTATGCTGTTACATGCCATGAAGTTAAATTTTGAGGTGTGTGTGATAGATTTAAGAACTGGTTTTACATTTGCCACCCACTCCAGCGAGTTTCTGTGGCTGAGCAAACATTTGAACATAGGTCTGCTGAGTCCTTATTCGATGCTTTGTCCACTGCACTGACTATACAGTGGTCCCCTGCCCTTTTGCGGTTCATATACTGCAGTTCCACTATATTGCGGGACCACAGTATATGAAAAAAGGGCCCCTAGGGTAAGGGGGGAAAGACCTGTTTCAGGCCTCCCATACTTACCCAGGGACTGGAGCTGCCCCCAACAGGCCTTTGAGGGCCTTCCTGGGCCTTCTGGAGGCCCCAAAAGGGCCTACCTGCGAACCAGAAGTGACCTCCGGATCACTGAAAATCATTTATAAGGCATCCGAGAGCCTTTCTAAGGCTGTCGGAGGCCTCAGAAATGATTTCTGGTTTACCGGAAGTCACTTCTGGTTCGTAGGGAGGCCCTTTTGGGGCCTCCAAAAGGCATGGGAAGGCTCTCACAGGCTCGTTCGGGGTACGGCCAGGCTGGGGGTAAGTACAAGATCCCCCAGCTAGGCCCCTCCAGGCCTGACTCGGCCTGCATCCGCATATCACGGATTTTCAGTTATCGCGGGTCAGGTCAGGTCCCTAACCCCCATGATAGGCGGGGGATCACTGTACATCCTGGCTCTTTCGCTAAAAACAAATTGCTTAGGTAACAAAGGAAAATGGAACACTGATGTAAATGTCAGTACTGTATCCCTGTGGATCTTATCTGATTAGATGGTTATATTCGTGTGGCGTCCAAAGAAACCCAGAGGGTTGCAGAAATTTAGAAAGTGAGGTGTGCTCAGAGATGGGCATTGGAGTAGGCCGATGATTGAGGCTTGCACCGTGAGAGACCATGTGAAAGAAAGAACAAAGCATAGGAGGGAAAGAAATGCTGGCGTACTGATTTATCGAAGGGAGGTTGTTTTCCTCAGTAAACACAGGTGAGAAATGAAAAACTAGCTGGCAGAATATGTGTTGTGTTTTGATTGCTGCCTTGGGGAAAATGAAGGATTGGGTGTTCATATACACGACATTTCACTTCCTAGAAGAGTTACAAAGGGCCAGAGGCTATATTCCGAGCATAATAGAATTGCAAGGAAAAAACATGCAAACAGTAGCTGCCGGTCATAAGGCATTTAAGGCTGGGGTGGTGCATGTGTGTTGTCATGTTTCAGCTCCCGTTGGCCCTGTCCAGCATAGCTAGGGATGAGAAATAATCCAGCCCTAGTTCAGTACTCCAGCTGCACTGCATTGGCTATCAATTCAGGGTATTCCTCAAAAAAAATATTTGAAAGGCCCGATGTTCTTTGTCCCTGCATTCATCAAAACCTTGAGCACTGATACTCTGATTTGAGCAAGTCTGTCATGAATGCTAGGAGTTTTAAACATTTTCTCTTTCTCTGCAGAAACGAAAACATCAAGTTCAAAATAGAAACAGCATAATATACAGCAAGCTGTGGAGTAGCCATTAGCACTCATTTTACTTTGTAAATCTTCCAAGTATTCATTTTACAATGTTTGAACTTCGTAGTATCGATGCTATACATTCTTGCAGAATTGGGCCTAAGGTGATGGTACTTCTCATACAACTTGATCCAGTTTGGTCATTTTAGTGGCCCTGGTTAATATTCAGCAGGTTTTGTATGTATGTAGCTGGAGAGCTTTCCTTCCAGTCACTCCCACCATGTTGGACCCCAGTCACATTTGCTTCCAATACATAGAGGGGGGCATGGTTCAATGGCAGAGCTTTGCTCACAAAGTCCTTGCTGTCTTCGGTGAGAACTGGGGAAAAAAAAACCAGACTGTCTGCAACCCTGAAGAGCTGCTGCTGCTTCAGAGCAGAATCACAGAATTGCCAAGTTAAAAGAGATTCCAGGAGTCATCAGTGGATCCAGTCACCTTATGGGTATAGGAAACACTGAGCTAAGCGATGGTTTGACCTAGTATAATGCTTCCTCTGTTCCTCGATATAGATGCTCATTTGCATTTTGAATTTCACAAAGTTTTTAAAAAAGCAAGCTTGTGATGCAGCATAGAAATGTAAAGAATGTGGGTGGTCGGAATAACACATAAGCCTCCATAGATGTTCTCCTTAAACCATTGTAAAGACAAACTCAGATATTCAGAAGATAGTTGGAAGACTCTGGGGATCTGTTGAAAGAAAGAATTCCCCCCAAACGCTGGTCATTTGCACACCCCAGTAGATGATAGTCTATGGAACTGTTACAAAACAAGTTGCTTGAATGCAATAGCAGATGCATACTGTAGTATTGTAAACGCTGAAAGGAAACTGTTTGGTTTCAGATATCACAGCAATTGCCTTTGAGTAATTCATGTTGATTGATGTAGTTGGAATTTCCAATTGGAACTATTTTTGTCAATATGATTTTTTTTCTTAGCTTGTTATGGTGGTAGAAGTTTGCTTCCAAAATATAGTTTCCTTCCTTGGCATGAACTCCCAGTTGTCCAAACCAGGTAACTGGAAAACACAGGAAGACTTTTACATGCATAAGCGGTGTAGCTGTAGGTTTGACAGGGTATGTTTCAAATGTTATAGGAGTCTGCTGGTTTCCCAGAAAATCACAAGTCTAATTCCTCCTGTGTTTTCAAATTTGCTGGTGAGAGTGTCTTAGAAAGGAGTGAACAGCATCCACTACTTGAGGCTACAATTCTTAATATGCTCTGATTTGAGAGTAAGTCACACTGACCTCAGTGGGAATTACTTCTGACTAAACACGGCTAGGATTGCACAACCATGGGCTCTCTGCCTTCATGTTTTCAGTTTCTAATGACGGTAAGGCTAAAATGCCAGAGAGCAAAGGGCTTCCAACAAAGTAGACAGGGTGACATCACATACCCAGGTGCAACCGTGAGGACTTGCAAGCTATACTAACATGCAGACTGAAAGATAGGAGAGATAATAAAGGCACAGAGGTTGTGATCAGCCCCACCAGACTGGTGAACCTCTAAGCTTACATGTCATGTTCAAGTTATTTTAACGTAAGGCAAATATTTTAGTTTACAGTAACTTAAAATGTATAGAATATTTTAATATATTCATTTTTGTAAAGATTTTTCTAATATTTGTAAACGCATATTCTAATCTTTGAAAGTATGCTGATATGCAAGTTGCTGAACTCGTCACTTCTGTTATAAAAAGCAAAGTCGGTGTAAATGCACTACTGTTCATTTCTCATGGGCATAGAAATGTTAAATCTGTAGATATTTGAATGTTTACAAGAGTCTTTACATGTTGAAGTCCTTCATAAGGAATGCTTCATTTAAAAAAAAAAAAGGAAAGCATTTGCTTGGTTTTGACATATTCATGCAATTTTGCACTAATAAGATTTAACTTTGTAACATTTTTTGGGTTGCTTCCGGCAAATTTCTGTATTGGTCTAAAGTTAAAGCAAATTTGCACATAATTGCATGTTTCTGCGGCATACATTTTTTAAATTAGTTTTTTTCCCCTTCGGAGGCTTGTTTTTTTGTTTAGACTTTTCTCATATCCTGAAAGTGGTGTTCAAATCTTCTTTTTACCTTAATCATTTTATCACTAATGTGCCAGCTGCTTCAAGCCTCTTGACGTTTTTCCTGCAAGGGTGGAGAGAGAAAACTGTGTGCATGCACCCTGAAATAAACACCTCCACAGTGCTCACAAATGATCATGTAAATCTTGATCCTACACCCTCTGTAGCAAAAGTGTTGCATGTGAAGCAGCTTTTACCTAGGAATATCAATCTGTTCCTAAACACACAAGTATATTAAACATGGGCATTTGGGTGCCACTATATAGATAATTGTTTACCAAATTTTGACATAAAATGGCAAATTATACCAGTGTATTAGGCTAATATCGCTCAAAGGACAGTCCACCAGGAATGTATTTTCAGAAAAAGCTGCACTTGTCATCTTCATCTGAATGGGCTTTGTGCAGATTGCTGTGGACCCCTTTGGGATCAAAATAAGATTTATTTTTTTTACGAATGTCCTTTTATTCTAAAACCTGGTTAGATGCTTATGTGCAATAAAGAGAATATTTTGCACTGAACTTTTCCATCAATGCCTAATGAATTACGATGGGAATTACTTGATCTACCAGATCAGTTTTAAAGTGGATTATGGTAATAATAGTACTTTACAATCATTACTTCATACTTGTAGAACTTCTTTAAGGAAGGCCACTTGTGATGCCATTCTACAGATGCAGAAAGTGATGCCGAGAGAAAGTGATTTGCCCAAAGTCACACCATGATTCACGGTGTATGTAGGATGCAAAGCAGAATCCTCCAGTGTCTTCCCCAGCACTGATTAATTTATGCATTACGGAGATTTGGTCAAATGACAAGAGATTTGGTATGCCAGAATACATTCCTATTCAAAAGTAGACAGTGGTTAGTTATGTTGTTGCAGCTTGAAGTACTGCAGCACAATCTGCAATGCCATGGCTAAAAATTGAGAACATTTTAAAAGCCTTCTTGAATTGGCAGTAAATTAAGAAGCACTTTCTGTTGGCTGCTCCCTACATTTTCTGCAAGATAGTGAGATGACAGTGGGTTCACCTGTGACTAGCTGAAAGCTAGATATTAAGCTGAAAATGTCAATTCTCATTACTGCACATACAGTTCAGTGGATTATGCATCCAGTTCGTCAAGGACATTTCACTTCACTAACGTCTGCTGAGATGAACTTGCAACATCCTGTTAGAAAAAGAGCATGTTTGTGTGTTGTTTGGGAGTTCATGATACACGTGCACAGAGAGAATCTGGTGGATATTATATTACTGATGTTGATAATGTCATCTGTTGCATTTATGTAACACCCATATCAGAAACATGCAAAGGAACCTTAAGATTTTGATTCTTCTTAATACCGTATATACTCGAATATACAGTAAGCCTAGTTTTTCAGCCCTAATTTTGGGCTGAAAAAAAGGGGCCCTCGACATATGCGGGTCAGTACTTTTAGCCACTGAGGCAAGTGCTTGGGTCGGTGGCTAAAAGTCATTTTAAACATTGTGTGCCGCTTCTCATGACCCCCCTCTGCATCACAGGGGAGTGGCACGCAATGTTTAAAATGACTTTTCGCCACTGACCCCCAAGCACTTGCACCAGTGGCTAAAAGTCATTTTAAACATCACACACCACTCCCCCAGCTCACAAAGGAGCTGCCAGGCCCTGCTGCATTTCCCACCCTAGACTTATACTCGAGTCAATACGTTTCCCCAGTTTTGGGAGGTTAAATTAGGGGCCTCGACTTATACTCGGGTCGACTTATACTCAAGTATATACGGGTAATTAAAATTTTAAAAACTCCCCAAGATACAAAATACTTTTGATTAGCCTTCCCCAAAGGTCTTGCTGGCAAGGGGACCAGGATTGCAGTCCACCACATGCAGAGAGCTGCCCCGCTGAGAAAAGATGCCTTAAGATTTTTAATCTGTACTGTGAATTTTGGTGCAGTTTCACAAACCCTCTACAGACACAATGCTCAAAGCTGTATGATGATGCTTTTCGGGAGGAGGTATATGTGGATCTGTTTGCCAGCAATGCGGCATTTCTTCCCGGGCTTGTCACAGGCAAACACTGTGCTTCCTTCCACCATGGCCACCTCTCACACTACTTCCAACTCTGGACAGGTTCCAGAACTGCCAGTGATCATGGGGGTTGAAAAAAAGAAATACCTTTGCATGTTAAGGGAACACTGCAAACAGGTTAGGGTTTGTTTTTTAAGCTACGGGGCACGCTGTGACAGAGTAGAATTTTGTTGTATAGCTACTTAGCTTCTAATAACTTTTGATTCTAGATCCGTTACTTTATAATATGACCTGTTGAGTATATCTGTATTTTTGCACTTTTGAGTTCATCTATTTATGCACTTGTTTTTCAAAAGTATGTCATGACTACCAAAGGTAAATTTGTGGTTGTGTTAATCCAGACATGATTTTCAGTGTAAGTGTGCTAAAGCCCGTAGGCTGTTCTATAGTTTGTTACCTATTTACTATTTCCTTCTGTATTCATCCGATTAGTAACATGCATAGAAGTTCTTCCTGTCCCTTACCCATTATGTTGTTTCAACTGTTTCAGTGGCCTGCTTCACTCAGTAGCACCTAAAATATATAAATCCCACATAAAAGTTTGTATTTTAATAGTATTTTGTTTAGTAACTGATCAGTAGTCTTGGATATCTGATCCACTATACATTCAATTAAAATATAAAGTAAACAGATTAGCCTGTTTAAGAACCTAGTAGAACCTTTCTTTGTTTGCCTTTGTAAACTATAGATGTAATATCTTGTACAGATATTAATAGATCCTGTAGGAATTCCAAGGAATTAATACATTTTGTATAAATGTTATAAATAGGAGAGTCTATGGTGTTATGACATACAGGCTGTGATCCTGTTGCTTAGTGTAGTATGTTACAACTAGATGTAAATAAAACGAATAAAACTTATGGAGACGTTTAATGATAAAATCTCCACTGATTCAATGGCTCCACTCCAGTTGTGACTTACTAAGGCTAAGCCAGGATTTCACCCACTGCATCAGTTTAACTTAAAGCAGTTTCATGACAATGAAAGTGTCCAGACAATCATATCTCATCTTAATAACCCAATATGAAAAAAGCCTTTTAAAGACACTTTGCTCCTCTGCATGTGGTGGAATATATCAGGAAGCATTTAACTAACTAACAGGTGGGAATCTTCAGCCCTCCAGATGTTTTCAGCAGACAACTCCCAGCATTCCAAGCCTATAATGCCAATAATAAGGACTGCGCAAGTTGTGGTCCAAAACATCTGGAGGGCTGAAGATTCCCCATCCCTGAATTAGAGCCTGTCAACACTGGCATGGTTCCCTGATAGCACTGTTTGGAATTGGGGTGGTGGGGGTGGTGGGATACCTTGTCCCCTTGTTTTTCTCTTTAAAACGATCCATTCTTCCCCTTTAAGGACTGGCCTGTATATTTCTGGCACAGGGCTAAGGCCTATAAACTTTTTGGGATAATTCACTGAGATGCAAAGTAAATTTGTTCTGCCTTCCGTGACTGGGGTACTTGAGTTAAAACAGATTGCACTGAAAATAAGTATTTTTAAGCACTGGCCAGAATGTATAAGATCTCATAGTGTGGATAGACCTAGTTTCTTGCTCCTTCCAAGGCAATGCCACCAGGCAATTGTGGTTAATGGCTTTGAAACAATCAAATATATTAAACCATAGTTTGAAATTGGTTTGATGAAAACCTGTGGTTCACTAGAGACTTCTTAATTTGCTTGGGTAGCAGAGAGAATGCACAAGCGGGCAAAAGGCTAATTAAGCTAATTAATTGGTTTATGTTATGGTAAAATCATCTGAGCCCAACCTTTTTATGTATGATTTAAAGCAATAGCTAACAAATGTTTTTCAGTAGAACACATCAGCAAGCCATAAACTTTTAACTAAAGCGATTATCATAGTTAACATAGGATTTAAAGCCAGCTAGTTAATTGTTTTATGGTCTATGACTGAAGCAGTCTCTACAAAGAAACTGAATGTTTTGTACAGCAAGACAAAAGTAGCATTGTTCTTTGTAATAATAAAGTGATTTGTCCTACTCACCACATTTGCATGGGCATTTTTAAAATGTTTTTACATCAAGTCAAGTCTTGAAGAAGAAACAGCCACCCCTACAAATAGACAGCTTATGTAATCACTCTATACCAGTGTTTTTCAACCTTTTTTGGGCAAAGGCACACTTGTTTCATGAAAAAAATCACGAGGCACACCACCATTAGAAAATGTTAAAAAAATTAACTCTGTGCCTATATCAGTCTCTAAAAGGTTCACCATTGCTGGTGTAGGGAGAAGCAGGACAGAGGGGCCACAGACTGAGGCAGCCCACTCTCTAGCACCCAGTTCCCACTTACCTGTGCTGTTTTTTTAAAGACATTTTGCCCTGCATGGACTTCTGTGTCCAGTGGAGACCTGAGAAGGGGCACTGACTCTCCAGAAACACAAATAAGACCCAAAAGCCCATCTTGCTCTCCACACTGTGGCCAAGGCAGATGCCTTCAGCAAGTCCAGCGACAGGAGGGGAGGAGGATGAAGGAAGGCAGGAAGGAAAGAAGGCAGAAAGTGTTCTGCTTGTATACCACCCCATACCACTTAAAGTCTCTGGGCATTTACAGTTTTAATTACAGTAGGCAGGCTGCTAGATACACACATATGCAGGCTAGAAATGAGCACGTTTCTATGAAGAGGGGAAAGGGTACGAATGGAAAGAGAGAGGTGGGGGAGAGAGAGAGAAGAGGGCGACCCAAGACAGAAAGAAAGGGGTAAGACTTCAAAGAACCCATCGCGGGGCCCCTCAGAGATTGCTCTTCCCCTCCCGGACCCTAAAGGCCGGCTATCCGGCCGTCCAGCCGTGCCAGTAGCCCCCCCCTGCCCGCCCACGAGTCGCGGCGGTGGCGGCAGGCACAGGGCAAACACTAAGAGAATGAGCGGGGCCAGGTCCAGCCGGGGAGGAAGTGACGCCAGCGCCGCGGGCCTCGGGGGGAGGAGCCAAGCTGGCCCTTGGACGCTATTTATAGCGCCTACCAGCTGTGGGCCGCCCGCTGGCCCTGGGTTGAATTTATTCAGAATTTTTCAATTTTCCCCACGGCACACCAGGCAACATCTCACGGCACACTAGTGTGCCGCGGAACAGTGGTTGAAAAACGCTGCTCTATACAACTGTGGCATTTGGAGAAATCAGGTTTAAAAATACAACTCTAAACACTTTTACATAACTTTTGGCTGTGAAGAGGTTGTGGGTTATACCTGCTTGAAATATCAGCAACTACACAGTATAAATGGATAGTTTCTAGAAGCAGCTTAATTATGATGAAGATTCGGGCCAGGGCAATGAAACTGAAGCTACCAGTGGGATATATGAAATACAGAATCTTACAAGGAAGTTACAGTTCTTATCAGAAGCTTGTTATTTCACCATTAACTAATATGCTGGAAACACCATGAATCGGAAGATTTTACAATATTATACTTTGTTAATGTGAATGGTAAAAGATTTGTCTTGAATACGTCCCCAGCACAACTGATTGTGCAATGTGCAAAGAAAGGTATGTTGGGGGTAGTGCTTCTGCCTGGGCACTACCACAACTACCATTTGTATAACTTCAAGTTATATATATGTAGTAATGCCATAGGACTTTAGCCATAAAGTTCAGTGACAAAAATAAAAAATTGATTTTAGGATTCAATGGCTGGGGGACTGTTTTCATATACAATAGGCGCCTGGAGTAGCAACTGGCAAACCACTCCATTATTCCTGTCAAGAAAACTCCATGGACATGGGGTCATGAAGAGTCGGTCAGGACTGTAACAATGCAACACACACAACAGGATTGTATGGTTTCCTTTCAACTCATACAACAGCTAATCCAAGACTCTTATTCTTTCAGTGAATGTCAGGTGTGCAAATGTTAAATTGCCAAGCTGGAAAATTTCTCCTTGAATAATAGATATTATTAGATTCAAAGATGAATCTGGATTCAATTCTTATACACAGAATAAAAGAGCAGCATGTTATAACAACATACTCCAGGAAATTAAGTTGGCAGTTGACCTAGACAGCTTCTTAAAAATTTTTTTTTAACTCTCTCATAGTTTTCTCATTTGCTGCCATCCAGTATATTGCATCTGTGGTGGGGCCAATGGCCATTTTAAAAAAATCTGGTTGTAGCAAGATTGCTGCATCCCCACAAGTGTAGGCAAAAAGGGCTAATCTGTGTATTTTAAAAAATTAATGAAATCAAAACTGTTGCCATCATGGACATTCATTAACTAGAAATAAGTGTTTTTAATGCAAAAACCTCTTGCAAAAAATACTTAAAAATAAATACTGGAGGTATGGGGACCCTAGGGCTGCTGGAGGCAAAATTGTTCAAAACACCTCTGAAAAGGCAATATGAAACAGAAAGAAAAACTACAGAGGATTTGTGGAATCCTAGGTACCCTGGAGGTATCAGGCCCATTGCCCACCTTTGCTTAGGGCTACTGATCTGGGTGGGAGTGGGATGCTATCTTGTTTTTCCCTTATGCTACTGGAGATAAGCCTTTTTTGGAGCAGTCTTTGCCATCAGAAACTTCAGTTTGATTTGGGGTGAACCGTAGTTTGCTGCAAAAGCAGGAAGCAGCATCAGAGCTTCAATTTCAGATCCACTTCAGACACATGCATATATCACCCTCACCCCACCCCACATATGTTATAAACCTTTAAGAACCCCATAATTCATGGAAGTAAATGAACGTGACTTATTATAAGAAGACTATCAGACTGCGGTAAGTAAAAAGAATCTGGCTTCTTTAAAGAGAGATCATAAATTAAAAAGGGTTTATTTCAAAAGCAGCGAGACAAATGCCTCTTAAGTCAATGTGATCAACAAAAAACTTTTTACTACATAATTCTAGTTGTAGCAAAATGGGGACTGCACTACAAGGTACAGTTAACACACTTTATTGGGCACCAGACAATCCACAGAACTAGCCCTGCTCACAAGGGGACAGTATTTGCCACAGTTCCATTCATTCTCATGAAGCTTGTGCAAAGCAGTTCCTGGCAAATGATGTCCCAAGCTTCTAACGCTAAGATCTAAAGACCAGTTACTTCTGGGTTCACATTAATTCAATCATTACATTAAGAACACACGGGTCACTTCTCCTGAGCTGCTGGCGCTTGAGGAATTCCCTTTCTGAGATAAAATACTAATAAATAGTTAAGGTTAACTTTAGTCATGCAAGACAATTACAAAGCAAAAGTTCATCTCAGTTTTTATAATAAAGGCAACTTGCATTCAAAATGAACTTTACCCTTATCTTTTATTCAAAGGGTAAACATGAATTAAACCCAGCTGTTTACTTGAATTACAAAAGTAACATGATTTGATATGAAAATAAGAAACTGTCTACAAATCTCTGACAGTAGTAAATTGCAATATACAATGCATACAGGAGTTATAGAGCAACAAACTCTTGTACAAAACAAAAATACTTTAATACCTTTAAAATCCAATTTCTTTTAAAATCATTCATGAAAAAGAATTGAGTCAGAATCCACGCCTCAATTAGTCAAGCCTCAGGCAGCTACATTACAGCTATTGAATATACAAAGTGGCTTTCCTCTCTTTTCCAGCCATGTCACAACAAAGCTTCCATTCCTTCAGCATTCCGTAGTTCCAGGCCCATCTCATGTTCCCAGATCCAAAGCTTTCTTCAAATCACGAAAACTGAATCTGCTGAACACCAGAGATCTAAAAAGAATGCAAAATAATGCCAAATTAGGCCCCCACACATTTATTTAACTGCAGCACCTAAGTAGCAAAATGAGGACTTAAGAATTATTTGACTAACCACCGCTGTGATTTCAGAAAATGTAAACATAAAGATAAAAAGAAGCTGGTGAGGGTGTCATACCTGTTGGTAAGAGGTTGTGTAAACCATAACGTTCTGTTGTGCACCATCTGTAGCTATCAAGCCTGCTGGCAACTGGTTAGCTAAAAGAGAGAAAACAGGTAGTTGCAGAATTTAACCCATGCAACATATACATCTACCCCAATTTAATAAGAACATCTTGGAAAAAATAACTGTGTCCTGAGTACACCCATTAGAGTACAATGTTATAAATGCCAAATCATGTCTAATTTTCATTACTAGCATAGATTAAAAACTGTGACAAAAAACTTGTCACTTTAAGGGAAATTTTAAGACATCAATTGAAAAACTCAAATAAAGACATGAAATTCAAACTTGACAGAGACCAGGCAGCAATACTATTAAATGTGTAAAGTGTAAAGAAGACAGATCTGAATGGAAGCCTTCATGTTAAAATTTATTTTAGCTGTCATATCCTTTGGCTAAGAATAACAGCAATCATCACAATAACTTTCACATCCCCGCTGCCTCTACCTTGCCTGCATTGCATATTAATGGCTCAAATTTGGTTGTTTTGTTACCTGCACAGGAGACAAACTGCATAACATCCAGTTGCTTGCAGTTGGCAATTAACAAGTCCCCACTAGAATGCTCAGGAGCATTGTGTTCGTTGGCGTAATATATGAATAAGAATCACAGTGATGATTTGTTCACTGTCATCTGAAACATCTGAATGCCATTTGCCTTCTACATGTGTCACAAATACCACAGGATCTCACCCAGTGTTTTTCAGCCTTCAACACAGTGTGCCTATCCCAGCATGTAAAATGCACCTCAAGGGAAACTAGTTGTTCCTTGTTGCCAAACCTTTTCTTGGAAGTACCACAGACTTTACTTGTTTACAGATGGCTTGTGTTTTCCAGGGTGTCTGTCATATATTCTTAAATACATATACAGTACATGTGATCCATTCAATAAGACAACCCCTAACTAGTGCAATAAACTTTATTTATTTATTTATTTATTTATTTATTTATTTATTTATTTATTTTAAGGCTTATATACTTCCCGAAGGAACTCCGGGCGGTTCACAACAATTGTGAACAAAGTGAAAGGTGAACAAACTTATCATACAATGTGTATAATGTTTCTGGCAAAAACAGATCCCCAATATACATGTCCAAACAAACAAAAAGGGAATTTAAAATATTTGTTTAAATCCAGATATGAATGTGTAGAACAGTTTTTGATAAACACTAAACATGGTATATTCTTTATTTAATTAAATCTAGTATGCAACTATATGACCCAAGTTACAGCCAAGTTATGATGAAGAAATAGTTGTAATTACTCCATAATCAAAAACCTGAATACCTGTCTACTTTCCACAGCAGTAGGATATGCCTAGAGAATGACTCAGCCCTACTACAGGCATGTGTAAGGACTGTTGTTAAGACTAGGATCCTACTTTCTGTTGAGCAGAAAGCCTCATGAACAAAATAACACAAGCCCAGGCCACCTGTGCAAATTTTGTCATTGTGCAAGCAATACTTCTCAGTGGGAACCCCCACATATACTAGTGCATGGAGATACTGAATACCTGTTGGTATAAGCAGCACAAATGTCAAATTGTTTCCACCAAAGTCTGCTGCACAAGCAGCTTAACTGAACAAGAGTACTACCTGATGCTACACAGATAGCTCAGTGGTTTAGGAATCCAGCTATGGAGCCAGGAGTTTGATTCCTGACTGTGCCTCCCTGACAGGAGCTGGACTTGATGATCCATTGTGTCCTTTCCAGCTCTGCAGTTCTGATGATGATGATTTATTAAGAAGCTCTCCTGCACCTTCCACAAGACAGCGCTGTGGCACTATCTCCCCATTTTACAGGCCCTGGGAAATGTCCACTCCATGCTCAATTCATCATTTAGCCAAGACAAGTTACTGCTGGACATATTTGACCACAACTGAAACATTGAGGGAAGCACATTTTTCTACACCTGAGACATCAACTGTAGGTGCATCATGGCAGTCCTCCCATGTATTTATTTAACCCATCCACAGACTGGTTCATATGTGGCTATCCATCTCTTGACTTGCATATGGAAACAAGATCACACGGTTACAGCAGAATTTTCGTAATATCACGTTGAACTGATTCTCACATTTAATGCGAGTCTTGAGGTTTTGACTAGACGCACCCTCCGGTGGGTGCCCAGCTGTCCAGCAGCGCCAGTAAGAAGGGAAGAAACTCCCCCCCTTTCTCTTTGCTGCTCGGAAAAGGGGGGAAAACTTTCTTCTCTCCTTGCCACCGGGCACCCACCTGAGGGGTGGAGGGTGCCCAGCTGCCCGGCAGCGGTGGCGAAGAAGGGAGAAAATAAAAATAACTTACTGCCCCAATTGCCCTCCTTCTTCCTGCCGCGGCCATGGACCAGTCAGCCACCTAGCCTTTGAACTTCTGGGTCGGGTCCCAGGGGACCAATAGGAGGTTTTGAATTTCCCACTCAAACATCCAACAGGGACCTGAGTGGGAAATTCAAAGTCCCCACCTCTCCCCTCTTTTGTGTGGGGGGGGTTTGCTGGCCTGTGGCAGAGGTAAGGAGGAAGAGGGTGGCAGACATCGGCGGGGGGGTTTTATTTTTAATTTCACCCCTCCTTGCTGCCCCCCCCCCACTGATCACCAACTGCGGATAACTGAATCCACGGTTAAGGGGGTTGTACTGTAATGACCACAAGGCCAATCCCCCTGTTCATTTCAACAAACCTCCTGTAGCAGCTGTATTTGATGATCCATAGGTTGCCTTCCAGCTATGCAGTTCTAAGATGATGGTCATGATGATGATAACAAACTTTGTACACAAATGGCACAAGTTCTTGAAAGCTCATTTCAGTTCCTCCCATGTAAACAACATGGCAGCACTACCGATGTGGTGGATTGCACGTAAAGCTACCACCAAAGCACTAAGCAATGATATCCAAAGTCACACAAGCAATTTCGCAAGATACTTACTAAATGCTTCCTCTGTGAGCTCCTCACTAAGACCATCTGCTGTGGTCACTGCTCCTCCAATACCCTTTTCTCCCTTCATTGCCTGGGGGGAAAGCATAAATTAAAAATAATTTTAGTACAGACACAAACATCTGAAACTGCTGAAACTGTGGCAGCCATTTTGGAATACCTATCTGGGTTCAAAGACGCGTGCTTTTCAAGAGAGGCTTTTTCCATACCTTCATTACAGAGGTATGCAATTATAACACCTTTCTACACTAAGAATTAATGTTGACAGCCGTGTGTGAGGCAGGACAAGCCCAAACCCTTGAGAGCCGGAGTGAGCTGTTCCTTCCTCCAAACAAGTTGTTGAGTCGTGGGTCAGAATGCGGGGCAAAAGCAGCGATACAGACGACGAGGCTGGAATATGATGGAAAAGGGGAAAGCGATGCCTGGGGGTGGGGAGTGGGACGTGCAGAAGGTGGTGAGTCAATAGAAGGGTTTCTGGTGGCAGAAGAGAAGGAGGGGGGCATGGGGGATTTAGTGGAAGAGCGGGAGTGGAAGGAAAAGGCACATCAAGGAATACAGGTGTGTGAGGAAGATTTGTCACCACTTGAATGGACACTTTACATATTTCCGAAAGGATGCGGACACAATTATGAGGGGACAATGAATGAACTTGATGGAGAGCTGAGCTTGTGACTGCGAAACAGAATGGGCATGTCTCCCCTGTTGCAGGACTCTTGTGTTCTGGCAGGGGAACTTCCCTGAGGAAACCGACAGACAGGGAGTGGTTTAAAACCTTCCTGTTCTGAGGAAGACGATGATGAACATACCTGCCTTTCAACCATGGGGAGTGGACTTGGACTTGGAAGACTCTGTTGGTCCCCGAGAAGTTATTGCTAGCAAAGTTGAAAATGTTACAAATAAAAGTTTATTTAAAGAACCACCTGCGCTGTCTATCTTTGGGGTGTCACGGAAGGAATAGTCTGAGAGCCTTCCAGCCAGACCTTTCTGCATGCGGGATGTAGCAGATTACGATGGGACAGAACTAGTGCTACCACAAAGCATATATGCACACTGGAACCCACACTCCAATGGCAACATCTTGACATAGCGAAGAAAAAGCAGAGGTTGGTCATTCTGGCACTACAAGGAATTATCGGCCACTTGCCTATCATATGACCACATTATCTTCTCCTATAAAACCTTGTCCAGCTTATCTTCCTAAAAACAAGACCATAGCTGGGTCACAGTTGTACTTACTCATCGTGCCCCTTAACCTGCAGGAAAGGGAAAGTGGTGAAGGCCCTTGCACCACTCAACCCCCACCCTCCACCCTCCAGCAAGAAGGCAAGCCATCTAGCAGCAACAAGGAAGAGCAGCCACATTCTGTTGACTGTGGCTAACCCAAATCAGGAGCTCTACAACTGCATCCAGGTACATACAATTATAGCCTCCTCTTTAAGCATTGACTGTGGGAAGATCTGGCTGCCATGAGTGAACATACGACATTCATCCCTTTCATATATACTATAGCAGCTTATGTTTTCAGGCATAATGCTCAAAGAGGATTTGACCCATGACAGAATGGCAAATGCAAAAAACAGCAGCAAGGCACTTTAAGGAGCCTTGTAGCACAATGTTAATTAAGCTGCTGTGCTGCAGCCAAAACTGTGCTCATGACCCAGGGTTCAATCCCAGGTAGCCAGTTCATGGCTGACCCAGCCTTCTATCTTTCTGAGTTCGGTAAATTGAGTACCCAGCTCGCTGGAGGGGCAATGTGTAGTCTGCATAATTAAATTGTAAATCACCTAGTGTGCGCTTAAAGCACTATGGGGCAGTGTATAAGCAGCATGCTTTGTTTTATACGAGGGCAAGTGGGTAACAGCTGCTGCTTCAGTGTTGTAATTTGTTCAGCTTCACAGCCATGAAAAGCACACAAATAGCTATGATGCAGATATAAATTCAACGACAGATCTGGCTGCAGTAATAAGACAGCCAGCCAGAAATAGGGACTCTATTTGCATTTGTTTTGTGTTTACTCATTTATTCACACAGATTTTTATAAACCAAATAATTCAAGACTAATCAGTGTAAAAAAGAAACGTCCATGGAATTTGTTGGAAATGACAAAAAATGATTACAAACCTCTCTGAATTTCTGAAGATACAACTTCAAAGGTTCAACGTAGCTGTCAAATCCCAGGGTGGACATAGCAAAGAGAATATCTTCCCCATTTATAGTCTTCCGTTTTTCTTGATGACACCTCTCACTAGCTTCTGAGGTTATAAAGCTGATGAATTCACTCACACACTCCTGCACACACTCCTTTGCATCTTTAGCAATCTAAAATATATAAATATATTATAAATGATGAGTAAATCCTGCCTCTGAATTCCAACTGAATACATTGAACAAGGTGGAGATATGAAGGATTATTCAGCATGCTATATTTGCAGCTGCCCACATACAGTTTTAAAGATCCACTAAATGGAATCCAGTGATCCATGGGTTTATAAATGAATAACTAAATAAATAAGCAACCAACCAACCAATAATGCTAGAAAACTTTTCTAAATATTACCTTCCCTGTCTGAGGTATAGCATTTTTCATTATCCTCGCCACATTTGCAATTGGAAGGTATATATCCTGTTCTCGAAAACTCTCTTTGGAGCCATTTGTGTCTTCGTGATCATTCATGCTATCCTCTGTATCTAAGAAAGCACAAACAAATATCAGTTGCATATGCTGATAAGTCTATATTGTATTTGAAATCTAATTAACATTAACCTTTGATTATCACCAAAACAGCTGTACAAAATTTCATAACATTGCTGTTTCATGTTTTCACAGTGATTAGCCATTGTCTCTAGGATTATTTTATATTTTGGGTTATTACCACTTTGGTTTGGATCTCATTATTTATATATTTGTGGCCATCTGGATGGCAGACACTAGCCTCCTGACTAAGATAGTCAGGGTGATATTGAGCTATAGGATGCCTTATGTGAGGCACCCAAACAACAAAATGCCTAAGGAGCGATGTCAATTATTTCAAAACAGATAACTGAGTGCTCCAGTATATAATAGTGCAATTTACAGACACCTCAAATTCATGTGCATCAACTGAGCACAGAACAGAAATGAAGCGATGAACTTAATCCCGACTGGATTATGTCACACAATCTGGTGATTTAAGAATTCTTGAACTACAGTGGACCCTTGTATAACAAACAGTTTGTATAACATAAAACTTGTACAACATAACATATTCCAGAGATAGGGGAAATTTGTTTAACAGAATTGCCTATGGGGCAAATCCGTACAACATAAAAATGGTATTACTCCATTTTCAATGCATTCCTATGGGAAATTTGTATAAAGGAAAATTTGCTTAACATAATTTCATTTGGAACGAATTAATACCTTTATACAAGGTACCACTGTATCTGGAAACACAATGCCTTTGAATTCAACATAACTATAGGAAAACAACTGCAGAAGAAGAACCTTCTCAAAAATTAAGGGGCCGACAAAAAATAAGTTGAAAGACAAAAACCAAATGCTGAAGATTGTTCTAAAGCATGATAACAAATACTCAAGTCAAAATGTGTATTGAAGGTCAGAATAGTATCACCAAGTGCAAGATGATATGAGTGTAGTTAATGAGTGGGGTAGTGAGAAGCAAGTAATAATTAATGTGTTTCATCAAATAACTTTCAATTTATGGTGATAGCTTTGCAGGATTTTCTATGCAGAAAATACACAGAAGAGGTTTACCATTCCCTCCTTCTGTAGGCAACTGGAGGAGAAAAAGGCTTCTTGTAGAAAAAAAAGTCAGAGGATCCTGACATCTGTTGACAGGATGCATCTGATCCCAATCCAGAAATATGTGCTAATCTTATGATTTAAGTCTCCAGTTCCATAAATGCATTCACTTCAGCATCTTTACGGATCTTAAAGTGTTGACTCGTCTCCTATAAGTCTCTAAACCAACCCCAGTGAAAATGCAGCTAAACATGGTTTGCACATTACCTACCCTCATGAGGCTGTATCACATAGTGACTACCACCTATGTAATCTCCAGCAATTCCCAGCTGAGACGCATCTGTTGTAGAACTATCACCGTCCATCTAGAATTAAAAACATTGGCTTATATTACACAGTCCTATAGCCTGAATGCAGAATTAAGTAATAAACACTCAAGATTAAGCAAAGTTGAAGTATTACAGTACTATAATATTATTTGTATGTTCAAAGATGATGCTTATGATTGGATCAAAACTATATATACATTTGGTTTTTTGAAGAGTATAATGTTTAGTAGAGTGGAGTTTTGATCTTAATTTGTCACCTAGTAAGCACTTTAACCAATTGCCTAGATGCCCTAAGCACATCCAATCTCGCCTGATTTCAGAAGCTAAGCAGGGTCGGCCCTGGTTAGTACTTGGATGGGAGACCACCAGGGAATACCAGGTGCTGTAGGCGCCTGAAGTAGGAACCGGCAAACCACTCCAGTATTCCTGCCAAGAAAACTCCATGGACACAGAGTCACAAGAGTCAGTCACAACTGTAATGACACAACACACACACACAAACACTTTAACCAGGCAACATCTGGATGTGCTTGCTTTGCTAATTGCATATGATATACTCCACCACACCAATAGGACTTTAGGCTACAGAAGGCAAATCCAGTAAGAAATGCAACCCATTTTATTCCTTTTCCCCCCAAACTCTATCACCGCAGAGAGTTAAGGGAACAACCAATTTCACATTATCCACACAAGGGTAATAAAATACATACCAATTATTACACAGAGAAATGATACATAACCTAAATTATCCTGAATAATTACTTCCGAAGATACAATGTTCTATATAACTGAGTTCACTGTTGACAAAATCACAAAAAAAATCGCAAAACAACGTTCATTCTATTTCTATTTTAAACATTAACTTGTTGGATTGACCTTTTTCCTCCTTCAGATCTGCTTCAAGATAAGCACGAGGCCAAAATAAAAATGGTGTACAAGTTTCATAACTAAGAATAGTAAGAACTACGCCATTATTTCAAAGAGCTTACTAATGAGATCTTACAGTGGGACTCAACTTCTGCATTCAAGCTCTCATGTCTTATGTGAACATAAGAAGAGAGCCATGCTGGATCAGGCCAAAGGCCCATCTATTCCAGCTTCCTGTATCTCACAGTGGCCCCACCAAATGCTTCAGGGGGTCCACGAGACTAGATATCTGTCTCCTGATACCATTCCCCTGCATCTGGCCCTCGAAGTACCCTGGTTTTAAGCCTGGAAATGACACATCTCCATCATAGTTTGTAACCTATGATGGACTTTTCCTCCAGGAATCTGTCCAATCCCCTTTTGAAGGCATCCATGCCAGATGCCACCACCACATCCTGTGGCGGGGAGTTCCACAGACTAACAATATGCTTTGTAATTTTTTTTCTTTTGTCTGTTCTCAGTCTCCCAACCCTCAGTTTGAGTGGATGTCCCCGAGTTCTGGTATTTTGTGAGAGGGAGAAGAGCGTCCCTCTATCCACTTTACTCATGCCCTGCATTATTTTGTACGCCTCAATCATATCCCCTCTCAGACTCCTTTTTCTAGACTAAAGAGCAGCAAATGTTTTAGCCTTTCCTCATAAGAGAGCCCCCCCCCAGCCCAGTAATCATTTTAGTTGCTCTCTTCAGCTCCTTTTCCAGTTCTACTATATCTTTTTAAAGATGCAGTGACCAGAATTGTACACAATACTCCAGGTGCGGCCTTACAATTGTTTTGTACAATGGCATTATAATGTTGGCTGTTTTATTTTCAATCCCGTTTTTGATAATCTCTAGCATGGAATTGGCCTTCTTCACCTCTACCGCACAATGGGAAGATTGAGCTGTCCACCAGCACACCCAGATATCTTTCCTGATCAGTCAGATATCTCAGTGTCCATGAGTTGATAAAGTTTTGATTTTTTTTTGCCCCAATATGCATTACTTTACATTTTCCTACATTGAAACACATTTGCCATTTGACAGCCCATTCCCCCAGTTTGGAGAAATCCTTCTGGAGCTCTTCACAATCTTCTCTGGTTTTTACCACACAGAAAAGTTTCGTGTCATCCGCAAACTTGGCCACCTCACTGCCTATCCCTGTCTCCAAGTCATTTACTTTATGAACAGACTGAAAAGCACCGGTATCAGAGCAGATCCCTGGGGCATACCGCTTTTCACCTCTCTCCATTGTGAAAATGGAGAGAGGTGATACTACTTTAATTAGCTCTATAGCTTTCTGTTGGCAATATGACAATCCCACACTAACACTCAGTACAAAGAACTGAACGTTGTAGACAGGTGTAGCAAATATTACCTGTAACTTCTGGTTCACTTTTTAAATTTGTACATACAGTGTTTATTATCTCTGCATGCTAAATCTAAGCTATAACTGGAAAAAATGCTTGAATGTTATCATATTTGGCTGTGTGTCACAATGCTTCATTTCTATAAATAATTAATAATATTTGTAATCTATCTCATCAACGTTTCAAGAATACCACTATCCTTTTGAATAATTAATTTGCTTTCTCCAAGCCACTGCAGCCAATATCGTCGTCGTCATCATCATCATCATCATCATCCTAGAACTGCACAGCCCATCAAGGAGGCACAGTGGGGAATGGAACTCTCGACCCCTGGCTCCGCAGCCAGAGACCTAGACTACTGAACTACGCAGCAGTTCTATTCAATTCCCCTTGTCACAAGTAACTATAGTTTTATGTCAGTCTTTTACAACAACTAAATCTTTATTCCATGAAACTACTCTAGGAAAAAATTATCCAGACAGGATTTCCAGTTATGCAGTCCTTAATGGGCTGGTTTAGATACAATACTAAGTCATAATTTATCAATAATGAATGAGCCTCCATCGCTCTGGACTTATGCACTCCCGTCTACTCCTCCTCTATGGACACCATAAGGAATTCAAAAGCTTTTGTGTCAACTTTCAATGCAGCCTACCATGTAAAATTTAGTTCACATTAATGAAGATGTGAATCCATAGTTCTCAAAGCTGGCTGTTTGTTACTCATTAATTTATCCAGTTATGTCCAAAGCACTAGCTAGACAATTTGAGTTACCTTTTTAAACTGAAAGGCTAGATTTAGTTCCTTCAAAGTTAAATGAAATTTAAACTAAATAATGAGCATGTGTTCTAAATTGCTAGTACAGTGACCCCCCTGCCTATAGCGGGGGTTAGGGACCCAACCGGCCCCTCGATAATTATAAATCCGTGATATGTGGATGCAGGTCGGGTTGGGCCTGGGGCATCTAGCTGGCGGCTCTTGTACTTACCCTGAGCCTGTTGCTGCCCTGAACGGGCCTGCGACATGCCTAGAAAGGCCCTTGTAGGCCTCAGAAATGATTTTTGGTGACCCGGAAATGACTTCCGGTTCGCAGGGAGGCCCTTTTGGGGCCTCCTGAAGGCTCAGGAAGGTCCTCGCAGGCCCATTTGGGGCAGCGCTAAGCTGGGGGTAAGTAAGTAAGGCCTGAAACAGGCCTTTCCCCCTTACTCCGGGGGGGGGGGGCTTTTTTCATATACTGCGTTCCCGCAGGGGGACCACTGTAAAACCAAACAAGTGCATTCATGCTTCACTCACCCCACATTTTTATAAGTTACCAGGAAGAAAAGAGGACAAGAAAGAAAACATCTAAGAGAAAGAACATTTACTCTATAATTCTTTATAGAAACAATATATTAGGACTGAGTTCAACTAAGGCAGCTTTTCAAATGGGTCACCTTGAGACAAAGTTCACACAGTCAAGGTAATCTCTACTACCATTTTATCTAGTTAACTGTGACAATGCATCCTGTAAAATTTAGCATGTCTTAACAGCTATGAAGCAACAGTTGTCTACTACTACAGAAAACTCAGTAGCACAACTGTTATCTAGAACTATTACTACTGTATCAGCATCTACTTATAAAGAGTAGCCAGATGGACAGGGTAAAAACCTAGTTAATAATAATAATAATAATAATAATAATAATAATAATAATAATAATAAATGATCTAGAGAATTTTATATGGATCATCACCATTTATGCAACAAAACGGTATAGATAGAACAGCATTTCCTGGTAAAATCATGCCAAATAATTAACTTCATAGTACACAGGAAGAATGTAAAGATAAAGAAGATAAATTTGCCTTCCAGAAATAAAATGGGTACTGAGGATGTGCACTGCTAAATGGTTAAAAAATTGCTGGATATCAGCTTTTATTTGAAAAATCATTGTTTTCACTTTTTTTTAAAAAACTAGACTATATCCAAAGACCTGTGCTAGGGCCCTAGATATAGTAACAGATAAAAAGTACTGCTATTTCATCCCTAAATAGATAAAATGGTACAAGTGAGAAGAGCAAAAAACAATGAATTCAGAACTTGTGACTCACCAGTTAACAAAATCTAAGTACACTATTTATGAAAGGACTTCATTATAAAGACCTAGCATGGGGGAGAAGAGGAAAAATACTGTATCATCTACTATCTTCCAATAGGTCAATTCCACAGAAAGCCTGGTAGCAATCAAAAATTATTAGATCTCATCAAAGTGCCATCAGCTGCAGCAAGATTCCAATGAACCAGGTTATTTTCTGTCCAATTATTCTGTGCCTAGTAATCTATGATGGTACTGTATATCTGATTTTCTTCATTAATTTAGCCAATTGAGCTGCAACTCGGAGGAAGATCTGCCAAGTTCAATCAAGGTGAATTCTGAATCAGCATGCATTTCAGATGTAGTGTACCCTATTGTTTTACTGTATTTGCATTTCTATTAAGACTGAAAGCTCTGTCACTGATATGTCAAGGCTCTGAACATATCTTTCCATGGAGTAATCAAAGGTCACTGACACAAGCTTTCTAGCCAACCTGCCTTGCTCCTGTAAACATCGAGTAGAATTGCTTTTCAAAAGCATTTTCCTATAACTAACCGTAACTATAATAAAGAAAAGTCATCTTCTACTCTTAGTAAAACAAAAAACTCAGAACAGGCAAATCCATAACAACATCTTAACTTAAAAAGGTAAAGGTCCCCCCCCTCCACATGCGTGCTAGTCATGTCTGACTCTAGGGGTGGTGCTCATTTCCGTTTTTAAGTCAAAGAGCCAGTGTTGTGCAAGTCCATGGCCATGTGGCCAGCATGGCTGAACACATTTCTGCGCAGGGAACACTTTACCTTCCCGCTTATTACAGTGGTACCTATTTGTCTACTTGCAATTCTCTTAAATTTACTGAAGACTCCCAGAACTCCAAACCGGTATTGCCAATGACAAAGGACTGTGGGAGTTGTGGTCCAAAACATTTGCAGCGCTGAAGTTTGGACATGCCCGATTTACATGCTTTCGAACTGCTCCGATGGCAGGAGCTGGGGTTAACAGCGGGAGCTCACTCCGCTGTGTGGCACCCAGAATTTGAACTGCTGAGCTGCCAACTTTGCAGCCCCTTAAAAATAATAAATAAATTTAAGAGAATTGCTTTTTAAAACAATCCACACTCCTCCTCATGGGATCAAGCTATGCACTCCATGAGATTTACCCGTCCCTTGTCACACGTGTTCAAGCTCAAAGTAGGCAAGCAAAAAAAAAAAAAAGCCTACAGATGTAAAGCAATGTCATTTTCCAGGAGTTGGGCCAAGGCTCTCAAATTTCCACTCACCCACCCCAATCTCCAGGACTTCCAAGACTTGATGCTACATTGCAAGAACACACAGTACAGCCACTAGGTTTGGCATGGAGGGAAAAGAACAGGGGAAAGAGGGGAGCCCATATGCCCAAGACTCCATCACAAGTGAAAAATAAAAACACTACACACACACAAATAAAAGGACATCTAGCTGATGACACCGCAATACCCACCCACCTTTTGGGGCTTTTACCTGTCGAGATCCCAGAGACCAGGGGTTCCTCAAAGGAGGAGGGCCGTTTTCCGACAACTCCCCCCCTTCAACCATTCCCGTGCAAAAGCCGTGGAGGGAATTCATGGGGGGGGGGGAGAGAAAGACACCCAATTATCCCACGGGTGGGAAAGGCAGGCCGAGCACGCCGAGCCTTCTCTCCCCTCCCCACAAGCCCCCCCGCCGACCCCATTATTCCCTCAAGCGAGATGTGGGGAGCGGGGGGGGTTAGTGGGCGATCGTGGGGTGGGCGGTGGGGAGTGGAGAGAAGGAAACGCGCGAGGGAGAGACAAAAGCCGATCCGCATCAACAGCCTCCCCTCCACCCATGGCGGGGCGGGCGGGCGGGGGAGGAGGGCAGCAACAGCCGAGGCAGGAGAAAGGGGTGGGAAGGGTAGCCACGGCTGGGCACCAATAATAATAATAATAATAATAATAATAATAATAATAATAATAATAATAATAATAATAATAATAATAATAATAATAATAATAATAAAGCAGCCCCGTCCGCGTACTGTAGAGAGAGGGTGTGTGTGTGTCCCCTCCTCGCCACCCTCTCCGGGTGACCCTACGGACAACCTACCCCACCCCACCCCCCCGCTGCCCCTTTGCAAGGCGAGAAAGCGGCGCCCAGAAGGCGCCTGGGCAGGGGTGGGGGGTGTAGGGGTGGGGAATGAGGTGCCCACCCCTCCCCGCGTCTCCTCAGCCGACGAGCAACCCACCGGCGGGCGCGGAGGCCCTGCTCGCTCCCCGTTGCTTCACGGGCCCTCCTCCGGTCGAGGCCGCCGCCGCCGCCGCCCCTCATCTCGCCTCACGGGCCTTCCTGTGGCGTCGCGGCCGCCGCTTCTCCCACCGACACCCCCCCCAACTACCACCACCACCACCACCCGGTCGGGTGTTGTTTTCTTCCCTACCCCCCCCCCACCCCCACCGCCTTCCCTTCCCCTCAAGTCCAGGCCAGGAGCCCAGCGCGGCCCCCGCCTCCCCTCCCTCCTCCTCCTCCTGCAGCTGCCGTTGCCGTCCTGCCCTCCTTCCCCGCTTCTTCTTCTTCTTCTTCTTCTTCTTCTTCTTTTTCCGGCGGCGGCAGAGGCAGAAAGAGTACAAAGGCGGCCCGGGCGGGAAGGAAGGAAGGAAGGAAGGAAGGAAGGAGCGGGCCAGGCCTGCGCTCGGGGTGGGGGGTGGGGGGTGGGGGTCCTGCTCTCCCTGCCTTGCCCGCTTCCTACCCCCCCTTCGCCTCCCTCTTTTTTCTCTCTCTCTCTCTTTCTCTCTCTCTCTTTCTCTTATCCCTGCTTTCTCCCCCCCCCCCCCGCACTTCCTGGTCCCCTCAGCGGCGGCGCGGCGGCCACGCCGGAGCCCGGGGAGGGAGACGGACATTTCATTCGAGCCTGCAGTGAAACCGGTTACCAATCATTGGCCGGAGCCAGGCACAAACCTCCAGTGCGGCCCTGGTTGGCTCCCTCCGCAAATCGGCTGTTTGGTTGGACAGAAAATGGCTGCGAAGGAACCAGTCCCAGCGCGGAGCACCGCTTCCCGCAGTCGGCCTGCCCTCCCTCCGCGCCCGCCTCCTGCCCGCGGCGGCCCCCACCCCGCTCACTCCTTCCGAAGCGGCTCTTCCCGCACGGGGGATCCCCCTCCCACCGCGGCTGAGGGAGGGTGCCGTAGCTTTATAGTGGCGGCGGGCGGCGGGCAGCAGCAGCGCCTCAGGACTCAACGGCACCCGCCCGCCCGCCCGCCCGCCCGCCGCCGTCTCTGGGCTGGCCCGAGACGAGGGAATATTACATGGGCGCCTGAGGAGGACGGCGGGCTTTTCATGGCACTCAAAAGAGGCTGCCTCACCCCTAGCTGACAGCAGGGATCATTCTCCAATGGGAGGCCCGCTACACACACAAATACAGTGGTACCTTGTATGAAGGAATTAATTCGTTCCAAATGAAATTATGTTAAGCAAATTTTCCTTTATAGAAATTTCCCATAGGAATGCATTGAAAATGGAGTAATCCCATTTTTATGTTGTACAGATTCTCCCCATAGGCGATTATGTTAAGCAAATTTCCCCTATGTTCGGAATTTTTAATGTTGTACAGATTTTATGTTATACAAACTGTTTGTTATACAAGGGTCCACTGTATACTTATCAAAATATAAAGTATATGCAAAATACACACACACACACACACACAGTTCAAATTTTCAGCTGAAGGAGACAACCTGTGGGCCTCTTGTCCCAATGGTTTTGCAAACCTCCTGAGCAGCTGCTAGTGAACCTTTTAGAGACCGAGTGCCCAAACTGCAATTCAAAGCCCACTAATTTTTCGCATAGTGCCAATACAACAATTTAACCTGAATACAGGTAGCTGTGAAGATATACACAGACATACCCAGTATCTTGGACATAAGTTAGCTGTTGGGACAAATCCCTGAGCAGTCTATTTATTTATTTATTTATGAGTATTTTTACCCTGCCTTTCTCCTTGGAAAAGGACCCAAGGCGGCTCACAGTAAGGAGAGACTATACAGTCCATTACAATTAAGACACAATCAGATTGAGAAACGGAATTGAGGGGCACCTTACAGCATTATAAGGCAACATTAAAGCTAACAATTGATAACATAGTGTCAATGCAGTCACACAAGGAGAGATATAAACAAAGTTATAAGTAGCCATAAACACAAAGTCTGTGTAGCCATGTATGGTACATTCGTAAAAGGGCACAGCAGGTAGTCCATCATTCAGGGAAAGCTTGCCTGAAGAGAAAGGTCTTTGCCTGTTTCCGAAAAGACAGCAGAGATGGGGCAGTCGTGGCCTCCACTGGAAAGGACTTTCAGAGTCTGGGCACAGCAGCCAAGAAGGCACTTTCATGTGTTCCCACAAGATATGCCTGTGAGGGAGGTGGGATGGAGAGAAAGGTCTCTTTTGATGACCTTAACACCCAAGTCCATTCATACTGTGAGATTTTATCTTTGAGGTAGCTAGGACTCAGACCGTACAGTGCTTTCTAGGTCAAGGTCAGCACCTTGAATTGTGCCCGATAGCTGATTGGCAGCCAGTGGAGCTGCTTTAATAGGGGTATAATGTGGTCTCTGTAACCCCACCCCAGTCACCAATCTGGCTGCTGAATTTTGGATGTGTTGAAGTTTCCTTAGGCTTTTCATCGGGAGTCCCACATAGAGTGCATTACAGTAGTCTAGTCAGGACATTACTAGGGCATGAGTTACTCTGGCCAGAGCAGGTTTCTCCAGGGATAGGCGTAACTGGCATACTAACCTTAAATGTGCAAATGCACTCCTGGCCACAGCCGTGACCTGGGCATCTAAGCTCAAGGATGTGTCCAAGAGCACCCCTAAGATGCACACCTCTTTTTTCAATTGGAGGGTGCTCCCATCAAGTGTAGGTTGCATCCCTATCCCTTGTTCTCCCTTTCAACCAACTAGCAGCACCTCTGTCTTGTCTAGGTTTAATTCCAATTTGTTCATCCTCATCCTGTTTACTATTGAAAGTAAACATTTATGTAAAATCAAAATAGCAGCTCCCTTAGAATCCAGAAGTGACAAGAGGTATACTGTAGTTGGGTGTCAAGAGCCTCTGTTGCAGCAAAAATGATAGGCAGTTGTGTGATTCCTTGGAAGATTAAAGCATTTATGACATAAGCCAGAGTGTACAACCTGTAGCTCTCCAGATGCTATTTTACTGCTAGCACATTCGGCTCAACCAGTAGTGGCGAACCTTCGGCACTCCAGATATTTTGGACCACAACTCCCATAGTCGTTTGTCATTGGCAATGCAGGTTTGGAATTCTGGGAGTTGTGGTCCAAAACATTTGCAGTGCAGAATGTTTGCTTAACATACATTCTCATACATTTATCACACCATTTCTTTTAGCCATCAATTACCAAGTGCAAATTTCATGTGACTTTTTATCATTGATCTCCCCCTTTATCTTTTTGGCAATTTATATGGGGCCATTCTATTTTTAACCTTGGTCTGAAATATGTTACTGTCAAACATCTTTTGTTTTTCATACTTTGAGAAACTAGAGTAAACAGAACATTTCTTTCCAGAGGGGGGAAATGTACAGATATTGGCAGGAGATAAAGTGGTTTCAGCTACAGTGAAAGGAGGCTAGCATAGACTTGAGATTTATCGGAATCTTGTGGCTTCCATCCAGAGGGTCTCAGGTAAAGTACCGGCTCTTTTTATTGCAACACACATATGTTGAAAGCTCTGATTGTGAACTATGCTAACATCAACGTACAGGCTTTACACAGCAAGTCTGGGCATGTGAGACAAAGCTTTAATGGAAACCAGAAAATGTGCTGCTGGGAGCTATAAGAAGCAAAACAGAAAGGTTCTGCAATAAACTGTAGCAGAATGAAGTGCTCCTGTTCAATCCACTATCAAGCATGCAACCAGGCATTCCTTATTTTTGGATACTGTACAGTACTCCAGTCTATTCCATTCTCCCTGCCTCTTTATTTCCTTTCTGCTCAACATTCAGCATTGCCTTGCCACTGAGCATGCTCCAACCTCAGTGGCCTGTCAGGGGAGTCACCTCTCTCTCCTTTACCCTTTTTGTATTTCTGCAACCAGAGGGTGAGAAAGGTGCGTGTCTGAGTGCAGCAGAAGTGGTCCCTTTGCTAGGAGCAATCTCTCTTCAAGCAACCATTTCATCCATCAGGCAATCGTTCCAGCCTGATCCCCCAAAGTAGTAGATCTACTGGGCAATAATCAGGGTTGGGCTGGGGTGCTATTGCCCATATGCCATGTGATTGCCAGGACATACATCACAGCAGACCATGCCACAAGTGGCCCAAGTTCTATACATGTGTCACCACACCCTAAGCCTGCTCATACCTTCCCACTCAGAACTGTAGAGCTGGAAGGAGTCCTATGGATCATTGAGACCAGCCACTGTCAAGGAGGCACAGTAGGGAACGGGGAATCAAACTCCAGAGTCCAGCAGTTGTGCACGGATAATGCCATTCAGGCTAAGTTTACTGGCATACAGAGCACGGACTATCAATGGAAACCAATGACCTCAAGAGGTTGTGAGTGCTCCAACACAGGAGGCATTTGAGAGAAATTTGGACAACGGACTGGCAGATATTTGACTGGTATTCCTGGGTAGAGCAGGGGATGGAACTTGATTGCCTTATAGGCCCTTTCCAACTTCACTATTCTATAATTTTATGACTCTAAGGACCCTGGACTCAGTTTGCACCCCTAGGAACCTTTTTTAGGCTGCTTCATCCCTTCAGAAAGGAAACTGGAAATGTCTGGAGGTGCACTTCAGTTTTGTACATTCCCTTGTGGGGGAATGACATGATACTGCACCTTGTTTTAAACGGGAATCCCAACTCTTAGAATGTATATGAGCAGCAATAGGCCTTTTCTGCTATTTTTTTGAGGGGGTGCAAAGGAATGAAATTTTAAAGGCTGCACAAACACCCCATGGAGCACATGTTGCCCACCTTTGCAACTTTCCTAGGGCCTTTTCACACGACCCCTAAACTCCGCCGCAAATGGCTCCCAGCTCCGGAGCTTAAAATTGTTTCCCCAACAGCTCCAGAGTTTACAGATAATTAAGTGCGACCACGCCCACCTAAGCGCGTCCCAGCGCACTTTTCAGGTACCTGCTCTCCGGAGGTGAAAATTCCTGATGCGGATATAACGTAGTGACTGCCCTGCTCTCCTTGCTTCTGTTTGTTCTTTTTTTGCCCCCCGCCCCTTTAATAGAAATGAATGCAGTACCGGATGGCAGAACGGAGGTGAGCGGCATTCTTTTCTTCCTTTTTTTCTCCCTCCCCTCACGCAGCCAGCAGCCAGGGGTGCGGAGGGGGTGGGAACGCAGGAACAGCGACAAACCCTAAGATCTCTGGTCCAAATTTAAGTTGCCATCGGATCTTAGGGGTCGTGTGAAAAGGCCCCTAGAGTAGAACTAGGTGCTTGCCTGATTCTAAAAAGATTATAGTAAGTGGTCACAGTATTGGTGGTATGGCAGGGATGTTAAAGCCACTTTTAAAAATTACATTGATATTAGATAGATAAACAAGAGCTGTCCCACTCTTTCCTCTCTCCAAACCTCTTACTCACTCCTCTGCTGTTTCTAAGGGCCTTTTTACACGACCCCTAAGATCCGCTGGTCCCTTAAATTCGGACCAGAGATCTTGAGGGTTTGTCGCTCTCCCTGCGTTCCCACCCCCTCCGCACTTCCTTGTTCTGTCTGTGTGAGGGGAGGGAGAAAAAAAGGGAGAAAAGAATGCACTCTTACCTCTCCGACCCCCCGTCACTTCCTGGTTCCTCTTAAAGGGGCAGGAGGCAAAAAATAACAACAAAAAGAAGCGAGGAGAGCCCGGCACTCTCCGCATCAAAATTTTTCACTCTCCCAGAGCAGGTACCTGAAAGGTGCGCTTAGGTGGGCGGGGTCGCACTTAATTTTCTGTTAGCTCCGGAGCTGGTGGGGAAACATTTTTAAGCTCCGGAGCTGGGAGCCATTTGCAGCGGAGTTTAGGGGTCGTGTATAAACGCCCTAAGTCCCAGCCCTTTAGGCTGAATCAATATTTCACAAGGGTTACAACTGGAAATAACTAGTTACAATGAAGACGGTTAAGTTTAGCCAGTTACTTCTTGGTTAATGAAAGAGGATCTTTGAGTGCAATCAGACAGCTCCAAAGGCATGCTTGTGATTGCACCAGAAAGGGTAATTTTGCCAAGAGCAATTTCCCCCATAAGGCAACCCTTCCATTCCTCAGGGAATGGTTCCAGCCAGGCCACAAAAAGGCCAAGTTCTGTTGATGGACCAAAAAGGTCACCTAGAGCACAGATCAAGGTTGGGCTAGAGTACATTTGCATGTGCATCACTCTACATGTGGTCCAAATTGCAATCTATTTCCTGGTGTGATCACCCCTTAAATTGCATTTCAAAAGTAGCATAATGAATTGCCCCAACACTGCTCTCTGCAACAAATAATAGTTTCAGTTTATTTTCAAGATTAACTTTAAAAATTAAAAATTCAAGCTCATTTTAAGGCATTTTTCAAGTGTTATGCCGATCTCTTGCCATAATAATATAGGGCTCCTGCAGATGGAGTATTTTTTCAAAATGTACTTGTTTTATTTTTGATGTTATTGGTACTTCTCTCACCCTTGAAACAATGTGAGGCTTGTCCCTTTAGAAAATCCATGCCTTTTTATGCTTTTCTGCCCCCTGAAAGGCTGGCTTGTTGTTCTTGTGGTTTGTCCCAGCCTGAAGCACTATGGCATTTCCCCAATATATTTATTTCCGCAGTCTTACGTTCCTGGTTAAAAAACCTCCAATGGTTATATTATATTCTCATAGCCCTAGAAATTTTAAAAAGTAATTATTTCTCATTAATGTCTATTTTATTTTGTTATTTTATGATTTATTCAGTTATTTCAAGGAAGTAGCTATTGGGTTTTGTTTTGTTTTTACAATGCTTTTACAATGTTTTTACAATGTTTCTAAAGAAAGTTTAATTAAGCAACTCATGGCTTTTCTTCCTTTATTAAAAACTGATTCATTGATAAGACAACAGTGTAAATGTGATGTGCTTGACTCAGCATGTCATTAAAACAGCTAAATGCCCTTTGAAAGTAACTTGAAAAAGCTAGAAAGCATTACTTGTTGCACTAAATTCATATACAACACACTTCCTATTTATTGCTCTACTTTTGAAATATTATTCTGTCCTTTTTATGTCTTTCTGATGTCTCTTTGCTTTTAATATCTTTTCAATAAAACTGCAGTTTTGTTTTCATCCAATGGAATCTTGAGTCACTCAATAATAATACTTGATAGTCTTTGGACTATCCCCAGATTCCAATGTGTAGGTGAGGGTGACATTAGATTTAAGGGTCCCCCCTTAATTCCTTCAGAGGTGCTCTTTAAATTATCAGTCTTTCAATTTCCTGGCTACAATCTTTGTCTAAATTGGTGATGTAACTATAAGCTCACTCAATAGCAAATAATTGTTGGGGTGGTTTATACTGAATCAAGTCACTTCCTACTTCTGGTGGTCCTTTGGATTCATGACTTCCAAAGATGCATCTGGGAGCGCATGAGACTCGATATCTGTCTCCTGATACCACTCCCCTGCATGTGGCCCTTGAAGTACTCTGGTTTTAAGCCTGGAGATTACACATCTGCATCATGGTTTGTAACCTGTGATGGACTTTACCTCCAGGAATCTGTCCAATCCCCTTTTGAAGGCATCCAGGCCAGTTGCCATCTCCACATCCTGTGGCTCACCACCCAGCTCAGTTATCGCAAATGCAAGCCCGTGGCTTTTCTTCATGAGCCAATTCATCTCTTAGGGCGTTTATACACGACCCCTAAGCTCCGCTGCAAATGGCTCCCAGCTCCGGAGCTTAAAAATGTTTCCCCACCAGCTCCAGAGTTTGCAGACAATTAAGTGCGACCCCACCCACCTAAGCGCGACCCAGCGCACTTTTCTTGTACCTGCTCTTGGGAGGTGAAAAATATTTGATGCAGATGTGCTGGGCTCTCCTGGCTTCTTTTTGTTTTTGTTTTTTGCCTCCTGCCCCTTTAAGAGGAACCAGGAAGTGACCGGGGCTCCCCCGGCAGCGTCCACCAACACCGGGAGGTAAGGCTTTATTCTTCTGTCCCTTTTTTCCCTCCCTCCCCTCACGCAGCCGGCAGCCAGGAAGTACGGAGGGGTGGAGATGCATGAAGAGCGACAAACCCCTAAGATCTCTGGTCCGAATTTAAGGGGCCAGCGGATCTTAGGGGTCGTGTAAAAAGGCCTTTAAAGGCCTTTACTGGATCATCTTCTGTCGCCTTCAACTTTTCCCGTTACTGCACTACATTCTATTGGAAGAACGGTTAATCGCCAATGGCGAAGAACCACCAGCAGGATCCATTTGGGCCAGCAGGGGTCGCACGTCCCCCTCCTTTTAGCTCGCCTTTCCTGCATTTGTTTCAAGTTCCATTGCCATCGCAACCGGGTAGCCCTTGGCCCGGAGCCGCGGAGGGAGAGCCGCCGTCGGAGTCCTGGAGAGCGCAGGGTCAGCCTTGATCTTTCCCAGCTTGAGCGCCATCGCACTGACCGCGTGCGGCTGCCACGAGGCAGGCGAATAGAGGGAACCCGTCTGGCTGAAAGCAGCGGCTCCTTCGGACGGGTCAGGCGCTGAGCGGCCGGCAGAGGGCGCCGCGAGCCGGTGGGACGGGCTGGACTAGAGAGACCTCCGTTCCCGGGAGCAGCTCCGTGACCAAGGGCAGGGGGGTCCGGCAGGAGTCCCTCCCGAGGAGCCTGCAACACGGAGAGATGGCGAAAGCCACGCCCTTCGGAGGTGGGTCGAGACCCTACCCCTGACATTGATTATTAGAGGGTGACCCGGTGGGAAAAGAGGGGCCAATTCGTTTGGATCCCCCATTAGGTTCTATGCCTATACAGTGGCACCTTGTATAAAGGAATGAATTCGTTCCAAATGAAATTCTGGAAGTTTTTATGTTGCACAGATTTTATGTTATACAAACCTTTTGTTATACGAGGGTCCACTGTATTTTTTAAAAAAACCTACTACAGTGTTTAAATGTAAAGACATTAATAAGACCCATCTATATTATTTACTGATAGTGGAGGGGTTCCATACTTAGCCATGTAGGATGCCTCAGGCAGCACATTTGGGGTGTCATCGTGGAATTTATAAGGTAGTTTTACTGCAAGTGATGGCAAGGGGTTCCTGTGCATGGTGTGCTACCATTTGGCCGACTTACAGAAAGATATTAACAAAACTCAAAAGGCAACGCTTTGAACTTCAGCGCAAGAAACGCATGGGGGATCCTTGAAGACCTAACAGCCCAGGACCATTCTTACCTTGAAGCAGCACTGGCACCTACCTGTCCAAATATTCAAATCATCCTCCGAAGGTTTCCTCTGGATGCCACTCCAGCATTCATAATGGGGAAGTGGGTGGGCTACCAGGAAAACAGCCTTCTCCGGAGTGCCCACCGTGCATCTGTGGAATCCCTTCCCAAGCCACCAGTTACTGTATTCTAATCAGCAGTATTGGAGAACAAACTAGGCTTTTGTTTTTCTGGCAGGCATTTACACTTAGATTTGGCACTATTTTTAAACCACTTTTCTTTTCATCTCCCCCCCCCCATTTTATCAATCCCTTACCATTTTAAGCTTCATTTTAGTTTTTGTTGTTGATTTGTGTATATTTTATTTTATTATGTACCTTGTATGTTGGTTTTTAAAATGTATTCCTTTGTTTAATTATTATATTATCACATGTTGTAAACCGCCCAGAGTAGGCCTAGGTCTAAATGGGTGGTATAAAAGTCAAATAAATAAATAAATAAATAAATAAATAAATAAATATGCATGCTAGGGCTCCTGTTTCAGCCTAATGGACGGCTCTTAACAACTTGATTCCTATTACAGTAACTAAAATTAGGCTCTTTGTATTTATATCCATAGGATAGAAATACGATCCCCAGCCCAGTATCTTCCTCCCCAAACTGGCCCAGCCCAACTATATTTGCAGCTGTATTGATTATCATGTCTTCTGTATTTGTGGACCACCCTGAGGGCTTTGCCATTTGGGTAGCATTGAAGCATTTTCAATGAGTGACTCTGATAGGCTGAAGAAGTACAGTATCATCATCTTAGAGAGCTGCAAAGCTGGACGGGACTCGATGGATCGAGTCCAGACCCTGCCAGAGAAGCACAGTGGGGAAACTTCCAGCTCCATAGCCAGATGCCCAAACCATTGAGTGGTTGTGAGGCCTCCAATTTATAGTTCATCTTGGTTTCACACCACTCTGGTCCAAATAGACTCATTAGGTGGACTTTGGACTGAATAGGCTCATTAGATGTACAAAGGCCTGGTGTGTGCGAAAGTCCCACCCATTCAACCCTCCCCAACACCTATTAAGAGGAGCAATATAACATACAGTGTTACCTTGGTTTACAAAATTAATTTTTTGTAATTTTTCATATTGCAAAAATTTCATAATCCGAAACATGGTTTCCCATAGGAATGCATTGGAAACCAGTTAATCTGTTTCAGAGTTCAGAAAAAAAGGCTCAAAAAGACTTTTATTATCTGTTCAAAACTCCTTCTAAAGTGCACTTTAAAGGCATGCAGAGCAGGAACCTCCACCCCCCAACAGCAATGCAAACACTCAGAAAGTAGCATGGAAATGAAACAAACCAGCTCTGCCCCCACCACAATGCAATGCAAAGAAATGCAATTCAAAACACTCAGAAAAAAACATGCAAATGACAAAGATCAGCTCAGCCCTCTCCATAGTGCAAAGCAATGCAATTGAAAATGCTCAGAAAAAAAGCATGCAAACAACAAAGATCAGATCAGATCATCCATTAATGTGTGTACTGAAAACTCTTCTCTCAACAGAGGTGGGGGAGTCAGCAGGCACAATATGTCTGCCACTTATCATGCTGCTCTTTCATCAACCTCCAGACAAATCAGAATCACTTCACACCTGACCAGAAAGGCCACAGCTAATGACCCATACTTAATGGGTGTTGGGAAAGGTTGCATGGGTGGGACTTTCACACATCCCAGGCCGTTGTACATTCAACAAGCTTATTCAGATCAGGGTGGTGTGAAACCACAGTGAACTATAAATTGTAGTCCTCGCACCAGCTTTCCTTAGACTGACGAAGCTACTTGGATGAGTAGAGAAATGTTTCAGTCTGACAAGAAAAGATGTCCAGTTGCCGTGACTCAACTTCTGAATACTTGTAGGACTTTATTCCCAGAATCCTTAAGCAGCCATGCTGATAGTGGAGTGCCTGGGCATTACTGATTCATCTCGCAAAGCAACTCTGCTACCATGTAAAGGAATAGGAATATTGAGAGTGCCTCCCATGCATTCTCTATTCAGCATTTTGTAGTAGATCAGTGTAAGCAAACACCCCCGCAACCTGTAAAAAGAGGGGAGTAGCTTTCTACTACAAGGTTTTCTGATTATAAAAATTCTCGGTGTTACAGAGTCCAAAATACAGAGCAGTGATTACAGATTTTAATTGTAATTTAGGAAATTACTTTCTGGGTTCTTTCTCTTGTTTTGTGAGCTCAACATTAGGTTATGAAATACACATTGAGCCTTAAGTGTAGAATAATTTATTAGTAAACATTACATAAGAACATAAGAAGAACTCTGCTGGATCAGGCCAAGGGCCCATCTAGTCCTGTTCCTGTACCTTGCAGTAGCCTCATCAGATACCTCTGGGCGCGCATGAGAAAACTAGATACCCATCTCCTGATACCACTCCCCTGTGTCTGGCACCTTCCTTTTAACCATAGACATAACACGTATTTCCATCATGGCTTGTAACCTGCGATGAACTTTTCCTTCACAAATCTGTCCAGACCCTTTTATTTAAAAGGCATGTTTAAAGGCACCGGATGCCATCACCACATCTGGTGGCAAGGATCCTTCTACAGCCTTGATACAAGGGGTTTTGGAGATGTAGGTAGAGTAAGAGACAGAGAAAGAAGATCAGTTTGAGGTCAGGGAACTTAGACAAGTTTGAGATCAAGGAACTTTGTAGAACCCTAGAAGCCTCTTTTGGGGCAAAAAATCCACCCAGGAATCTAGTTGGAGAGTACTATATAGTGCAGTGTCATTTTTGTGAATTCCCATCTATGCTTAACCTGCGTACTGTGTATGTGCAAGTAGATAATTTGTGCACAGACCATGTCGTGTAATGAATAGGGTGAAGTACTATGGCCCTGGAGATCTGGGTTCAAATCCCCATTCAGCCATGTAAACACATTGGATGTGCGTGTGTATTGAAACTGGGAAAACTCGCTCCTTAAATATCTCATTTCCCTTCAAAGCCCTGTTAGATTTGCTATACGTCAGCACTGACTTGACGGCACATGGCTTTACAACCATATGTATTGGTGAAAACCATTTCTCAGTAGCTTAAGTCTCTGGCTGTGAGACTGAGAGTTTGATTCCACTGTACCTCCTTGACATGGGCTGGACTGAATGATCCTTTCTTCCTTTCTTCCTTCCTTCCTTCCTTCCTAAACAAACAAGTCTTCTTATACCTCATTGCAAGAAAGCAAAACCTGACATAAAACCACAGACCAATCTTGGTTCAGAAAAAGGGGTTAGGAGGGTATGGGTCTTAAAAGAACCAGTTTTAGGACAGCTGGGAGTTGTACAATATTCCAAAAACGTGACTCTTCCAGGCTTTGCTAGGCCATAAAATTCTACCTTCCTAAATGTATCAACCCTGTTAGCATACCTAAGGGAAGAATGTCATCTGCATTCACCCAGATTATTTTGTGGCAAGCAAAGAGTAGAAAAGCCTGGGGTGGTGGTACCACACCAATGGACAAGCAGAACAACAAACATACAGTAAGGTGAGTCAGAAGAGTGTGCTACCTTATGTCCCATACCTGAGTAGAAGAAGGAAATATGTCAGCAGATCTTCATCAAAAGAAAATTGTTTTCAGTCACTGACATTAAGATTCATTTCATCCCAAATAGGGCACATGCAATAATTGTTGGTTAAATCTGCTACAGGGTTTGAAACCAATTGACCTGTCCCATTTGATACACAGTTTCGCCATCCCTGCACGAGTTGAAACAAGGACAGACAAATTAAGTCTAGATCAGATCAGTTGTGAGTGTTGGTACATGAGTCTATCACACACCATTTCTCCCTTACAAGTCCTGTAGCAGTTTCTGATCTGCTATGAAGAATCAGATTGTTTCATTAAATAATGCTTGAAAAATCTGTCAAACCCGAATGGAAATGTGAGGGAAGAAAAATGGCAGGAGATGTTCATCATTTTACTCTGTGCCCATTTACAAATTCTTGGATTTTATGGCATTTATAGGATGTGTAAAGGAATGTAACAAATTGAGTATTTGTGCCTTGTCATATTTAAAAACCCTGTTGTAGAATTACAGTATATTTATTTTCTAAATTGATTTATACAGATGACTTTCTTCTTCTTTTTTTAATAAAAACATTGTAATAATGCCAGTGAGATTTATTTGTATAGCTCACACATATCCTCTGTATACACTGAGATATATGCATGATTTCTACCAAGCTAGGGCTTTATACACATGGTTATACAGTTTTCCTATACATGCCTGCCAATTTTTGGTCTGGGACTAGAGCCAAAGTGAAGCAAATGATTCAAATACTGCAGGTAACAAGCACAACCCCATTAAAAAAATTAAAATCTTTCCCTGGTTTCCATTGGTGTACATTCTACATTGTAGAAGATGCTTGGGTCTAGGGCAGTGGGTCCATATCTTGGGTTCCCAGATGTTCTTGATCTCCAATTTCCAGAAGCGTTTAACACTAGCTGTGCTGGCCAATATTTCTAAGAGCTGTAGTCTAAGAACACCTGGAGACCCAAGGTTGGGAACTGATGCTCTGGGTCAGAGGTGGCAAACCTTCAGCAGACCAGAGGTTTTGGACTTCAACTCCCAGAATCCCCAGCCTGTGCTGCTAATGATAAAGAACTGTGGGAATTGTAGTTTAAAAATACAGAGTGCCAAAGGTGTGCTGCTCTCTTCATCAAGGGTAAGGCTTGAGGAAAACCAGTAGAGAAGCAGTGGGTAGACATTCAGAGAGGGCAGCCTCTGCCCAACTGTCATGAAGGATATACAAACACACCTGAGGCTCCTGAGAGTGGAAGTAGAATCAGTGGGTAGCTGTGTAGAGGTGGACTTTTTGACTAAACATTGTAAGATTTGTAACTGTACAAGCTGCTGGATGATGAAACAATTTATCTCACAAAGTAGAGAACTACCTTTCCCTCAGGAGGAGCAGAGCTTGGATGACCATCTGTGATGCCTGCCACTTCTGCCCAAGGTTGGGCTGGGGGCAGGAGGATTTCTTTAATTATAGTCTTTGTGAACTCCAGAGTTGTGTTGTTGCTAGAACAGGCCTTTATTAAGGTCAGGTAGTGGGGTACCCTTCAGGTTGGGTGCCTTGAACCTCTTCTTCCAGTACTCCATGGGGGAACTGTCTATGTTTCTTTCACCACCACCCCATTGCCCATTTTCCTTAACTAGATCCCGGTTCCCTTCAGTGATCCACCAGAATCCTCAGTCCAGCATGGGGACTGAGTTCACCACACTGATCCCAGCCCGCCAATGGCCCTCAAGGAGTGCCAGTAGTAACACCAGGCTGATGGAGGTCCTCCTGCAAATCTTCCCACTGCCTGTTCTGTTGGTACTGTTGGCACCTCTTCCTCTTCTGGTGCCTCTTCTGGTTGGCTGTGGGGTCTTCTGAGTTGTAGCTTGGTTGGGCAGTGGGGCCTAGGGAGGGCAACAATGAATGCTTCCCTCTCCTTGCCCTCTACCTAGAGTAGAACTGTCCTGTTTGCCAGTCCGTGGGTCCAGGAGTAGCAGAGGCCAGTTCTTGCCCAGGTTTCAGACGATGTGTGGTAGTGGTGGTGGTGTCTCCTCACAGACCTTTGCCATGAGTCCAATTATGGTGACATGCAGGTTCCACCCACCCCCATTCCCATCCTCCTTTCCCTTCAAGCACAGCGCCTCCTATTCTTCCCTCTGCCCTTCTAGGTGTGGCTCATTATCTGCCACTCTCCCACCTCAGGGCTTGTTCCTGCCTTCCATGCCCTCAGGCCACCCTGCTACTGGGGTCTGCAGGTCGTGCACTAGGGGAACATGGGTCTGAGGTGGACTGCCCACTGGGGTCAGCCAGAGCATCCCCTTTGTGCCATCTTTAAATGCAGTACTTCCATCCTATGGTGTAGATCAGTGGTTCTCAACCTGTGGGTCCCCAGATGTTCCTGGACTGCAACTCCCAGAAGTCTTCGTCACCAGCTGAGCTGGCCAGGATTTCTGGGAGTTGCAGTCCAGGAACATCTGGGGACCCACAGGTTGAGAACCACTGGTGTAGATTCTATATATGGAATGGGGGTTGGAGCAGATGACCTTCAGGTTACCCTTCAGCTTTTAAAGTCTGTGAGTACAGCTTCTACTTTCCCAGACTGAACATACAGCATCTTCACACATCTCACTTTATTATCTTGAGAATGAAGTAGACATGTGCTAAATGTCATCTTCTTAGCCTGAATGGAAAATGTATAGAATTTAGATGAGTGTTAAATCGGGAGCATTCATATATTGGTGATAAACATGAACTAATGTGCTTCATGAAGGCAGCCAGAAAGACAGAAATAATGAAATATTCTTTTGTTCTAATGCAAAACACAGCCATATGCAGTTGCTGCCAAAAAACCCATTGCGCTGAGAGCATTGGACCTTCCCAACCGTCAGCAGAGCTGAGAGAACGCACCAGGATCAATGAGGATTCAAGTGAGTGCAGATAAAAGAAAGCTTTTTGATCAGGGAAAGAAAGGGGGAAGGGGAGCGGTCAATTACCAAGTCAAAGTTTGGTGTAATTATGTGGAAGATCCATGACAGGATCTCCTGGTGTTTTGTTTTCCTTTTATGCAGTTGTTGGGAGACTATGAATTTGCTTAGATAAGCAGTGCCAGGAGATTCATCCTTGATCCTGTCCATTGCCTTCCAATCTAAACTGTTCCACTGATGTTACAGTAAGCTAATGCAGTGGTGCCATCAATGCAAGAGTCCAGACGGCTCTTTAATACAGTAACGTCGGCTTACATTTTGAAGTGAAATGTGCATATTACCCCAGAAAGATGGGCAGAGGTGGTCTGAAAAGCCAACATCAAAAATTATCAAAACAGTGCCATTATTTCCACCTACCTGGCCTGCAGAAGTAACAACAGCTACAGGGGTAGAGAGTACGGTTGTGCCACTTGCTTTTTTTTTAAAATTCCAACTCCCAGAATTTTCCAACAACTCACCAGATAGAATTCTGGCAACTGCTGCCCATAGACACACATCTATACCTGCACACACCTATGTTTCACTCACCTGGAACAGTCTGTGTTGAGCCTACTTCCGGGTTTTTTTTAAAGTTGCCCCAGTGCTTCGTGGGTGGACTAGGTCCTTGTATAAAGTGCCATCTTTCTCCTCATTAGACTCTTTATATGGCTTCCCTAAAGAACTAGACCAGGCATGTCCAAACTCCGGCCTGGCGGGCAAATGCGGCCCGTTTTAAAATTTCGAGTGGCCCTCAGCCACTTCTCTCCGAGGGCTCAGCCTGTCACTCATCCCCACCAACCGCCCCTACCTGTGCCATCTGGAAATGTCACTTTGCAGTTTCATGGTTTGCCTGCCCTCCCTGCCTCCCTCTGTCCCCCCAGCCACCTACCCTGCCTACCCACTCCTGGCTCCATTGCTGCAGTGTCCTCACCACTTCCTTGTGATGGGGGGGTGGCATATGTGCGCAGCGATGCATCTTGGCTGTGCGTGGGCCGATTCCCAGGCCATGCAACAGCCCTTGGGCCCTTGAAACTGGAGTGTTTGTGGCTGCTGCAGATGCGTGCACGACCATGCCCTTTCTCCCCCCTTCAGGCTGAATAGTCGGCCCGTACACATCTTCACCTCACCAAATCTGGCCCTCCTTGCAAAAAGTCTGAACTAGACCTTTCACAAAGACCTGGGGCTCCTAGGAGGCACAGGGGCTATTTATTTTAGCCCCAGAAGTAGGACCAAGACAGCTCGGAAGATAGGGCCTCTTACAGGTGAATGAAATGTAGGTGTCTGTTGGTTTGTGTCTGTGGGCAGGACCTCCCAGGATTCAATCTGGGGGATTCTTGGACAGTTTTGAAAATTAGAGCCATCATCCCCATGAGTGGCACACCCCAGTGGGGATACACGATGACATGGAGTAGAAGGAAAGGACGATACCAAGGGTGAGAAATGTGGCCTCCCTGAACAGGGAGTCCTCCAGAGAGCAGAAGTGGAATCTTTGGGTCCAGCAGATCTGGAGGGACAACATATTTCCCAGCTTTGAGATATCCATTTTCTTCAGTGTTGCTACTTGAGACAAAACTAGTGTAGTTGATATGTTTATTCCTTTTTACACAAGAGGTGCTTTCTCATGTGGTTCACATTGTCTGTCATAGCGCAATCCAGTATCTTGCATTGGTTCATTGAAAGGTCAACAGGGGCATAATTTGCAAGTCTGATGGCTCAGCCATGTGTCTTTTGAGAAATCCTCTTTTGGAAGGAAAAACAACTTAAGGTGACGGAAATACTTTCCTTTGCTTTAACAGACTTAAAGCCTGACTTGCCCATGAAAACAAAACAATCAAATAATCAAGGTATTGGGTTATGAATCTTTCATATTAAAATTTAGTTTGGCCTTGGGACTTGTTTACTCATGTTTGCAAGTGCAATGTTTGAAGAACTCGTAGATCTTTGCTACACCATGATCTGAAAGTTAGCCTTCGCTATCCATGTTGGCATCCAGCCTCTTCTCCATTCCTCTGAATTGTACAGAGTGTAAGGGCCTTTTCACACGACCCCTAAGATCCGCTGGTCCCTTAAATTCGGACCAGAGATCTTGGGGGTTCATTTCTATTCCTGTGTCCCTACCCCTCAGCACTTCCTGCTCCTGTCGGCGTGAGGGGGGGGAGGGAAAAAAAGGACAAAAGAAGCCTTTACTAACCTGCCGGTGCCGGTTGAAGTTGCCACGAGCCCCGTTACTTCCTGGTTCCGTCTCAAGGGGCTCTTAAAGGGCGGGTGGCAAAAAAACAACAGACAAGCCAGGAGAGCCTGGCACTCTTATCCGCATCAAATTTTTTTCACCTCCAAAGAGAAGGTACAAGGAAAGTGCGCTGGGTCGTGCTAAAGTGGGCGGGGTCACACTTAATTGTCTCCAAACTCCGGAGCTGGTGGGAAAACATTTCTAAGCTCCGGAGCTGGGAGCCATTTGCAGCGCAGCTTAGGGGTCGTGTATAAACACCCTAAGTGGCTCTCAAGAAAACCAGCCATGATCAGATGCCTGCCTCTGAATGAATCCTGACAACACCTAGCCCACAACACCTGGCTCAGATAAAAGTCTTTATTCTCAGAACCAGGCATTTGGGTTTACATGACACTGAAGAACACCTGGATGCTTCCATCTCAGATTGATGGCACACTAAGAACAAGATATCAAGCTAGTGGGTACAACAGGGAACCTTTTCAGCTGCTATCTTGCAATAGCATTTAGCGCAGAGCTTGGAGAGTGACACAGGCTGATTTTACACGACCCCTAAAAATCCGCTGGCAACTTAAATTCAGATCCCCACAACATGGTTTTTGTTCTGCTTCCTGTGTTCCCACCTCCTACACTCTATTGCTTCTGTCTGCGGTGAGGGGAGAGAGAAAAAATGCAGGCTCACCTCCGCCTGCCGTGGGCAGCAGCTAATTGTTCCAGCCCGTTAGGATTCCTGTCTGTTAAAAGGGGGGGGGGCAACAAAAACAAACAAAAAAGCAGAGGAGGGCCAGGCATGCAATGCTTTAAAACCGCAACAAGGATTTTACCTCCTCCAGACCAGGTACTTGTAAAATGCGCTGGGGCACGCTTAAGTGGGCGTGATCATACTTCTTTTTTTTAAAGACCGCTGCTGGTGGTAAAACAATTTTATGCTCCGCATATGTGAGCATTTTTCAGTGGATTTTAGGGGTCGTGTAAAAGCAGCCACAGTTACCATGGGTGACTAGCAGACTCTGTTGAGCATGGTACCCCTTTCTTCTCTTGCAGTGGAGTGAGTGTGTGATTCATTCTCATCCCTCCTCCTCTGCCAATAGGGGTTTTACATCACCCCATAGTAGGACCTTATCCTGTTCAATATAAGCACTAGTCATTTTAAGCTTCATATATGGAAACACCCTTACAAGTCTGAAGTTGAATGGACAATGACAAGGAAGCATTGACACAGATGTCAAAATCCTCTTACTTGGCCATAGCAGCATAAAGCAAGTACTCTTGGATTGCCTTGAGTTAAGAAATCACCATGGAGCTTTATCTTTTGCATATTGAGTTGGGTGACTCTGTATGGGACTGATGAAATGGCAGTTTCTTACCTGGATGCTTCAGTAGTTATAGTAGCTATGCAAGAGGTGATTTTTTTTGTCAAGATGGATAAGAGACATGTTTCAGAAGAAGTCATCACGTTAAGTCTGACAGAGCAAGGATGGGGAAGAACCTACAGACTTGTGGCACCTTGCTAATTCTTCATGGCAAGAAGGTTTCATGGACTGGAACATAGCATGCATCTAATGAAGTGGACACTTGTGAAGGATTACTGGCATTATTAGTGCCATACTAAATCTATTAGTGTTTAAAGTGTACAAGACTCTTTACTGAGTAATTTCCTAGAAGTATTACTGAAACAGAGAGCTTTCTATGGCTGAGTGGTTTGATAATGATGAGTGTGCTTTGATGATGATGGGAGCTTCAGTTCAATATATATGGAAATGGAAAGAATACTATTTTAAGTTAACATATCCCTTATAAAAAGAAGCATCTGCATCTGAGCACATCTATGCAGAACACAATTTCATTTCCATGCTTGATTGCAAAGGAGACTTTAACCTCCATTTATGTAAGCAGTCAAAGAGGGCAGTTAAATGCTCCTGAAGGCTTATCGTTTACAGTTGCGTACCCATAAAAGGCAGGAATAGGAAATGTTCGGAATGTCTCCACCATCTCTCTTTTTCCATAGATAAGTGCCTTTGCACTATGTGAAAATAACTTTTGGTCTTCATTTTAATGAGGAGCTTAACATTATAAATGGAAGCCGATTATACTTAATGGCACAAAAATATGTCCTAAATGGGAAGAGAATGAGGTGATGATTAAACCTGTATAGGTGACTCTGTACCATGTGCTCCATCTGCCAAGTCGACGATCAACAAAGACTAAGAGTATAACCCGTACACTGGAAATCAGATATGTATTAGAAGCACCCCTGGTCCCACACTGAGTCTTCAGGCAGACATCTGGTTCTAGTGACCAAAGATAATAATAATAATAATAATAATAATAATAATAATAATAATAATAATAATAATAATAATAATAATAATAATAATAATAATAATAATAATAATAACTTTATTTTTATGCCGCCTTTCTCCCCAAAGGGAGAATGCCATCAGGAGAGCCAAAAGAAGAGGGGAGGAAATAAAGGAGCTGCAAATTCCCATCTTAAACAAGCGTCATGCGCTTTAGAACATGGTCATTTGACAGCTGTGTGGTTTCCTGACCCAAAACCACCTGATCCTTGCATTTGCAAGCCAGATGACATACCATGTGACCTTAAGCTACATTTATCTAGCCTACTCCATCCCACTCCAATTTGCCTTTTTCTGCTCATAGTGTGTGCATTAACACAGCCTCTCTGACAGATAAGGCATAAAGAATGGTGTCAAGTGGTCCCAAGTAGGCACTCGTGCTGAAGTATGCAAGAAGTACCTTTCAGATTAGGCCAGGGTCCACTGAGTTCAGTGTTCTTTGGAAGAATCCCAGTAACAGCAGATACTTGGCCAGCGTTCCACTGATGGACTAGCGGAGCCTTTGAGAAAGGATCGGTGCCCACTAGCAGACCATGCACTTTGCATGCAGACAACCATAGTTTCAACCCTTGGCATCACTATTTAAAAGGTGATCTGCAGGATCTCTGCCTGAGACACTGGTGAGCTGGTGCCATTGAAGAGTAGTTAATACTGAATGCAGGAACAAACAGTCTGACTCGGTTATTTCTTTATTAGTTATATGTTTATCCTCCAAACACTTGAAGCCAGCATGCATGTCTTTTCTTCTCCCCATTTTATCCTCAAGATGTCCACGTGGAGTAGGTCAGGCTGGAAAGCAATTACTGTCACAAATGTATAAAGTGGCTTTCATAGGTTTTGGAGGGATGGGGGGCAGCTGATATCCTAGATCCCAGTCCAATACTCTCTAACCAGTGATTCCCAACTTTTAGGTTCACGGATGTTCAATGAACTCTTGGCCTGCACAGCTAGTGGTGAAGGCTTCTGGGAGTTTTAATCCAAGAAACATCTGGGAAACAAGGATGAGAACCAGTGCTCTAACCATTCTATTGCACTGACAGCATCCTGGGTTCTGCCATGTACTGTGACTTACTGCTTTCCCATGAGAAAATGGGAATCCTGTAAGATAACTAGCTCCTGTCTATTCATCACTGGTTAGGTCTCATCTTGAGTACTGTATCTAGTTCTGGACACTGCAGTTCAAGAAAGATGCTGATAAATTGGAACAAGTTCAGAGGAGGGCAACAACGATGATCAGGGATGGAAACTAAGCCTTATGAGAAAAGACTGAAAGAACTGGGCATGTTTAGCCTGCAGAAAAGGGGAGGGGAGGGGAGATACTTTTCAAATATATTCTTGAATGTTACAGCTGGGATCTGATAGCTGTTGTGAGCTTTTGGGGCTGTTTGGCCGTGTTCTGGAAGTTTTTATTCCTGAGATTTCGCCAGACTCTATGGCCGGCATCTTCAGAGGGTAAGGAGCTCAGGGAACTAGGAGTTCTCTCTGTGCTCTGGGGTTTAGAGTGAATATACTCACTCATTCTATACCACAGAGCACAGAGAGAACTCCTAGTTCCCTGAGCTCCTTACCCTCTGAAGATGCCAGCCACAGAGTCTGGCGAAATCTCAGGAATAAAAACTTCCAGAACATGGCCAAACAGCCCAAAAAAACTCACAACAACTAACTTTTCAAATACTTGAAAGGCTGCCCTACAGATGATGGGGAAGGATCTGTTCTCAATCAACCCAGAGTGCAGGACACGCAACAATGGGCTCAAGTTACAGGAAGTCTATTTTCGGTTGAATATCAGGAAAAACATCCTACCCATGAGAGCAGTACGGAAATGGAACCAATTACCTCAAGATATGCTCCAAGGTATTCAAAAGGACTTTAAACAACCACCTTGCTGATATCCTTTGGTTTGTATTCCTGCATTGAGCATGGAGTTGGACTTGATGGCCTTACAGGCCGCTTTCAACATCATGATTCTATGATTCTGTCTTCCTCTGAATTTACTCCTTACCCTTAACAGCAACAGTAAAACCAGAAGGGAGATGATAAGATGCAAGATACACAGAATACATTTGTCCAAATCCTGTTTGACAGCTAGTTGTGTATAATTTACATTGTGGATTCTCTCAGCAATGTCCTGAGGTCAAAGCATTATTTATTTCATTGCATGAAAACATCTCCATTAATTTTAATTGGAGCTGCAAAAACAGACTCCCTGTACACCTGTCTGAAAATAACCCAGAATCATGTACCAAGTTATCAAGGCAGATGGAAGGGATGCTTTATTGTACTGCTCAGCTGACTATGACAAATGCTGCTTCCAAATATCCCATTCATAACGTGGGTTTGTTTGTTTTTTACCCAGGAGAGACACGACACCTTCCTCCTGTGTTTTGCTGTCATTTTGACAGCAACATAATGTTGTAACATCCATTCTGAAAAATCATTTTTAATTTTCAATCACTTGTACATTTTCAATTAATTTTCAATCACTGGTACATTCAATCACTTTCACATAAGGATGTTTAGAGGTACTGAATTAAAGCAGAGCTTAAAATGTTAGCTGCCATTATTAATTTTTTCATTGTTGTTGTTGTTCAGTCATTCAGTCGTGACCCCACGGACCAGAGCTCGCCAGGCCTTCCTATCTTCTACTGCCTCCCGGAGTTTGGTCAAATCCATATTGGTTGCATTGAGGACACCATCCAACCATCTCATTCTCTGCCGTCCTCTTTTCCTTTTGCCTTCAATCTTTCCCAACATCAGCGACTTTTCCAAGGACTCCTCTCTCCTCATGAGGTGGTCAAAGTACTGGAGCCTCAGCTTCAAAATCTGCCCTTCCAGTGAACATCCAGGGTTGATTTCTTTCAGGATGGATAGGTTTGATCTCCTTGTAGTTTAGGGGACTTTTAAGACTCTCCTCCAGCACCACAGCTCAAAAGCATCGATTCTGCGGTGATCAGCCTTCTTTATAGTCCAGCTCTCACTCCCATACATCACTACTGGAAAAACCATAGCTTTGACTATCCTGACGTTAGTTGGCAAAGTGATGTCTCTGCTCTTTAGGATGCTACCTAGGTTTACCATTGCTTTCCTCCCAAGAAGCAGGCGTCTTTTAATTTCGTTGCTGCAGTCGCCATCTGCAGTGATCAAGGAGCCCAAGAAAATAAACTCTGTCATTGCCTCCATTTCTTCCCCTTCTATTTGCCAGGAGGTGATGGGACCGGTGTCCATGATCTTAGTTTTTTTGATGTTGAGCTTCAGCCCATTTTTTCACTCTCCTCATTCACCCTCATTAAGAGGTTCTTTAATTCCTCCTTTTTATTAGCAAGGTTCAAATGGGCAAAGCTACGTCTTTAGTCTACAGCTTTTTGAAAGCTTCAAGCAGATTCTTGGAAAAGTAACTTTTCCTATTTCAAAGGAAAATTCATTTGTCATTGTTAAGAGCAGTTGTAAAAAAATCATGTTCATTATGTTAATTAAAAGGGGAAGAAACCAAAGTCAGTCTGCTAACCAGAGCACCCATTCCACACAACAATAAAGATGAAATGAGGAATTCTGGTTAATTTGAAAACTAAAATAGACTCTGTGATCTTGTGAGTGTAAAATTCGGCGACTGCAGCGGGTCCAAAATGCGGCGGCCAGACTGGTGGTGGGTGTGCGCCGATTTGAGCACATCACCCCAGTTCTGGCCCACCTGCACTGGCTACCCGTTGCAGCCCGAATTAGATTCAAGGTCCTGGTTTTGGTTTGCAAAACCCTCCATGGTCTAGGACCTGGCTACCTGACAGAGTGGATCGACCAGCGGTCAACTTCGGCCCGTCTGACCAGGTTGTCACGGGCGCACATGCTGCGTGTGGCCACGCCCAGGGAGGCTCAGAGAACTTCCACCCGTACCCGAGCCTTCTCTGTGGCCGGCCCGACCTTGTGGAATCATCTCCCAGCAGAAATGCGCCTAGCAGAGTCCCTGCCTGCCTTCCGGAAGGCATTGAAAACCTTGCTCTTCCGGGAGGCGTTTGGGTGACCTGAACAATTTTTCCCCCCGCCATCTGCATCTCTGGTATTACTGTTCTGCTTGCTTATTTTATTAGTTTAATTTATTTTGCTGTTATTGTAATTTACTGTCCTGCTAATTTGTTGTAAACCACCCAGAGTTCCCCTCTAGGAAGACGGGTGGTATATAAGCTCCATAATAAATAAATAAATAATAAATAAATAAAAGAAGAGAAGCAAGAGGGTTTCATATAAGCACAAGGTCCATGCTAGAAAAATGTAGCTACTATTTACATCTAAAAGGCTTATTTGCATACCTCTTCTCCATCTCCTTCGTCCAAATCCTGTCAGGCTGAAAGGTATAGATTCTGAAAAGTCAATCTGCAACGTCTGATTAATCTCGGAATAGAACAAGCACCTACTAAGTGTTCAGTACCACCTGACATGGGTTGCCTTGAGCAGTAAAACCCTGAGTTCAGGTAGTTTGTAGCACAAGAGCTTCCATGGACACCGCAAATGTAAGATTTGAATTTATTGCTACACAGTCTTCCCAGTCTGTCTCCATATCCATTGTGTTAGGCTTGATAATGCGCAGATCCCATGATTTTTTTGGACTGTCCTTCATGCTAGGTTCCACTTACCCACATTTTTTTAATCATCCAGAAGCACCTTTATTAATTCCTGGCTCATCCTTGTGTCAGTGTCTCACGGTGTTCATTTTCACCATGGAGCCTGAAGGGAGAGGCAGCTGATCTGTCAAACCTTTCGAGGCCTGCTGAATGCTTCTGTTTATGCTAACTGGATTTGATTAATTGCGCTTCTCTTGATAAAACACTCCCACGGCTTGCCAGCTCTACTTTTCCAGCACAGATAATGTGCTTAACACTCCTGTTGGCTGGCAAATGCCCGGAAGTGCCTTTCCTGCTCAAGATCCGTTTCTGTTTGTTGTGTCCTTTTATGGAATAATCTGCTCTGGGACTTCAAATGACACAGAAACCCATATACAGTAGTGGCTCATGGTCTGGGTTTTTATTTTTACTTCATCATCCACCCCTAAATCTGCTTTCTACTAGAAACTGCTGAGAGAGAAAACACAAGGGAAGGGAAGAAGGCTGAGAGGGGATAAGATGGCTATGTTTAAATATCTGAAAGGATGTCACACTGAAGAAGGGACTGGTTTATTTTCCATGCCTTCAGAGACTAGGACGCGGGGCAATGGTCTCAAACTACAGGAAAAGAGAATCAGTTCAAACATTAGGAAGAAATTCATGACAGTTAGAGCTGTTCGGTAGTGGAATATGCTGCCACGGAGGGTGGTGGAGTCTCCTTCTTTGGAGGTTTTTAAGCAGAGGCTGGATGGCCATCTGTTGGGAGTCCTGTGATGGGGGTTCCTGCCTGGCAGGGAGTTGGACTGGATGGACCTTGAGGTCTCTTCCAACCCTATGATTCTATGATTCTAACTGAAAGTGAAAGATTGGGGACAAGGGGATTTCCTTTTCCATAGGCATAGTAATAATTGTCATCATCGGGTGCCATCAAGTCGATTCGTACTTATGGTGAGCCTTTTTGGGGTTTCTTACGCGGACAGCACTCAGAGGTTCTTTCCCATTCCTTTCTTCTGGGGGCACCCTGGGTCTGTGTAGCTTGCCCAAGGCCACACAGGTTGGCTTTACTCACAAGAGGCATAGTGGGGAATTGATCTCCTCGTCCAGATACCAACACCACTGAGCTATCCAGCTAGCTTTCCCACTGGCATAAGCTTGCAGGGAAGAAAACAAACAAAAAAGACTTGCAACAAGCTATGGAGAGGTCTCTTTATCGCTCAAGTTACCTACCTCACTGGGACATCATGAGGATAAAGTGGGTGGGAGGGGAATCACGTGCCAAAGAAATTTGGGTCTTGAGCTTCTCTGAAGGGGGAAAAAGTCTAGAAATGTAGTTAATACGAAAAAGACAACAAACACAGGAAGAAATAATGCTATTCATTTCAAACACTGGCAGAAATAAAGCTGCTTCAATAGAAGGCACACTCCTTCTCACTTTATGACCTTAGCTTCTAGGGAGCCTCTCAGCCAACAAGGAAGTAAATGAAACAATAATTGGATGGGTCTTTGCAAACTGGCATTTGCATATACTGGAATGTAATTGCCTTTCCTGTTTGATCAAGTTCAAGAGCACAAAAGGAAACATTCATGTTTTTTTGAGCAAATCTTTTCCTATGTTGAAGTGAAGGGAGGGAGTAGAAATTTCACAAAAAATATGTAGTTGGGAAAATATGAAGTGATGGCAAATGCTTCAAAATGCATTGATGTTGACCTGTGCCAATGGCATGCAGTATACTGTGCTATCTAAAGGCCACTTATTATAACTGAGTAGCCTCGTGGTACAGTGGTTAAATGCCTGTACTGCAGCTATAACTGTGCTCATGAACTGGGGTTCAATCCCAGGTGGCCGGCTCATGGTTGACTCAACCTTCCATCCTTCTGAGGTCGGTAAAATGATTACTCAGTCTGCTTGGGGGTGGGCAATGTGTAGCCTGCAAAATTAAATTGTAAACCACCCAGAGAGTGCTTAAAGTGCTATGGGGCGGTATACAAGCAGAATGCTTTGCTCCCCCCCATCTCTTTGCATCTCCAGAAGGTTTTGAAACATGAGCCCCACAGTCCTTACATCATGAAAGATCATAATGCTTATCCTATTAAAACAGGGGTATACAACTTTGTCATTTTTTGTCTGCTGCAGCCCATTGGCAGTACATGGAGAATGTCCTTCCAGATTCCCCTGCTTTGAGTTGCCCTCCTCAAGGGATTTCCCTGTGCCAAGTGCATTTTTTTCAACCTCATGCTAGCATGGGCCCAAATAAATGCTACAGAGCCAAGTCCTTATCATCTTTGCAGTAGAAAGTATGATGCATTCTTTTCCCTTGCATGCAGTGGGAAAGAAAGGAGGTAGTACAGTACATACCTATTGGCAAGAGTCCTGTTGGGTCAGTGACACCTGCATAAGGTTGGTGACATCATCAACAGGCAGAGTTTACTGGTAATTAAAGGGCTCTAACTTCAGTCTTGGAAAACACTGAACTCGACCACAATGAAAATGATTGCAGGCAAGGTATGAGCTATTTAGGTTAACCCCCAGTCCCTGAAACTGAAGGAGGAACTTTTTGATTAGTGGCAATCTTCTCCTACCCAATAATGTTGTAATCCTTATGCAGGCATAATTTCCCCAGCAGAAATCAGGCCATTATGTCTTTAGATCTTAGGCATGAGAAAGTCATGGTGTTAGTTTTGCTTTGTCATGCTGGGCAAGGCAGTTTGCCCAGTGCAAAAGGTCTGGCCCTTCATAATTCCAGACCGTTCTCTTATATCCTCTTCTCTTTGTATCTGATTGTTGTTTCTTGACACATACAAACATTTAAAACTTGTAAACCTTATAGGTTTACAATAAAGACATTTAGGAAGACCCATAGGAAGAAACAGAATTTATTATGGTACTGTAATTCAGGAATCTCTTACTTGGAAGTCATCTGATTGATGGCATCTTGGGACTCACAGATGTCAAAAACTGCAGTTGCCAAAAATGCATGGGATCCCCTCCTGCTTTTCTGCTACATTTCAAATTGCTGCCATAGGTTTAGAAGAAAACCCAGCTGAATTGAATGCTCTTTGCTTTGTGCAACAATTCATATCTTTCTGAGGTCCTTGTCTACTTTGGGTTTGAATCGTTACAACCTAGCCCACCCCCTGCCTGATATTTCTCTGTTACAACATTACTAAATGAAATGTAACATTTCATTTTGATCTGTATTTTGTGATGCATTCATTGCTTTGCACCTCTGCAGACTTGCACAGTGTCTTAGAAAGCTCTTCTTGTTGTTAAATGCCGTCATGTTGCTCTCATCTTATGGTAACCCTGTTTATGTTGTTTTAAATAGTTTTTGCTGCTCCGTGTCTTATGGTATCAGTGAAACTATACACTTTTGAAGGCAGCCTTTCCCAGTCAGGGGTCATTTGGGTGCAGTGAACTGCAGTTCCCATCACTCATAGCCTGTAAGCAATAGGAAGGTTGATTTAGGATATTGCATATCTGTGCAATTTTTGTATAAGAATCTGGTTGGCCTCCTTTCTAGTACAAGATCTTCATCAGTATTAATGTGAAAATCCAGGTCTGCTGAATGTAGCCCTGCCTTATTCTTCTTTTGGGACATTGTCCGAAATTTATAAACGCACGCATGCACACACACACATACACACACTTTCATTCACCTGTCCACAATTCATAGACATTTCTTTTTGGACTACAAATCCCAGCATCCCCTACCAGCAAGTGCAAGGCAAGCTTGGATGAACTTCTTGATGTCAGTATGATCTTATTGTGTGTATAGTGATTTCTGTGATCTTATTGTGTATTATGTGTAGCCTGCATAATTAAACTGTAAACTGCCCAGAGAGTACTTGAAGTGCTGTGGGGCGGTATATAAGCAGAACGCTTTGCTTTGCTTTGCTTTTTTTAAAAATAATAATACAACTGAATTCTCAACTATCTGTGTCAACTAAATTCAGTAGCTTCAGATAAGCAATGTGTTAGATGTTATTGATTCATAGGTTTGCCATGATGGTTATGAAATTGCACTTAGCAACCTCCACAACCACCTACTACCATCACCAGATAATGCATAGCATGGAGAGGGCTGTTGTTTTCTTGATGTATTATGAAGAGCATATCAGAAAAAAAGAGTGGTCAAACCTAATTTATTACCACAAACAGGCTGCATGCATATTTGAAGCAAGATTTTTTTTTAAAAAAAAGCTGGAGTAGATGGGCTTTGGGGCTGATCCAGCATGGCTCTTCTTATGTTCTTAAGGCCTCACCACTAACTTTCCTCAGACTGACAAAGAGGCTTGGATGAATAGTGAAATGTTTCAATCTCACAAGAAAAGAAGTCCAGTTGCCATGACTCAACTTCCAGATAACCTCACCTGGATGACTGAGAATCTTTACCTACACACAAGCACTATTGTCTCTTACTATTCCTAACAGTCCTTGCCTGTTGTCTTCCATGTTTTTGATGATGCTTCTGGTTTCTTTTGTTTGTTGCAATGCCTTGTGGTACATGGAGAGAGCACAGATCTTAATCTTAGATCTGCATTTTGGGAGGCAAGGAAGATTACTAACCATGGCATTTTCCATACTTCAGCTCTGGGTTCTTTTTCTCACACAGCAGTTTAAGGGCCTTTTCACACGACCCCTAAGATCCGCTGGTCCCTTAAATTCGGACCAGACATCTTGGGGGTTCATTTCTGTTCCTGCGTCCCCACCCCTCAGCACTTCCTGCTCCTGTCAGCGTGAGGGGGGGGAGGGAAAAAAAGGACAAAAGAAGCCTTTACTAACCTGCCGGTGCCAGTCGAACTTGCCACGAGCCCGTTACTTCCTGGTTCCGTCTCAAGGAGCTCTTAAAGGGGCGGGAGGCAAAAAAACAACAGACAAGGCAGGAGAGCCCGGCACTCTTATCCACATCAAAAAAATTTCACCTCCAAAGAGAAGGTACAAGAAAAGTGCGCTGGGTCGCACTTAATTGTCTCCAAACTCCGGAGCTGGTGGGAAAACATTTCTAAGCTCCGGAGCTGGGAGCCATTTGCAGCGCAGCTTAGGGGTCGTGTATAAACGCCCTAAGAATTAACAAAGCCACTTGTCTGAAGTTCAACTTCGAAAGGCTTTGTTCTCCACCCATTCTCACTTCCTCCTACCTCTGATGCTAATCTTCCAGGCAGCAATCTAGATTTGCAGGAAGCAACTGTAGTTCAATTCATTTTGATTACTGTTAGGGATGCCTTAAATTGCCTGCTTTGTTCATCCCCCCCCCCCCCCGCCGCCACATGTTACCCCATGGGGACAGCTACAGATAGAGTCAGACCAGAAGCTGGCCCTCCCAGTATCTTTTCAGTGAATTGCAGGACCCCATCAGCTACAAAAGCATCCTTACCACTACTCTGGGTTGCTTTGGTGAGTGGTCTGTTTGTGGCACATGAGACAGCTGGCTTGGTTTTCCAGAGACACTCAGGTTTTGAATGCCAGATGTTTTGGACCACAACTCCCAGAATTCCAAGCCTAGACTGCCAATGACAAAGGACTGTGGGAGTTGTCGTCTAGAACATCTGGAGTGCTGAAGGTTAGCTACTGCTGGTCTAAGAGGTTAAAAAAACAACCCAGGAATTACAGACTGCTTGACCTTGAGCTGCCACTTGTTAGCAGGACATGCCAAACCAAAGAGCAGCATCTGAAATTGGAATGACTTCCTTTTTAGAATTTAAGCAAATAGAATAAGAAAACCAGAAAGCTTCTTAGAAAAATAGAAAGACAAGAATGAAACTAATTACGGCTAAGGTGGAGATGCTGAGAGGTCCTGAGATAGCGTATGTGAAATGCTTTGCTTACTGAGAGGGAGAGAGAGAGAGAGAGAGAGAGAGAGAGAGAGAGAGAGAGAGAGAGAGAGAGAGAGAGTGAGTGTTGTTGTTGTTGTTGTTGTCATCGTCATCATCATCATCATCATCATCATCATCATCATCATCATCAGCAGCAGCAGCAGCAGCAGCAGCAGCAGCAGCAGACGAGATAACTAAGCTGGATTTTGTATTACCAATTACTAGTCGAACGCTTCCCAAGCGTTTTGGACTACGTGATGTATTGGCGAATTATGTGAGCAAATCCCAGTAAGGTGTCTTTCTGCAGCTACTGATGGTGATTTTGTCAACTCATTATTATTATTATTATTATTATTATTATTATTATTATTATTATTATTATTATTATTATTATTATTATTATTATTATTATTATTATGACGTTATGGGAACAGCTACAGTGGATCGGGAGCACTATGGCTGTATGTGTGGTGATGTTTGGGAATCCACACTTCTTTAGATCTCCGCCCTGGAACTGGAAAAAATGCTTTCTTGTTGGGTTTTGGTTTTTGCTTTGTCATGCTCTAACTGGCAGTTTGCCCAGAGACAAAGGGAGTGGCTGTTTTATATCCTGCATGGTTTAAATCTGCCCTGTTTCTGACTGGCAGATGACCAAAACCAAACAAAAAACACCCTGTTTATTTAAAACTAGCCATTTCAACACTATGAAGCATTAACATTGTTTATAAAAGTCCCTAACTAGAAGACCTGTATGAATTACAGCACATGTCACTTGACTAAACACGCTTATTTGAAAGTGAAGTCTCTTTTAATGTCTTTGATGCATGATCCAAAAAGTAAGGCAAACAGGTTTATATTACGCCTTAGGCCTCATATTAAACGATACATAAGCAGGAAGGGAACAGCAGTTCAACAAAAGAATTTCAGAGGAAGACTCCAGCATGAAATTACTAAACTGTACTTTATCAGCAAGTTAGATTCCATGTATTCAGCGCTCAACCTAGATCAAGATTTTTCCGCTCCTACTGCACTTACTTAGTTCTGTATGGCTGTGTTACTGCTAATTGATAGTAGTCAGCATGCCTCTGTTTCAGTGATGGCGAACTTTTTAGAGACCGAGTGCCCAAACTGCGATTCAGAACCCACTCATTTTTGTAAAGTGCCAATACAGCCATTTTACCTGAATGTAGAAGGCTGTAAAAGGGCAATGTCGGGTGCCCACAGAAAGGGCTCTGAGTGCCACCTTTGGCACCCGTGCCATAGGTTCGCCAACACTGCTATATTGTGTACATTCTAGCTCTGCATCAATATCATCACAAACGGCACCATTTGGTCCCACTGTTAATGACTTCTCTAAATCCATGCATGTTCTTATGTATCTATTGAATTAGCATAACATTTCAGATATCTGGTGAAATTGTCTTGAATGCATAAAAGTATGTGCCCTAATAAATCTGCTATATTTAATCTTCCTCTAGTTTTTAAAAATCATTTAGTCTTTTGGCTAAGATCAACTGTAGTTGTGTTTTTTAAAATTTATAATCTTCTGCCTTTTTAGCATTTTAATTTTGGATATCGCAGCAGTGTATAAGTTACACTGGTCAGTTTATGACCCTCCAAATCCATCACTTAAGTGAGCATCGCATAGCAAGTTTCAGGAAGGCAGCCTTTTTAGCCCACCTTGGTGTACAGGACTATGTTAAGGTGGCCTTAAAGTTGTAACTTTAAGGTTGTCTTAAGCAACAATTTCTTAATATTTTGATAACAGATTTTGATACCTTCTCCTACAAGACAATATGAAACTCAACCTCTCTTATTAAATAAATATAAACATGTTTAATAACGTAAGAAGTTATGTTTTTCTATCCCAAAGGCAAAAGGCCGTGTTGAGTGCATGTGTAACAAAAACCAAACCACACCAAATTCATAGGCATGGTAGCATCTTGTAAGGTTGACAGATAAATAAACCTCAGCACCCACGTTCCTCCTCACATACACGTTTAGGCCACAGATTCAGACCTACAGTCGTTTGAACGCACCGAAGGTCCCAAAGCAATACATCTGGTTAAAATGCCACCATATTTTAATTTTTGTTACACAAGCTGAAGCAGGACTACATCTCCGAAAAGGGCTGAAAGAATTCCACTTGTAATGCTCAAAACCCAAGACCCAAAAGGGGCTCCGCTCTGCAAACCCACCCCTGCCCTATTTATTCTGCATGGTTTCATCCGAGACCCATCAATCTGAGAAAAATGTCCCAGGGATTACTAAAGAAACACGTAGAAGCACGTGGTGCAAAAGCTTGCAAGCCTTCAGCTGGTTTTGGAAGCATATAAACTGATTTATTGAGGCGGGTGGGGGGGGGAGAGGTAATATCAGAGTGCTGCTTAAACCCCAAAGGGTGAATACACACTCTACGATCTATTCGTGGTTCTTTGGTAGGGAGGGGAGAAAACAGCAAGTCATGCTTACGCGGCTTTCGAAGGAGCGTCCGCGGCGTTGAGCAAAGTTCGGAAGAAATTGGAGAACGAGGAAGAAGAGCGCGGAAGAGAGAGAGAGAGAGAGAGAGAGAGAATGAATGTGTGTGTGACGTTGCAGGAGGCCACGCCCACTCCCCCTTCCAGTCCTTGCACCGGGCGGCGCTTCCCCTATAAAGGAAGTCCCTGGCTTCCCTTTCGTTTTCCAGATGCCGGGCGGGCGCTGAACGTTGCGCGATCGGACCTCGCCATGGATGGTTTGCTGCCCGCCGGGTCCCCCCGGCAGAACCAGGTCGGAGATCACGACCAAGCAGTGAAGGTAAGGGACGCCAACTGTTCACCCTTGACTCTGCCCCCAAAGGAGGAGAAGGATCTCAACCCTTCCCACCCACCCCCAACTTTCCTCCGGACTATAGGCTGGCTGGTTAGGGGATTCTGGGCGTTGTAGCGTTACCTTCTTGAGTGACCCTCGTCATCTCTTCGGGGGCAGTAAGTCTACTCGAGTTCAGAGATCCATGCTGGCAGGGAAGGAAAGCTGGCAGGGCAGCCTTTTTTGAACGACTTCAAAAAGACTCCCTTCAGGACTCCATCCAGTGTATTCTTTCCTGGGACTAACTGGTGTTGAACTCTGTAGGGCTTGCTACTGAGAAGACCTCTTCAGGAGTATGGAGTAAGTCTCCCTATTGCCAGTGCTCTTGCTTCTACACCTCTGGGTTCCTAAGTCTTAGAGAAGTTGAGAGGAAGCAGGACTTGCAGTGGAGGAATAATAACACTCCCCTTTTCCACTCTCTCTGGGTCCCAAGTGGACAGTTGCCTTGGTGAAGTGCAGAGAGACCCCTGAACATTTTTAAGTGTTATTTATGCTTGCTATTGTTGGGACTATACCATGGGTTGGGCATTTTAGAGAGGCTCTTTAAAAAAGAATGCGGACTTTCCACAGAGTACTTCACTGATGTAGCTGTTTCATTTTTATGCCACTTTTCTCCCAGGGAAGATCCAAGCAGGCAGGGAGGAGAATGAATAGCTGAGGCATTTGATATTCAAGAGGAACAATGTGAGAAGCGGGATGGTGGGGTAGAAAAACTATTTGGCTGGTGTTTGTTGTACTGGTTAAGAGTCTTGAGAAAATAGGGATCCAAAACTGACTTGGCTGTAAAGCTCACTTCAGTTCCTTGAGCCAGGGGCGCATACACAGCCTGACCAAACTCACCAAAGAGTTATGAGGATGAAGGGGACCCAAGAGAGTACAAACACCATGCATAGAGTCATAGAGTTGGAAGAGACCTCAAGGGCCATCCAGTCCAACCCCCTGCTATGCAGGAATCCCCATCACAGTACTCCTGATAGATGGCCATCCAGCCTCTGCTTAAAAACCTCCAAAGAAGGCTCCACCACCCTCCGTGGCAGCATGTTCCACTGCTAAACAGCTCTAACTGTCATGAAGTTCTTCCTAAAGTTCCAATGGAATCTCTTTTCCTGTAGTTTGAAACCATTGCTCTGTGTCCTAGTCTCTGAAGACATGCTGGAAATGAAGAATCAACTAAAGAATGAATACTGCATGGTTGTGGTTACCTGCATCATGGCTGTTTGAGTCAAAGCACCAAACAGACCTTGTGGTCTAGTGCTTAGAGCAAGCTAGGAGCTCAGAAGACCTAAGTTCAAATACTCACTCAGTTATGGAAACTCCCTGGGGGAATGGCACTGGTAAAGTTTACTCCTTAAATGCCTTGCATATCTTGAAAACCCTATTAGGGTTGCCATAAGACAGATAAGACTGCATGCATGTACTGTAACTGTGATGGAATTGTCATAACCATATGGACAGTGTATTCAATAAATAAATATAGGGTGGTGCATCTAGGTAAAAAGAATGAGTTGCAGATATAGGATGGGAGACATATGGCTGGAAAATAGTACCTGTGAAAGGGATGTGGGAGTCTGGGTGGACCACAAATTGAACATGAGTCAGCAGTGTGATGCGGCAGCCAAGAAAGCCAATGCGATTCTTGGTTGCATCAACAGAAGCATTGTGTCTCTAGATCAAGGGAAGTGATAGTACCACTCTATTCTGCTCTTGTCAGATGCCACCTGGAGTTCTATGTCCAGTTCTGTGCACCTCAGTTTAAAATGGATGTTGCCAGCCTTGAACGGGTCCAGAGGAGGGCGATCAGGATGGTTGAAGATCTAGAAGAAATGTCTTATGAGAAGCAGCTTAGGGAGCTGGATAAGTTTAGCCTTACAAAAAGAGGCCGAGAGGGGATATGATAGCTATGTTTAAATATTTGAAAGGATGACACATTGAAGAGGGACTGGTTTGTTTTCCATTGCTTCAGAGACTAGGACATATAGGGCAATAGTCTCAAACTACAGGAAAAGAGATTCAATTTAAACATTAGGAGGAACTTCATGACAGAGCTGTTTGGCAGTGGAATATGCTGTCACGGAGGGTGGTGGAGTCTCCTGCTTTTGAGGTTTTTTAGCAGAGGCTGGATGGCCATCTGTCGGGAGTCCTGTGATGGGGGTTCCTGCATGGCAGGGGGTTGGACTAGATGGCCCTTGAGGTCTCTTCCAACTCTATGACTCTATAATAACTGAAGAGCCCTCGACCATCCAGGGGCCATATGCAAACCATTACAGGCATTGTTTACAGCAGGGGTCCTCAACCTAAGGCCCCGGGGCCGGATGTGGCCCCCCAAGGTCCTGAATCCGGCCCCTGGGACCAGTTGCAACCCCCCACCTGCCCCCTGTTTTGTGAGCAAGCCAGCCTCTGCAGCTGCTTTTGGACTGTGATCCGGCCCCCAGTGGTGTCTGGGGGGTGGTGGACCGGCCCGCTGTTTGAGGACCCCTGGTTTACAGTGTTCTCAGCAGGGATGCAGCTCTCACTTACAGGTATGATCAGCAGCTGGAGAGCGAAAAGATACCCTAGGACAGTGATGGCGAACCTTTTAGATTCAAAACCCACTAATTTTTCACAAAGTGCCAATACAGCAATTTAACCTGAATATAAGTGGCTGGGAAGGGGCAATGTCGGGTGCCCACAGAAAGGGCTCCGAGTGCCACCTTTGGCACCCGTGCCATAGGTTCTCCAACACTGCCCTAGGAATCCAGTCCAGCCCCTGTCAAAGGAGGCACTGTGTGGAATCAAACCCCAACCTCTGATTCCAAAGCTGGGTACCTAAACCCCTGAGCTCTTCTGTGTACACACATAGCTGGAATGAGGCAAGTACCAGAGATGTATTTTCAACTCTGGATGCAATACTTCCATCCTGTGCGATTGTGGTTTCCATAGGTGGGCAGTCAGCTACCTAACAGAAAAGGGCAGCAGTTCTTTCTGCATTTGTGCTGTTTAAGCTCCAGGTAGCATTAAAAACCAAACAGGAGTTCAAGCAGTTAATAGCAATGACTTGAACACTGAAGAAAGGCAAGGAGGGAAGTCATGTGGCATGACCAACCATCGGCATGGGGTTTTGTGGAAGTAACAAAGCAAAAAAAAAAAGCAAAGTGTTCTGCTTATATATCACCCCATAGTGTTTCAAGCACTCTCTGGGTGGTCTAACAATTAATTATGCAGGCTACACATTGCCCCCCTCCAAGCAGGCTGGGTACTCGTTTTACCAACCACAGAAGGATGGAAGGCTGAGTCAACCATGAGCCGGCTACCTGGGATTGAACCCCAGGTCGTGAGCACAGTTTTAGCTGCAGGACAGGCATTTAACCCCTGCGTCATGTGACTCTTTTTGTGGCAGTAACCCACTTTTTCGGGTTAAAAAATAAAATTCAACTGAGGAAGGGGACGGTATGCACAAAAGCTGAGGCCAAGTAAAGCTGTTCATCGCAAAGGTGCCACAGGAGTTGTCATTTCTGCCGCCCAAGACTTGTGCATCCCGGCTAGTGTCATGGGAGAAGAGGTCAGTAAAAACTCACCCTTAGTTGCCCACTCTGGGCATAATTTGACCCTAGACTGGCCAATGTCCTTTAGTTGTCAAAAAAAAGCGCTTCAAATTGGGATTGTGACCCAGAAACCGATAGGTGGTTTGATACAGTATTTGGTGTGATAATGATCAGAACGCGGCCTCGCCTACACAAGCAGTTGCCAAACTTTCTTTTAATAACAGCTGTACATTAAAGGCATCATGTTGTACTCAACTGAGTATAACCACAGTGTGTATTGCTATCTAACATCTTAACATCCAAGCGGGCTCCGAAAAATGATTGTGCTTATTTATTGCAGTCGTCTTGCTCCTGAGTAGCATAGGTTTCTCCCTATAAAGTTTGCGACCGTGTGCTCATCCGTGGGAGGGAGGAGAGAATCTGATCTTGGATTCTACCCCTTTACTGCTCTTCTTTGATCAGAAAAGAGGAAAACAAATGGATTGTGAGTGTGGCATCCTTCTCAGAGAGAGTCAGCCCAGGGCAATGGATGGCGCCTCACATTCGGCATGAAATCCATGCTCAGCAAGAGAAACGGTGGCTGGAGTTTTGATCGTTTCTCTGGATATGGAAAATTCTATTAAGTCATGGAATGTAACAAGAGCAGTAATTTTGTTTTAAGACTTGTAGGATCTACTTAATTTTTGTGGGGTGGAACCATGAGGCCCATCGCCTGCAGTGGAAAATAGTTGTTTGGAAACGGTGGATGTGTGACTTACTTTTGTGACAGAAACTAGGGTGCTTCTGAGCAGTGGCTTGATGCAGAAATTTCTTTTCAGTTTCATAAATGAGCTTACAGTCTAGTCACATAAAAGACCCTTTCTTTTTCTTCTCTCAAAAAATTATCTTCAGTCACTGCAACCGAAGATTTAGTTAATGTGCATGGAGTCAATTCTGTTTTATAGGAACATTCTCCTCGGGTGTCTAGATGTACAGTAGTCAGAAGTGTTTTTCCTTTCCCTTCTGCTGGGAATGCTCTGGGCTGACTCCTCCCATGCTAAGCACAGCAAGGAACTGAACTCATGGTCCTTGGCTCTGCAACCAGGTGCTCCCAACGCCCTGAGCTTCCCTGCCAGCTGCAGCTTGTATTAGGAGGGCAGAAAGGACCCTTAGGTGTTCTTATTGAATCGGACATTCTTTGTGACTTGCACAGAACACCCAGAACTGTGAGTAGTTCTGTCTGTCTTTTGTCCACCTGTGTGGACAATACACAATTATGCAGCTTTCATATAATATCAGTTTAGTCCTTTCCAATAAAGTGTACCCTCATATAACAAACAGTTAGTATAACATAAAAAAATTCCAGAGATAGGGGAAATTTGCTTAACATAATCGCTTATGGAGCGAATCCATACAACATAAAAATGGTCACGATTAGGGATTGCTCCATTTTAAATGCATTCCTCTTGGAAATTTGTATAAAGAAAAATTTGCTTAACAGAATTTCATTTGGAACGAATTAATTCCTTTATACAAGGTACCAGTGTATTTGCATTTTTCCCCATTTAGTGTTTTTTAAATTCTAGGATATAACCAGTGTCTGAAGCAAAACATGAACAAAATTTTCAGCCCAAAGTTAAGATGCGTTTTAAGTTACACAATTTGATAGTGCCCTCTTATATCTCGCGATACGGAAACTGGTCAAGCTGTGGCAGTTTCTGCCCCCAATGAAATGTGGACCTTGTGAACGTAATGCAAACATAGTGAGATGAATGGAATGTGCTTTCCTGCCCCCAGCTGTCAAAAACCATTTGTGAAATTCAGAGAATCATTAAAGCAGAATAATGGCAGCTAATCTACAAGCACCAATTAGGAGCCAAATTTGTCTGTGACACAGTGTGGTGCCATGTCAAATTCATCTGCATTTCTGGAGTGAAATACTGAAACTCAGGCAAAGCAGAGGGAAGGATATAAAAGGGTAGTTTTTGTGTGTGTTTGTTTTCTAGGTTGTATTCATACAATTTTTTAATGAAATGATCTTGATTGAGATCACTAGGGCTTGATCCAATCTAAATCTTGCCTCTGCAATAAACAACCAAGTGAGAATTCTCTTAACATGAGCCTCGTGACAGTGGTTAAATTGCTGTACTGTAGCCATAATTAACGCCTAGATGCCCTAAGTATATCCAATCTCGCCTGATTTCGGAAGCTAAGCAGGGTCGGCCCTGGTTAGTACTTGGATGGGTAGACCACCAGGGAATACCAGGTGCTGTAGGCGCCTGGAGTAGGAACTGGCAAACCACTCCAGTATTCCTGCCAAGAAGACTCCATGGACGTGGAGTCACGAAGAGTCGGTCACGACTATAACGACACAACACACACACAGCCATAATTATGCTCACAATCTGCATAATTACTTGTAAACCGTCCACAGAGTGCTTTAAACACTATGGGACAGCATATAAGCCGCATGCTTTGCTTTGCCTTTATCCCTTCTGCTCCAAAAAAAGGAGCATTTTATCATATAACCCTACTTTCTCTCTATGCCTGTGTCTACAGATATTTTAAAATTCTGAGATCCTCAACCTGTGGGAGAGTTTCATATGAATAAGATCCTTCCGCTGGTTAACTGGCAATTCTGGTTTTTTAATTATTTGGACGCACAGATATTTATGAGGTGCAGGATAGTAACAATTGGAACCAGCGAGACAACACAAGTGCTAGTAAAAAAAACTCACAGTACCTTCTAACCTCTTATAAATGGGAAGCTTTAGGATGAAATCAGAACTCGGCTAGATGTGACATGCAGCTTACGCTATGCTTTATGTGCATATTTTAAAACTAAAGCCTATGTATGGATGCTGGGAATGAAAAAAGGTGGTGGCGATGGGGAGAGACAAGGAAGGGCCAGACTGACCATTTCATTTGGGCTACCTTTTTGGTTCAAAACTGCTCCCACCTCAACTCCTTTTGCTCAGGAGTAGGGAGTTGTAACTTGCATACAACATTTCCCCCTAGCTGCCCCATACAGCCAGATTAATGTTGCTGCCCATTCACTTTTGGTTACATCTGAAAAGCCACATGCAGTGATTCAGAGCCCCCGCCCAGTGCTAGCAGAAATTAGATGGAATGTTGCCTGCATTTAGGGGTGTTAATGTCAAAGGAAAGCTTCTGACCTAAGGATTAGGTTTAAAACAGGCATGTCCAAATTTCAGCCCTCCTGACGTTTTGGACCACAACTCCCAGAATTCCAAGCCTGTATTTCCAATGGCAAAGGACTGTGGGAGCTGTGGTCCAAAACATCTGGAGGGCTGAAGTTTGGAAATGCCTGGTCTAAAATACTTGATGGTGTCACTCACCGTCCTTGGTTTTTGCCTCTCAGATTTCAATTCGCTGTCCTGACTGCAATATCCCATCGACTATCTCAAGATGGTGCTGGGTAATAGGCCATACATCAGCAGCAGCTGAGGAAGTCCTCTGTTAAGGTTGGACAAGATCCAGAGCACCGCACCTCAGGGGCTTCCAAAATGGCCACTCTGGAATGGAGGCAGATAAGCACAAAGTGGCTCAGCTTCAGCAATCCAGTCAGATTCTTCACCATGAGAATGGGGTGCCATCTCTGAGAGC